>CM028384.1:38734459-38769152 GCA_013146195.2 Codonopsis lanceolata | reverse complement strand
GTTGCCAAAATAATCGCCATTCAACCTCGGACGGTCCAATATACCTTGCATCAAGATATTGTTTGATCTCATCACCTCTCCTCCCATTGTATTTCTATCATGTTCTTTGTAAATACACTTATTAATGTATTTGACACATCTCATTCTAGCACAAACCTCCACATTAATATAACAGCTAAACATCTCTGTTAGATAAAGATTATATGGTACGACATCTCTATTATCCTGTTGTTTCTCCTTCACCATCAATACTAAGCCATTATTGTGTCGACGATAGACTGGGTAACCGTCAACACAATAGAAGTAGTTTCAACCCATAGTTTTGGGTATTGTTTCTTGCAAAAATTATTGTCCATACATTGCATACGTGGTTTTCTTAAAGTCATTGCCACGCGCAGCATGGTTCATGGCCATCTCTTAATTGTGTCGAAAAGTGTCCAGGGTAACTGTCGAGACACCCTATCAACTTGTTCGGATGTTTTCATCTTATCCGGTTCTCTTGAGACAAAATAGAGCATGCATATGAGGCAATCCTTTTTTGAAATTCAATCGTGAAATCATATGTTTATATTCGATCGAACACCCTATTTTCTTTTACCGTTCTCATCAATTGTTTTCTCTTTAATTCAGCTCGCAACCAAATATGTTCGATCAACAATAGTTTGATTAGGTGGTAGAGCATCATTAATTTCAGGCCACGTTGGGTTGGCTGTTATGGTTAAGAAAATATCTCGGTGTTTGTATTTGGATAGCCATAGAATCTTGGTGTCTCGGTCCACCAGTAAAAGAAGATGGAAGAATATATCTCTTGCCAACTTGATCTCCTTCTTGATCATGGATTTCTTTGAGGTCTTTATCTTGTTCAACACAAATAAACTCAACTTGGTTTTTCTAATGTAGTAAAGACGGTTTTGCTCTGTTGTAGCCCAAACATCCACCAAATATTCCTGAAACAACTTTTGGGCTCTCAAAATGGTTGAATACTCGGATGTTCGTTGGAATAGACGATTACTATAGTAATCCATCATTGTGAGTCGGTTTCTTGGGTTAGTACTTGGCGCATCTTTACCCACATCTCAATGCATAATTGCGGTTCCCACCTTAGCTCCCAAATGGAAACAATAACACATAATGCAATTGTGGTATGCCGGGTGACATTCACTAATCGTATCAACCCTCGGTCTCCTCACGAGATATACAACAATATCTCTTGATCCCTCTTTTCGATGCGATCACCGAGGAAATATTCACTTGCAATCTCATCTCTTATCGGTGCATTATAACGTCGTCGTCGGTTCTCATATTATATTGCAAAATCCTTTGGTAAATTGTTTTATTATGTTCTCTTTTGTCTATGATCATACTTCAATTTACTATTTGACTCTTGTTTGACATTGTAATTTTTTTCATTACCAAAAAAATCAGGCAATATATCTGATGTGAAATGCTACTTTGTTAAAAAGGAATCTCTTGCTCCCATCAGCATGTATCATGGCCAAGCTATGATACATACCGAT
This sequence comes from Codonopsis lanceolata, assembly GCA_013146195.2. Lineage (NCBI taxonomy): Eukaryota > Viridiplantae > Streptophyta > Magnoliopsida > Asterales > Campanulaceae > Codonopsis > Codonopsis lanceolata. The sequence continues at coordinate 38,767,635 of CM028384.1, read as the reverse complement.
AAGGACATGATTATATCTGAAAAACTTGCGTGGCATTGAAGGATGAAAATCTTGAGGTCAAAATTTTTATTTTGTTTACGATTTATTATTTCCAAATCCCCCTCCCGTACCGTTCTCCTTCTCCCTCCTTACTATCTATCCTTTCCCCTCCCTCATTATTCTAATTTTCCCTCCTTCGAAGCCTTCTCCTATAACTTCCCCCTCTTCTTCTTCCATCCTCCCAGTGCGATTGTGTCCCCCTCCTCCTCCTTTCCTATCACTCCTCCCTTCTTCTATTTTATGATCAGATATTTTCATCGGATCTTAGCAACAATCTCTAGCTCACTTGAGGTGCCCCCCGGTGCACTGGGTGCGAGTCAAGGGGTGGTTGATGTGGGTTCAACCCTAATTCCGATGGAAATTAATTGTATTAACTAAAATTTTGACAAAATTATAATGATTATAACCATTATATTTGTAAATTAAGACTCAAAAACTTATATTTTCACTAAAAACTTATATTTTCACTAATTCCGATGGAAATTAATTGTATTGACTAAATTTTTGACAAAATTATAATGATTAGAACCATTATATTTGTAAATTAAGACTCAAAACTTATATTTTCATTTATTTACACCGAAGTATTATTTAATATGATACTTTTTACATCTTGAATCTGCTAAATTTTTTTTTTCAAGCATAATATTGTTTTATTTATGCAAGTCTAATTATAAAACAACAATGTATTGCAAGATACACACTATTGGTATCTTAAGATGCAAATAATGTATCGTACAATACGTTGTCATATGGGATACGCATATAAGATATGTATCGTTGACCCAATTTTGATACGTATTGTAGTATATATGTATCAAGTAGAGGATCTTGATAACTATGTTTAGTTACAATATTACATGTGGCATTGTTATGTACTTGTATATATTTAGTAGCCATCCATGTGCTCTCAATTTTTTTGTCCTACAGAATGGGGGTGATTGTGTTTGCACTTGAACTTGGGGCTGATGGAAGCAGGATCTCCTCCATTGCAATGGACAATCTAAAGGAAAAATGGCATGGGATAATTTCACTATTGGTACCCCAAGTATAGCCCTCAATGTTCATCAGCAACGTCACTCATTTTAATCAGTTTTTATACTTTCCGTCTATTGCACGTGAAATACTAACGTGTAACTTTGCAATAGCACAACTAGCCTTTAGGATAATTTCACTTTCGTACCTCAAGCATAGCTCAATTTCATATTTGGTACCTCTGTTGCCAAGATCAGTCGGTTGCTAACTTGGGATAACAAGTTAGCCATTAGACTTTGAGACTCAAGTGACGGAAAGTACCAAAAGTGTTGAAAATCATGAACGTCTATAATGAACTTTGTTGAGCAAGGTAACAGGGGTACCAAATGTGAAATTGGGCCTTATTTAGGGTATCAAAAGTGGAATTATCCCAAAATGGCATCATTGAGATGCACTTAAGAGAAACAAAGTAAAATAAAACTGCATTTATTCTTTATCTAGAGTGATGATATATTTCTTTTGTAGCTATTTTGCGAATGTGCGGCATTCCCACCAAAGCATTTACGATTGGATCATATGCTTGCCATGAATGTTAGGTATCCCCTCTAGTTTTTGAATCATTAGTTCAATAATTAGTTTATTACACAATGTTTATAAATATGAGTTGATTAATTAAAATATCAAAATAACATATTACTTCGTCTAAAAAACTTGAATCTATGCTGAATAACAACGTCGACACTTATTAATTAACTCAGTGTCAAAATTGTCGTGCCTCACACATACTTGATCTAGCAGGAAAACTTTTCTAACTTGTTTAAATTCATTTTATTTTTATGTGGTTTTCAATCCTGTATGATAACAATATTCATTCCAATTAGAAAGTTACACTTTGACATTGCATGTAAAAATTGTTGAATAAAAATCAGGTTGATATAGTTGACGTTACATAATCATTTTCAACCACAAATTTAAAAGACACTCCCTCTGTTTTGGACAAAGAGTCTTTATTTGAAAGTCAATTTTTTTTATAGAAAATGACGTAGCACATTAGTAATAAACTAACATTTTTATGCCTTAATTTTTTAAAGTGGACTCTTTAAGTGAAACATCAAAAAATGGAATAATGGACTATTTGCCCAGAATGGAGGGAGTATTGAATTTTGAAAGAGAAAATGTAACTTTTCAACTCGGACAACCAAAAAAGAAATGTGAATTCTATTCACTCCGGGGAGACAAATTACTTGGGTTTTGCAAATGATTTAAGAGAGTATTTATTTCTTCTGATTTAATAAGGTCAACCTTATCATCGACAACTTATAGTTTGAGACAGACCTTTATTGAAATATATATCTATGATATGGCCTTATTACTTGCTCGTAGCATCTTTCTAGAAAGCTAGCAAGAAAGGCAAAGGGATCTTATATGACCGACTGTCATAGTCATAGGTTTTTAATCTGACTCAAGTACCTAGCTTTCTTTTTTAGCCTTGCCCCTAAGATTTAACCTATTATTTAAAATTGGCATTGGGTCGTTGGCGAAAAGAACCAAATGGAATTCATTTAGTCAGACATGGATCTAAAGTGAGATAGACAGGCTATCAAAGGGAATTCCTTTCATCCTCTTTGATTGGCTTTTTTCTAAGTTGAAGGGAAGAGCTTGTCAAACGATTTGCAAAGAAGTTTATACTATTTAAGCCTATTTTACCAGTAGCCTAGGTGTTTTACCTAGCCTATTGATCTTCAATTTCCTACTAAGAAGAAGGGAAGGACGGAGCACGAAGAAAGAAGGAATATGCTTCAAGTAGGTTGAAAGCGATCAAGCCGCCTAACCGGCGAGTTTAGGGTGAGGCTCAACTTACGATAGAGGAAATAGCTCCCGATTAGGGGATAACTGACCCAACTTCTTTCATATACATAGTTGGGTTCTTCTTAAAAGGTAGCTCTATGGTACATCCAAATGAAAAAGTCTGGTAATAAAAAGATTCTTCCCCACCTCGACTGAAATAGGCTAATGTTGATCAACATGGTATATTGCCCACAATCTTTCCACTAGCACAAAGAGCAGGAGGGTACTAAGCTGTTTTTTTTTTTAGATAGGAAAAATATGTATAAATATGAGTGTCAATAAAACCTTACTTGTTTATTATAAAATATGTACCAAATATGTATAAAATATGCACTAAGCTAATAATAAGACTTTACTTGTTTTAGTAACTGGACTAAGAGTGGGGTTTAAATTACTTAAGTAAGAGAACCTTGATTAAAGGTTTGGTGAGGAGGTGGAAACCAAATATAGTCTGTCTCAAAAAAACCAAAATGGAGAAAGTTGATGTTAGATTTATCAATAGTGTTTGGGGGACGAGATGGGTGGAATGAGAATATTTAGGGGCAGTAGGGGGTGTTTTAGTTATGTGGGATAGAAAGGTGCTGACGAAGGTGGATTTTCTCATGGGCGATTTCTCAGTTCTTGTTTGTTGAAGAATGTGGAAAATGAAAGATTGATTTTTACAGGAGTCTATGGGCCTTGTAATGATACTGATCGGAGATATTTATGGGATTAGTTAAAGGCTTCAAAAGCTAGATGGGATGTGTTGTGGTGTGGTGTTTAGGGGATGATTTTTAACGTAGTGAGGTTTACGCATGGGTGCTCCGGCTCGCGAGTCTTTTCTAAGGAGATGATGGAGTTAAACGATTTCATTAATAATATGGAGCTGGTGGGCCTAACGGGGATCGACAACAATTTTCAAGGATTGATATATTTCTTCTGATTTTAGGGGATTGGGATGGGTGTTTTAGTGGAGCGACACAATCCTGCTTGCCTAGAGTCTCCTCGGATCATGTTTCATTGCTTCTTGAAGGTGGGGGCTTTGCCCAAGGGAAATCTCCGTCTCGTTTTGAGAATTGGGGTTCAAAGATTGGGTAAATAATTGATGGAATTCTTACATGGTGGTTGGTGACCCGAGTTTCAAGTTGGCAAGTTGGCTAGGAAACTGAAGTTATTAAAGGAGGATTTAAAAGTGTGGAATAAGGAGGTCTTCGGTACGGTGGACATCAAAATTAAGGCTATTTCGGTGGAGATCGGCAGGTTGGATGAGATAGCGAGGGCACGACAGTCTATGTTACACGGATACGGATATGCGGACACGAGATATGGGGATACGTGATTTTCAAAAAATATAGGACATGGGTAATGTGTAAATATTCAAAATATAAGGACCAACATATAAATATTCAAAATGTAAGGACCAAAATGTAAATATTCAAAATATAAGGACTAAATTATAAATATTAAAACTATAAGCACAATAAATACTCACCTGATACGCTGATAGGGCTCGAAGGCAATAACGATAGACTCAGAAGGAAGAACAAAAGACTCTAAGGAAATGACAGACTCGACTTCGAAGATAGAAGGGGCCGGCAGAGGAGTAGAGGTGGGTAGCCTGGGTTCGACCTTCACTACGGAAAGTCGTAGGGCTTGGAGCCTTCAAGGCTTCGACTATTCGAAATCCAAGCAAAGGGGGCTAGGGCTTGGAGCTGGAAAGCTTTGACAATCAAAATCCAAAAAAAATAGTATGCCCAAATGTGTCAGGGTAAGAGATTTGCTGGAAACAAAAATCACGGGTTCAGTGGTTCAAAGAAGGAGATAGCAATACAAAGTTCTTCCATAGAATGGCTAGCATTCGTGGAGTAGCAAAGCGGTCAGAAAATTAAGATAGACGGAGAAGAACTGGAAGATATTAAGCGTGGTATAGCGGGTTTCTACCAACGACTTTATGATGATTATGGAACTTGGACACCTAATTTTGACGGGGTTACCCGACTCGATGCCCACCCCTAACCCTCCGGGGTTTTTTTTAATAGTTCGAGGGACCTTCATCAAGGTGATCCATTATCCATGTTCTTGTTTTTGATGCTCATATTTATTTACTCATTACTTATCACAAGAAAAAGTAACTGGAATGTTAGAATATAGTTATATGTATATTTAGGGTTATCTTGTATGCCATTTTATTTGTAGGGACCTGTATATAACTTGTACATACATATATATTATTGTGTCGAACAGTTTTACGGTTATCGGCTCGACTTTCGATAACAATGTTAAGTTACCAACTCATCTAAAAGCTTAAACTATTACATATGGGCTCAACAATGTATATCAAGCTTCCCCTGACGTGTGACCCGTCTACACGTGGAGAGATACATAATCATGCCTCACCAAGGGCATCACAAACCAAAGAGTGACAACCTGCACTCATAATATTCTGGGTAACAAATGCAAGCGAGATGACTCGAACCCGCGACCCTGCCAAACGTGAGCTCTGTAAGCTTAAAATGCCCCAACTCTACTTTAGACAACTTTCTTACAAATACTATTTCAAAGCAAATTCTTAGACTTTTCTTGGATTGATGAGCTATGGTGCATCCAAATGAAAAAGTCTAGGAGAAGAAATATTCTTCCCCACCCCCACTGGCATAGGCTAATGTAACTTTGGCTTCATGCTTCGTTGATCAACATGGTATGTTACTTGCTATCTTTTCACCATCACGAAGAGGGGGGGGGACTAAGCTAAAAATGCCCTAACTCTACTCTGGACAGCTTCTTGCAAAAATTGTTTCAAAGTGGATTCTTAGACTTTTCTAGGCTTGATGTCTTCCTATCTCAAGTTATTTCCTAAATGAAAAAATGAGTAGGACCAAGGTAATTGGTGAGCAAATTTCATCCTACCTCACTGGTCTCTATGCCTTATGCTTAAGGAAGTGCTTATACTTCAGTGAATAAATGGAATTAGCGCCTTATAATACAGTGTCTGGTATGGTAATGAAGACTGAAGAATTTATTTCATTTCTTTGGCATGGTAAGGAAGTCTATCAATCCGAGAACATTGCTGAAAACACTCCTCCTCTTGCATCAAAATAATATCTCATATGATTTGTGCTCTATCTCTTCCCCTTTCCCTTAATCTAAAGGTGCCTCAATTTGAATATTTTGATTTCTATATCATGCATAGCCTATCATTCTCAATTTGACTTCCACCATTAATTAACCTAAAACTAAGATTACCTCGGTCTATCGAAATTTAAGATCAAAATCTACTGTCTATAAAATAATTAACCTAAAATTCATCTCAAATTAAGATCCAAATTAACCTACCGATAGCTAATTAACCTAAAATTCTTAACAAATTAAGACCAAAATCAACATGCTGGCAATGAATCAATTAAGGTGAATATCGGAATTTAATCAACAATTACACAATCGGAGAATGAGCTTTTTGTGCTTGGGATGTACAAAAAGTATGCAGTGGCAGTAGCCATAGAGGTAGTAGTCCCAAATAAAATAAGACAGCCATTGCTTTCACCTGTTCCAAAAGGCAAGTCCTTCCCAGCCAACTGTAGTGCAAGGGCTGTTACTAAGCCATATACAATTATTCCAACCAAGGGAAGAGGAACACCTGGAAAATGCATAATGATTATGATTGAAGTGTCTTTTCAAGAGGCGACCTGTAATATGAGGGTATACTATCTTCTGAATTTTACCTATTACAGAGTTTTTCAATGTAACCATAATTGATGTTTGAAAATGGTCCACTATATGTAATGGGATGAAACCATTAGTTGTAACATAAGAAACTATCTTGCAAGTAGAAAGGAGACAACCGAAGATAATTATCTGTTGCCTTTTATAGCTTTAATCCATTGATACAGATGAGCCACAATTAAAACCTATAATGGCTTATGCACTTCCGAAGCTATGAGATTTATATAACTTGTATCCTTTTTGTTTCTGCACATGACAAAATGATTATTACAGTTTTTCACATTTACCCCAACATAACAATTGGAATCTTCCCATGTGATTTCTCAATTCAGTGCGAGGGCTGTAATCCCATTGGAATGATGGAGCTAGTGAACATGGTTGATGGATTCAATCTACCATGCAACGGGACAAAGCATGAAGTGGCAATGATGATTTGCAGCCAGTTTGTGCCACACGATATATATGTTTGTGATTGTCGAAGGATACGTCATTATAAGTATATTAGTACTACTTAATATACTTTTGAAATTAAATGCAACATGGATAGTTTTCCTGAATTGACTGTTTATCTTCTCCTTTTTACAATATCATAATTTGCAGAACAAGAAATGATTTTGAATGGCACAAACAAAACTACCAGAATATGTTAAAACTACTACTCAGCTTCTTGTCGTTTTTCCATGTTCAATTAATGTATTAGAATTATACATGTCTATCCTGTCTTTATCGAGCAGGACATTTATTTATTGCTCGCGGGAGGTCGTGAGTGGAGTCTAATCAATTTCATCCCACCTATTTTTGCCTCGATTGTCCTCTTCTTTGTAAGCTGATCCTCGGTTTCCCTTGTTCGAATTATCCTGAGCCCGATGCGTTCCATCGTGCTCCTTCTTTTTCCCATCTTTTTTCTCATTCCCTTCCTTCTTCACTTCTTCGGTATTGATCACCCTAATAACATGGGCATACATTTCCCCCACTGAAGTTTGGTCCCTGAGCATCATTTTTTGCCTCATTAATCCTTGATGTAAGCCAGAAATGAAGCACATTTTGATGGACTCCTCCGAGATGTATGGTATTTGGTCGACCATGGCCATGAATCTGTCCATGTATGTCCGGTTCGACTCATTTATTCGTTGTTGTATACCACAGAAGTCAGTTTGCTTCTTTGGCTGGAGTCCGGTCGATGAGAATTGGGTGACAAACATTTGTCTGAATTCGTCCCAGCTTTCGACTGAATCCAGTGGGAGGCCTGTGTACCATTTTAGTGGCTTCCCTTTGAGAGTCCCCGCAAATATCTTTCCCCACGCATCCTCGTCATCAGGGGCAACTGCGTTCATTTTGACCTCAAAGCTGGCCAAGTGATCGACAACATTAGTAAGGCCCTGATATGGTTCGAAAGTGGGAATCTTTTTGTCAGGTAGTGGGGCTTTCCTCATCCTCTTCCAGAATGGTCCGTTCTTTGCTGGGGGTAGCATCATTGGTTTCTCGTCTCCATGGCCTTGAGCCTGCCTCGGAGGAATTTCACCTCTTGTTCGACGGCCACGAACGGCTTATTGGTCGATTTTTGTACCTCGGTGGTCGCGTTCCGACCACTTTTTGGGTATCCTGCTCCTGACTATTGGGAACGGGTGTAGTGCCCGCATGTTTTGTTTTTCATTACCTTGGTCCTTGGCCCCGATTCTCATTCCTCGCTCCTTTCTCTAATGTGGCGAGGGTGGTTGGGCTTATTTGGAAAGGTCAGCCGACTGTGGATGCTGGGCTTGGATGTCTGGTCACTCATCCTATCCCCCAACCGGGATCTCACACTGGGCCGAGGTGTTGCCTTCTCATTTTCCTTGCTTTTGGAGGCAGCCTTTTTGAGAATTTGAGCCAACTGTTTTAGTTGATGCCCTTGCTTTTTTCTGAAGCGTGAACATTTTAAGCTCGACCTCTTGGATTCCCGTGAGGTAACGTTTCTGGTGTTCCTAGAATTTTGCCTCTACTAAGTATTCGTCCTGTTCGGTGGCCTTGTTTTTCGCTACCCAAGAATGTTCCACCTGGGCCTCTTCCTCCTCCCCATCAAAGAAGGTGCTCGCCTGGCCAGCGGTACCTCCTATGTTACGAGCATCCTCTTGGGTGCCTTTTCCTCCCAATTCCTATGAAGTGGTGGTGGGAAGGTTCATGTTAGTTATTTTGCTTGCAGGTGAGGGAGGTGGTATGTTCGCTCCTGGTTGATCTGGTTTTGTGGGTGTTTGTTTGTCCATTTCTTAGAGTTTATGGTCTAGTGATGGAATACATTTTCCCAGCAACGGAACCACTTGATCACGGCATAAAGATGGGGTGACTATGCTAGTGATCCACGTAATGGACCTGAGCTGACGTGTGCTTGACCAATGCCCACATCAATATATGGGGGTACTTTGATGTATCAAAATAGATAGGATATATGGGCTTTGTGCTTGTTCTTGACCTTTGGTTACCTGAAATAAGACTACCGTTAGGGTGCCGAGGGTTTTCCCAACTATAGCCCTCCGGTGTGAGAGTTAGTAATCAGGGAGTAAGTGTGCCGGAGCTAGGCGTTCCCTTAAGATTCGGGTGATAGTGTAAATTGCTTGTTGTGCTTAATGTAATTGTGTATATTTAGATCAAGTGAACCTACCTTTCTTGTAAGGGAAGGCTTCCTTTTATAGTAGTGTCCTTTGGGGATCATGATTGGCCTTGAGCATGGGGACCTGTTGGTGGTCGGCTGGCTGGCAGCTTCCTACTGGTTGATGGATAGCGTGTGATGTATCCATTGTGGGCGGTTAATAAGCCGCTATGTTATATCATCTTGCATGGCTTACTCGTGTCCTATTAAGATGACATCTGGAGGCTATGTACATGCTATATGTCAGGTCTGTCATATCAGGGAAGGTTTGTTGGTCGAGCATGATCATTCCTTGTCTTGGTGGTCGGTTTATACCCGGTGTTCGGAGTGATCCTCGGTCTGTCGAGGATCATGGTTGATCCCTTAATAATCGCTAGATGTGGTCGGCTTTTCATTATCTCCGTTTGTATGGTGGGCCCCATGCAGGTCCAGCTGGAAGCCACGTGGTCGCTCCACGTAGGAGGACCCAGGTCGGGTCCCTTCAAATTCGGTGAAGGAATTGATGAGATCGTGGTCCATGTATAAATGGAAACAGAGACATCATTTGTGGGAGGCTTCCCCCTTTGGGGTTATGCTGGATCATTTGGTTGGAAAGAAATGCCATAATTTTTAAGAACATGGAGAGAACCTTAGAGAAGATTTTTTTTATAAGTAATGTAAAAGTAAAATTAACCGACGTCAAAAGAGGTGACGCGTCCTTGTACATCAGAAGTATACGTGAACTAAAATACAAAGCCAAAAGACCCAAAACTAGTTACAAAAACGGATCCTCTGAAGTTGGATCAACGGTTAAGCACCAGAATCTCAAATACGAAAGGAAAGCCTTTTTGATTCCTTCAATATCAGATTCAACATTCTCGAAAGCCCTTTTGTTCCTCTATTTTAGGATGGTCAACCAAATAGCTGAAGGGGCGTACTTCCAGAAAACACTCCTTCTGTTCCGGGTAAAAGAAGGCCAACCCCGAAGCGTATCAATAACAGTTCTTGGTATAACCCACAGAACATCAGCAGAGAGGAAAAGGGAAGAGCATAACTCCCTAGCCATAGAGCAATTCTGCATGGGAAAAGGGAGAACCTTAGAGAAGATTAAGGAGCACACTGTCCTTTTGGTGCCATGAGTCGTTTCTCCTTGGTACAAACCCTTTTGTAGTTAACGTGTAATTAATTTTCTTCTTGTTTACGCCTTGTGTACATGGGACGCGTTACTTGTTTTGACGCAAGCATATTTATAATACTTATTTAACAAAAAAACATAAATGCGATTTTATTTTTTAAATGTTTTTAACCGGTGTCTCAATGACGCCATCCAGATCATTCACCACAACTGCAATTGAAGAGACCTTTCTTCCATCACACTCGATCTCAAGTCCAAACTTGATAACTCCCATTTTGTTGACAAACATTTCAATGTTGTACTATTGAATCTTTCGAGTATACACATAAAACTAATCCAAGGGGAGACTATTAACAAAATCTACAAAGGAATAAGGGTGAGAAATGGAAGTATTAGCATTTTCTGAACACCAAGACTAGAGGGTTCACAACACAGCTTCTTTCAACTGTGACAAGGACCTTTCCTTGTTATAAAAAACCCTTCTATTTCTTTCAAGCCAAATGGCCCAGCACACACACAAAAGAGTAGTTTGCCAAGTTAAATTCCTTCTCCTTCGTTTATAAAAAGCTCGGCTTAGAAACAATTTCTTCATTGATCTAGGCATAACCCACGAAATATTGATGAGCCCGAAGATAAGGTTCCAAAGATCCTTAGCCACAGAACAATGGATGAACATGTGGTTAACATTTTCCTCATCTCCTTTACACATATAGAACCAATTTACGTAAGTATTATACCTTCTTCTCAAATTGTGACCGTAAGAATGGCTTCATTGCAAGCCTCCCAAGCAAAAACCGCTACCCGACTTGGAGCTTTAGATTTCCGAACTTAAATCCAAGGAAAGAAAGAACCATCCTTGTGTGACAAAGACTCAAAATAAGATTTGACATAAAATCTTTTGTCTTTAGGACATTTTCACCACACCTTATCCTCCAATTACAACGGTTAGGGTGACTTGAGAAAGTCGAAGAAGAGCACACATGATTCCATTTCCTAGTCATGGAAATTCCTACTAAATGAAGGACTCCAAACCACTTTGTTGTCCTCCAGAAGTAGCACTTCATTAATAAAACAATTCTTATCAATGGCTATATTAAACAGATCCATAAATAATCTCCACAACTCTATGTCTCCGTACCATTTATCTTTCCAAAATTTCACCGACGAGCCATCACCAATCTCAAAGCGAATAAATCTCTCAAAAGATTCCCACCCTTTCCTAATCCCTTTCCAAACACCAACTCCATTAGAAAACGAAACCTCATTTGGGGCCCACTACCCATCCCCTTCCGCATATTTACACTCCACCACCTTCCTCCACAAACCATCTCTATCCACCAAAAATCACAAAGCCACTTGGCCAGCAACGCCTTATTAAAAGCGTTCAAGTTTTTAACACCTAGGCCTCCTTCCCTCAAACTATAACAAACGTTCTCCCATTTGACCAAATGATATTTATGACTCTCACTATGGGCTTCCCAAAGGAAATCCCTTTCCAGTCTTTCTAAAATATTTCGGTTGGGGGAGTACGAATAAGGACATAAAGTAGGTGGGCATATATATTGGATAAAGTGCTTTTAACAAGAGTGGGTCGCCCCTCTTTCGACAGGAGTTGGTTTTTCCACCCGGCCAATCTACGTTCGAATCTCTCTATGATGGGATTCCACATCGCCTTGTTTTTAAACTGAGCTCCAATAGGTAACCCAAGATAAGATAAAGGAAGCTTGCCTACCTTACACACGAAGAACTGAGCCAAACCCTAAACATTATCAACCCCTCCCACTGGCAGAATCTCACTTTTTGCAATATTGATCCATAGACCTCAGACCATGACCATCTAAAACACAACATAACTAGGCCCAGGTAACCTAGTTGAGAAGAATCCGCATCGCAAAAGATCGGCGAGGACCATCGTAATGCTTTGTTTTAATTAAACAGTCGGATTCCCCTTGTTCGTACCAGTTCTGAGTAGTCAACGGTTCGAGGCCCGGGATGGCCCCTAAAGGAGGATATTAAATTATATAAAACTTAAGTGCTAAAAGTGACACATGTTGAGCCTAAGGTAACACGCTGACTAATAGCTTACTAACAATCAGTGTCACTTTTAAACATTAATTGCGTCACTTCTAGGTCCTAAGTGTGTCACTTTCGATAAAAATGTTACTTTTAATCATTCAATTTGTATCAATCGGTGTGTCACTTTTAGCACTAAAGTGTGTCGCTTTTGCTCTGTCTCTTTTGACCACCATCGGTTGGCCTCCCGCAGTTCCCCTTTGAGATATCTCTCTATCTTCCTCTTTCATGTCTGCTCCTTATCTGGTCATCTTTGAATTCATTTATCCAGTGAATTTCTTCTCTTCTAGAATGATTTGGATCTTGAGACATTTCGAATGAATATAGGTTTTTTGTTTGAGATGATAATGTTGGTTGAATATATGATTCTAATTTCCTTACTTTTTTTTTATAAGTAAAGTAATATTAACAACACCAAATCAGGTGATGCGGCTTTGTACACAAAAAGTATACAAGATCAAAAGAATATAATCTATAGACTATCTAACACACACACACACACACACACACACACACACACACACACACACACACACACACACAGGGAGTATACAAGACCAAAATAATTAAATCTACAATCTATCCACTATATTAACATTAGAGTCCCCTGAACTTCCAGCCACATCAGAATGCCAAAAATGAACTTCCAGCCACATCACCTCCTCCTTTAGTCTATTGACATCTACCTCCTCATTGTGAAACACCCTATGGTTCCTCTCTTTCCAAACACTCCACCAAATTGCCAAAGGAATAGACTTCCATATTCTATTGTTACTTATACTACTCGAGGAGCCCCAGCCATGAAGAAGATGGAGAGAAGTCCTTGGCATCACCCAAGAAATACATGCTGCACACAAAAAGGAATCCCATAAGACTTCAGCAACCATGAAGTGCACAAGTAAGTGATTTCCCTGTTAACATAAACCTTCCCTTGAGCTCTCAGATTGTCCCCGGTCAAAATAGCCTCTGTGAGAACCCGAACCCATTTCATGTTGGTCATCATTATAACATGTTTATTAAGTGTCTTGACATGTTAGAGACTTCATTTCATTCATACCATGTTTGCATTGAGTTGGTTGAGATCATATTAGAGTGTTGATCTTCCATGCGTTGCATGCCTTGTTGTTGGTGTTTCGAGTGTTTATCTTAACATGATAGCACCTAAATAAGTCTCATTGGAGTCTTAGTACCTTGTATATAATATTTACAATGTTCATCTTAGTTGTTGTATGCTTGGTTGAGAGTTTAGAAGCATTGTTGCTTCGTTTGAGCCTTAGGGTTTCTCGGGATTGCCTTCGTTGCTTGTATTGTTTGTGTTTTCAACTTGAGAGAAGTTCATTTGAGTTCTAAACCAAGTGTACTAGTATTTCCCATGCTTGCATAATCATTGTTCATAGACTTGTTGCATTTGGAAATAAGATGACCAACATATTACTTCGCATATTCAGTCCGATTTTGGGAAAACTTCGGGAAAATTCTGGTACCAATCTACTAAAGGGAATTTTCTAAAATTTATTATGTTTTACCTGCATATGTTAGGATACTACCTGTAAAATTTGGTAATTTTCCAAGGTGTCTAAGTACCTCATTTAGGTCTTGACTTACGGCTGTGCCAGAATTCTATTTTCAGGAAATCGGCTTCGGTACTTGATTTTGTTGTAACTTTATTTTGATTAATATAAGCCCAAATTGAGTACTTTAAAATTCTAAAATATATTTTAATGAGTCTACTTTCAGAAAAATCAAAAATCACTTCATTTGGAGTTGTGAGCGATTTATGGTATATTTTACAAGATCGACTGTTCAGTAACAACAATCTGGAAATTGGCCATGAATAGTAGATGCGATCGCATGGCTCAAGCACAATGCGACCGCATTGTGCCAGATTCAGGTTTGTGTCTTTTTTTGAGTGGTTTTGGTTATAGACCCAAGTGCCCTTGCCCTTGGCCGACCTTGGCTACTCAAAGCCCTCTTTGTTGACTCTTCTAAGACCCCTTTAAGCCCTTGGATCATTCTTTATCAAGGGTTCACATGCCTTGGCCAATGAGAAGCCTCTTAACACTCATCACTTGGATTGGGGTCTTCTAGGCAAGTATATAAGCCATTTGTTCAACCAAATCAGCCATTGTTGATCAACAACAAGCTGATATTCAGAGACATAACTCCATTTTCGTCCATGGAGGTCACTCCAACTTGAGAGACCATTTCCCGGAGATCCGGTGGTCCGATCGACGAACCGAGACCGCCAAATCGAAGCCCTCGAGCTTCTCTACAACAATCCTAGCTTTGATCACTCATTCATCCATTAATCTTAGGACTAAGGTGAGTGACAATTCCCTGAGATTTCCATGTTTAATAAAATAACATGACCCCTTCATTATAGTTGTTTTAATGTTGATTGTGAACATCTTTTGTGAAGACAAAACCTTCAATTCAACATATAAAATATGAGTATGATTTCATGAAATCTCTATGAAGTTATGATTTTGACATTTTGTAAAGCATGAATGTTGTTTGTAATAAGCTTGGGAATAACTCTTGTGAAAGAATTTGGTTCAATTCAAGGTTTAACAAAATCACCAAAACTAGGGTTTGAAACTCGGGATTGTGTTTAAGGCTAGTTTAAGAACATGAACGGCTTAGTTATCAAGTTCTAAATGAACGGAGAACTTAGAAGAGGGCAATGTGATATATATAGTATCAATGCTCTACTTGGTTGAATTTTAGTAAAACTCACCGGAGTTGAAATTAGGGAGTTATCGAACAATAACGACTCCACAATCAATCCCTACGACGAAAGTAGTTCGTTAGACTAATGAATTAGCTTACGATACTTTGAGATGGATTGATGATTATGCCTTGATGTACGTGTGCTTTTAAGACTCTATTGAGTTCTTATGCGGTTTATGTGATCGTGTGAAGTAAATGCATGATTGAGAGCATGTTGTAGAATAGCGTATCTATTTGACATGTTGAATTCGCTCTTGTCGAATTCTTGTTTGATTCCTTAAATGAGTAAACAACTACTTGTTGAATAAGTTCGCTCTTGTCGAACTTGTTCCTTATTTGAGATTATATGACGAGTAAACATCTATTTGGCATTGCATGAGTCCAGCTGGCATATTTGATTGAGTCGTTGGTATGACAATGCATCGCCGTCACGAGTTATGGGACTCGTGATAGTGATGGGTTGTTATACCGGGTTTTTATCACACACGCCTCCACTGTTGGCCACAATGGGGAAGTAGCCCCTTTGCTGTAACCAAGAGAGCACATTGGCAAGTGTAAGTACCAAGGAGAGAGCTTGGTACCCGAGTAGAGAACTCGGTACTTTGATACACTAATCACGGGTATCATTGGCACGAAATGTTAACGCTGTGTATTGCAGAAGCTACGTAGCGGCACCGGTTCCATAACATATCCTCATATTATGTGGTTTACTTTATAGCACTTATGTGAAACAATGTGCTACCATGGATATGTGATTTAAGTGTTTATTAAATGAATACTTTGAGTGACTTGATATTAAAGATGATATCTTGCTATGTATGTTGCATAATGCCATGACATGCATAATTGTTAACTCACAAAGTCTTTATGACTTACCCCCTCCCTTTTACAGCTTTAGATCCAAGCCGTTCAGGTACCACTCGTTGAGGCGTGCATGGTTCGTGCTTGTCCGTGATCGCACGCGACGAGGTTGTGGTTTTTAGATGTCCTTCTTTTGTTCTATTTTGTAAGGACGTTGGGATTAGCAAGTCATTTAGACTTCGCTTGGGAACTTTGTTTATTTGTATTTGTGTCTATACTTGTTTCCTATTTTGAGCGCCGACACATGTACGCCGAGCCTTGTATAGATGTAGTATGGTTCACCTGCTTTTAAATCTTCCGCCGGGCATTGCATTAGCTCTTATTTAATTATGTTGTTTCTCCGGCATGTTGTAGCCGTCGAGGTATATATGCATGAACTGTTTAGTGTTGGGTTCCGGTAGTAAAGTCGCCGATGAATTGATATACTTGTCTTTAATTGCTATATCAGGTTTAAAAAGTTTTAAAAATTTCCGGCCTTTTGGTGCCGAGTCGCGCTTCATCTGAAATGTTGTGTCACGTCGTTTTTTTTATAATTGAGTCTTTGCATGCATTTTTGTCCTATTTGGACGACTTGACTTGTGATTCCACCTCGGGGTCCGGGTCGGGTCGTCACAGCCTCCCCCACTATACTTGGAGCCCTCAACATCCAAATTACCTTCCACGGATAGTGATTCCCGACCTCATTTTTTAAGAAAGAGTAGAAGCACTTTATCGAGAATATATTCCTTTTCGAACCGTCCTAGATTACTCTATCCTCCCCCATACCCCTTCGGGCATCATACAACATTTCGAAAAGTCTAGAGATATCATCACTCCCAATCACGCAAATTTATGCGGAACAAAGGGCTCCAAGAATCTATCCATTGGAGCATTCCACCACCTCACTAACCATCTTATCCTTGTTTACGGCTATCTCAAATAAACTAGGAAAACCAATTTGAAGAGAAGCTGTGCCACACCACTTATCCTTCCAAAATCTCACCTTCTCCCCATTTCCAATGTTAAAGGAAATCTGATTTTCGAATAAGTCTCATACTTTCCTAATTCCCTTCTAAACATTTACCTCATAAGAGCATGTCACTTCCTTAGGAAACCACAAATGATTCCTTATACCGTATTTGTCCACCACTACCCTTCTCCACAGCGCCTCCCTCTACCCCAAAAATCTCCACAACCATTTACCAAGCAAAGCTTTATTGAACTCCTTAATGCTCTTAACCTCACGCCTCCAATTCTGATGCTACTACACACCGTTTTCCAATACACACCGTTTTCCAATTTACTAGATGATGCTTCCTGTCTTTCGCACTCCTTTCCCACTGAAAATCTCTTTACAATTTCTTGATCCTCTTTACCACCGATGACGGAAACAAAAAAGCATGTAGGTTGGAAAATTTGACAAAGTACTCTTGATTAACGCTAATCTTCCTCTTTTTGACAAATAATGTCTCTTCCAACTTGTCAACAGATAGACGTATTTTATATGTCTATATCTGGTACTTTTATGACTTAGAAATAGCAATTCCGTGAGACTTTTGGCTACTAATATGTGTTTTTGAGCTACATTGTGAGTTTCAGGGTTTTAGGTGAACTTTTGGGATTTATAGAGCTTTTATTGAAGAATTCAAGGAAGGGTGTAAAGTGCAACATTGGAAAAGAGGCAAAAGAAGAAATCTGCAAACCTTGCAACCGCAAGCCTCCAAGGCCTTGCCCTCGCAAGGTAGGCAGTAAAGAAGCATTGACTGTTCAAGGCCCTTGCGGCCGCAAGGTCCTTAGGCACCAACTTACGAGGTCTTTCACCTGGATTGAACCTAATATTCCCCTCCAACACCTTGGTATAAATAAAGGACGGTAGCCAAATCCTAAGGACGTCCAGAAAGTGTTAGGAAACAGTCCCAACATAGATTTTAGTATGTATTACATAGTTTAGTAGTTGTAATTATAGTTTTGAAGATTGATTCATGTATTCCTTCATCCCGTTGTTTGATTCATCGTCAAGGATGAACTAACCGTCCATTAATCTAGGAGTGGGAGACAACTTGTATCGAATCTATTGCTTAATCTATTTTCATTCATTCAATTCTTGTTGATTGTGATGTTTATCAACCCCTTTATTGTCTAACTTTGACCAAATGAATGGAATCGCAAGTAATAAAGGCCTAGAGGTGTGGATAGCTACACGGCCAAATGCATATGTCGTACACTGGCTTACCATCATGATAAATTGACCTTATCGAAGCACGAGAGTGATAAGTTAGGGTCAAGTTCATATATATGACCTAAGTGACAAATAGGATCTATATGTTCTTGTTCTTATGATATAGATTGGATGAATTATTTGGGATGAAGACTGAACTATAATTTGACAAGCTATATCTATCTTTTGTGAACGATCCCAAGTTATTGAATGATAATTGATTTAAATAAGCAATAGAGTAGATCAAGTGAAACCCTAATCCTAGATTTCCTTCCTCCATTCAGATCTTCATAACTGTGATTGTTGCTAGTGATTAATTAAATTTACTGTTTTAGTAGAATTAAAATTAGAATAAAAACAAAATAACCCCCCTAGTTTAAATTGCTATCAATATTCTTGTCATTAGTATTCTTCTTGTCTCTGTGGTTCGAGCCTTGCTTTTCAAGCTATTCTATAATAGTCTTGTGCACTTGCAAGGAATTAATTAAAATAAGACACGATCAAGTTTTTGGTGCCGTTGCCGGGGACAGGCTAGTTTGCTTAGTTAGTTTGTTGGTAGCGTTGTTTTTAAATTCAATTCTTATAAAACTAAAAATACAAAAAGAATTTTATTTTCTAGTTTTTATTATTTGTTTGATATTTTATGTACGATCGTAGATCTTTAAATCCCAAGCTGGCATAATTAAATCAAAATATAAATAATTTTGGTAAGAATCAGGAAAACCCTGATAATTTGGAAAACCAGCATGTGAATCAAGAACAGTTGAATCGATAGGATCCTCTGGTTGATCCTCCAATGGATAACAATAATAATCAAAATCCTGAAAATCCGGTTCCTCCGGTAAATATAAAAATCAAAGAAGAGAAGAACATGCTAATAGAAATATAGAAATAATTCATCAACGAACTATAAATGATTATGGTCGACCCATGCTGAATGCAACACCATCATGTTTAGTTTTATCTGAATTAGTACGAAATTTTGAACTTAAAGGTCATTTTTATAACATGTTGCCTTAATTCCATGGATTGCTATGTGAAGATCCAGTAACTTTTGTTAAGGAATATGAATTCATGACTGTAAATTTTCCATTAGGAGGTTTGACTGAAGATGAAATAAAAATGAAATATTTTCAATGTGCCTTAAAAGATGCGCGAGAAGATGGTTTATGAATTTAACACCTAGAAGTGTTTATACTTGGGCTCAATTATATGATTTGTTTATGGATAAATTTTATCAACATGCATCCCTTTCAGATTATAGAAAACAAATTATGTCTTTTCAAAATGAACGAGGAGAGACATTCCATGAAGCATGAGATAGATTTAAAAATTTACTTATCATGTGTCCCTATCATAATCTATCTCCAGATGTGTTAGTAATCTAATTTTATCATGCTCTTTCGCATGCATTGAAAACTATGGTTGATAGTGCAGTCGGTGGTTCTATTAATAGAATGACACTAGCTGAATTAGAAAATTTACTTTAGGTGTTAAGTGCAAATTCCCAACAGAATAGTTTAAGAGGTAAAAGTAGAAGTTTGTTTCAAGTCCAAGAAAAACCAGATATGCAAGCTCAATTTGAATGTTGGCAATCAAAAATTCAAGAAGCATGTTCTATTTTTGGATTAAATTCTCATGCTACTAATTTGTGTCCCTTCTAGTGTTGTGTATCCTGAACAGGTTAATGCAATGAACATGTACCCTCAAAGAGAAAGGAATGATCCTTATTCCAACACTTATAATCCTGGTTGGAGGAATCACCCTAATTTTTCATGGGGAGGAAATAAGCCATTACAGCCCCAACAATTTCCTAAGCAAGGACAGTTACAGATTAAAGAAGTCCTAAAGTCAGAAGGATCAAACATTGGACAAACTGCTCTTAATAAATATTTACTAGAAAATGTGGAAAGATTGCAAAAAGATTTTGCAAAATATCAAGAAAGAGAAGAAGGGAAGTTCCCTAGTCAAACAGAACAGACAAAATCTATCACTACTCTGCGAAGTGGTAGAATAATTGGAGAAGAGGTAAGTAACTCTACTCAACCTACTGATGTTCCTAATAAAATAGATAATTCTAGTAATAAAGATGAAAAAGATAAAAGCGAAGATAATCAAGTAAAAGCCAAAGATAAAGAGGTAGAACAAGAAATTCAGAATAAAGAAAGTCAAGATAAAGAAAAAGAGCAAGAGGCAGAAGCTCTTGAGGAACCATATGTTGCTCCTCCACCATAATTTCCACCAATACCATTCCCTGATAGATTAATGAAAAACAAGATTGATAAACAATTTACGAAAATTTATAATATGTTGTCCAAGGGGAACATAAATCTCCCTTTGCTCAATGTCATTAAAAATATTCCTTCATATGCTAAGTTTTTCAAAGATCTCCATTCTAGGAAACACAAATTTGAAAAGAATGAGAAAATAATTGTTTCTAAAAACGTTAGTGCAGTATTACAACCTGAACTTCCTCTTAAATTAAAAGATCAAAGTAGTTTTAATATCCAAGTCTCCTTGTGTAGTTATAAAAAGATGAAAGCTATGTTAGATTTAGAAGCACATATTAATTTAATGTCTTTCGCTGTCTATAAACAATTAAGATTGGGTGAATTGAAACCCACTACTATGCCTTTACAGTTAGCCGACCGTTCGGTCAAACATCCTTTAGGTATAGTAGAGGATATTCTGGTACAAGTAGATAAGGTAATCATCCCAGTCGAGTTTGTTGTTCTAGAGATGGAAAGAAAAGATATGTACTAATAATGAAGTTCCTATTCTGTTAGGCAGACCATTTATGGCCACTGCTAACACAATGATTAATGTTAAGAATGGTAAGCTTTCAATATCAGTCATGGGAGAAACTGTAGAAATTTCAGTTTTCAATGCGTTAAATAGACCGAGTGACATGAATGCATGATTCTCAATTGATGAAATTGAAAATTTTACAGCCCAAACCTTTGAAGTAAGTTTAGATAATGATGAGTTAGAGAGAGATACATATGTAGAAGATGATGACATAACCTTCTCCCATATAAAAACCGACATAGAAGAGTTGGCAAGAGAACTCCAAGAGATCGACGCTAGGAAAGAGAAGGAAAGACAAGAGGCTTTGTGGGTGCCCCAGAGTGCCCCCGCACCCTGCACTCCTTTTTCTAGGGGGGCATGATGCGCGGTGCGGACAACACGCTTTCCGTTCGCCCGCCCTTGTTTAGGGGAGGACGAAACTAAAAATACGGAAAGGGTGTTATCAAAAAATGCGTTGAATACGCCTCGGTCACCGAAGTAATTTTTAGGTCCATTATGAGAGCTTTGGTTTTTCCGTATCTCACTCTCCCTTGTTTAGGAGAAGACAAGATACAGAAAATGCATCACCCTTTCATTCTCGTCATCCCTTGTTTAGGGGACAATGGAAAAGTGCAAGAAAGGATGTTGTGAGGGCCTCACTATGGATTTTTAAGAAAATTACCTTAAGACCTATTTTGGATCGCTATGAGTGCTTTGGGCTTTCTGTATCAAGTTATCCTTTGTTTAGGGGATACCAAGATGCAGGAATACATCATTCTTTCATTCCTATTCTCCCTTGTTTAAGGGAAAACGGAAAGTGCAAGAAAGGATGTTGCGAGCCTCACTGTGATCCAAAATGTTTTGACAGAGTCGCCATCTTTATTTTAAGGAGAAAACAAAGAAAAAACAAAAAATAAACCAAAGATTGCAAAAAAACGGGTTCGTTCTCAAATTAGTTTTTGGCTAAAGTATGCTTTTATTATATTTCTCGAGCAAATAAATAATGCATTAAAAAGGAAACAAATATATTTGTATATACATTATTTACAGACTTGTAGCTGCATCCTTCCAGTAATTACAAATACATTTAAAAATATTTGGTCATAATAATGGCTCTTTTTAATGCTATTTTCTAAATAAATCCGGACAGCACAACGGCTTATATTTTTACATTGGGCCGAATGGAAAATAGTTTTTTTTTTAATAAAACAAACTCTTAAAGGCTCACATTTAAGAGCGTTGGTGTGCTCGCTCTGTCCTTCCGGGAGAGGGAGTCTTTTTGCTGCTATTGTGGTTTGGGCAGGGTGACAGCTTCCGAGGGTTGCTTCTGGGCACCGTCAAACGGGCGGAGCAACTACTTGCTTTGCTGCTGGCGAAATCGGGCAGAGCAACTGCTTGCTTCTTGCGGATTTGGCCTTTTTACCCGGGTAGAGCAACTGCTCTTTTTGAGATTTTTGGACCGAGGAAATAGGGTGGAAACCTAGTTGGGGGGCTAAGGCTCACTTTGACTGGTTGGTTTTGTGTTTGGAAAAGATTTGGCAGAGTTTCGAGGCTTTATAGGAGCGGGCGCTCACTATCTCACGATCATTCTTCTATCACTCACTGCGTAAAAACTACGATGAACAGTGAATTCTTTCGGCCTCAGGATCGTTCACAAGTGAGGCCGAACACCTGTATTTATAACTGAGGGGAGGGACTCCCGCGGCATTTTGCGATTTCATTATGTGCTTCATCGACTTGCACCGCGTGCTTGAAGGCTTGTACTATTTCTCAAATCGTAAACACTATAGGGGAGCTGGGCGTGGACACTAAGCATCCTGGGTGCCGCGCCCATAAAACCTTATGGTCTATACCAAATTTGATTGTTAAAGCGCTGTAGTGGTCGAGGGTTGCGCTTAAGATGCTAAGTGTCACAAGTTCGAAACTTGGGAAGGCGTGGCCAGGCGCCCAGGCCTATGAAGTTTATAATATATAATGTATGCATAATTAAAATGTTTTTAACCTTATGGAATATCAAAAAAAGTCAATCCCTTGTTAAATTTTTACCTCCTTTTGGACACTATGGCCCCTGCATTTTACTGTTTTGTGCATCCTGATTTGTCTTTTGCATTTTTAAACCCTGTAACTTGACATTTGTTAAGTTTTAACAGGTCTTGATATCGCATGTCAATGTTACGTACCAGGGCTACGAAATTGGGGTGTCTACAGAGCTCCTCAACGATGGAGTCTACGGGTAACCTGCAACTTACTGAGTAGACGAACATCGTTGATAAGAAATAGACTCCCTAATTTCGTGGAAATTAATAATGGGGAGAAATGCAACAGGTAGCAGTTATAATGCAACAGTTTATAATGCTAACCAAATCTCATATATCCTAGACATATTTAGTCGGTTATAGCAGGTTATTGTAGTTTTTAAGCAAATATGCAAATTATGTGCTCTAATGGTCGGACCTACTGAAATAGGCTACCTATGTATCCCTTAATAAAAGGAATCGGGCCAAACGTAGTTCGACCTCATGCAAACAAACAACAACTAGGTGGGATGCCATCAAACATCGTGTCCTCAGGACAGGGTCCTTCGTCGGAGCACGATAGCCTATCTCTCTAGCCCAGGGTCTCAGCCCCTTCATGACTCGTGAGAAAGGCAAAACACCAAACATATCAAATATTGTATCCTCAAAGGGTCGAAACCCTTTGCCGAACACGACGGTGGGATGTATCATCTCCTCAGGATAGGGTCCTTCGTCAGAGAACAATAGCCTTTCTCTCTGGCCCAGGGTCTCAGCCCCTTCGTGAGAAAAGCAAAACATAAATCATAAAGGCATTGCATCCTCAGGGTATAAACCCTTCGTCAAATACAATGGTGGGACCGTTCATTTCCCTCTGACCCGGGGTCTATATCCCTTCAGGGAAAGATCCAACAACCAGGTGGGATATCATCAAAAACATTGCATCCTTAGGGTATAAACCCTTTGTCAAATACAATGGTGGGACCGATCTTTTCCCTCTGACACGGGGTATATACCCCTTCAGGGAAAGATCCAACATCCAGCTTATGCAGGTAAAATATAAATACTTTACCTTTTCTTACCATTGTTTTGCTTTTGCTGATTTTGCTGCCTTTGCTGCTGGATTTTTCTTTTTGCTGCGTTTCCAGGTTCTGCTGGAAATCTTCTTTGCTGCATTTTCCAACCTTCGTTGGAAATATCTTTTTTCTTGCTGCATTTCCAACCTCTGTTGGAAAATTTATTTCTTTCATGCTTTTCCAACCTTTGTTGGAAATTTTTTCTTCTGCTGCTTTTCTAACCTTTGCTGGAAATTTCTTTCTTCTGCTGCTTTTCCAACCTTTGCTGGAATTTATTTTTTCTTTGCTGCTTTTCCAACCTTTGCTGGAAATTTCTTTTTTTGCTGCCGCATTTCTAACCTTTGTTGGAAAATTTATTTTCTTTGTTGTTTTTCCAACCTTTGCTGGAAATTTCTTTTTTTGCTGCCGCATTTCCAACCTTTGCTGAAAATTTTATTTTATTTGTTGATTTTCCAACCTTTGCTGGAAATTTCTTCTTTGCTGCTTTTCCAACCTTTGCTGGAAAATTCTTTTCTTTGCTGCTTTTCCAACCTTTGCTGGAACTTTCTGTTTTTGTTGCCGCATTTCCAACCTTTGCTGGAAATTTTCTTTTCTTTGCTGCTTTTCCAACCTTTACTGGTAATTTCTTCTTTTTGCTACTTATACTGCAACTTGTCGATTCTGCTACCTTTGCTGCTTTTACTGCTTCTCGTTTTAGCAGCTTGCGCTTTTGCTACTTCGTCGCATATCTTTGCTTTGGCAGCTTTTGTCGTTTTTGGCTCGTGCTGGGGATTTTTCTTTTGCATTTCTGACTATTGCCGAAAATTTTCTTCTTGCTGCTCTTTGCTTTTCCAACTCTCGCTGGAAATTTCCCCTTTTTTTCTTGCGTTTTTTTGGCATGCTTGCATTTTTTTTTCTTTTTGCATGCTTGCATTTTTTTTTTTTGCATTTCTTCTTTTTTGCTGATAGTTTTACCTTTGCTGCAGATCTTTCTTGCTTTTCTGCTCATTTTGCGGCTGATCTGCTAGAGATATGAGCCTTCCTCTACTTTTGGATGAGTGCCCATCAATTTTAGTTAACAAAGCTAACTTTGTTAACTTTCCGTTAAACTTTAAGGGTCATTTTGCAACTTTGGAAACCTGAGGACTTAAGTGCTGAACCTTGAAACTTTGGAGGGGAAAAAGGAAAAATTCCTTTTCTCCCCTTATAGTGTGGCGGGAAGCATAAGCAACTTCAGCTCCTTTCATTTCTTCTTCTTCATTTTCTTTTGCGGCATTGTTGCTGCTTGTTCGCCTCTTTTTTTTTTCTCTCATTTTCTCAATTTTCTTCCGTTAATTTGCGTGTTTTTATTAACAAATGGCTTCTTCTTTCCGATCTCGGAAAGGAAAAGCTTCGATGCACCCAGATTCGGGAGAAGAGAGGAAATAACTTCCTCCTTTGGTCCAGAGCTACGTCAAGTATTATTACTCGAAGGACGATTGGGGTAATCTCCTCCGCGATCGGAACATCCACGTGTCCAACCTTCCGAATTCTTCTGTAAGTTTCTTTCTTTTAAACCCATTTGAATAATTTTTCAAATCTACTAGATTTCTCTGCTGTTTTGGGCTTTTGGAGCATACATGTCCCTGCTTATAATTCTTATGCATGCAATTTATATGCTAAAAATATGCAATTTGGCATTTATTCATGAAATTTATGCAATTTATTTTTTTCGATGCATAACTTGACTAGTTGTCACTATTTGACTCTGCGATGCACATTTCATATTATTGATGCAATTGGGCTACATGATGCATGTTTAGACTTGAAAAATATTTTTATATGATGCATGCCTATAAAATAGACTTTTTAGAAATATGATGCATTTTTTTCGATACTTTTTCGGACACATTTTTCGAATGCATGCGAAATGTAACCGGAATATGTTATGCAATAATATTCACTTTTATGAATGCAAATGCTGCAGAGACATGATAAATGCAAATATGAATATTTTTCCTTTCAATATTTTTGCAAAATTTTATTTTCAGGAATGCTAAAATGCAATTATTTGGACAATGAATGCAAATGATGAATGACCAATGTATGCATATATCATTTTCATGGGGATGCAAACATGACATAGAAGATTCATTAAATG
This sequence comes from Codonopsis lanceolata, assembly GCA_013146195.2. Classification (NCBI taxonomy): domain Eukaryota; kingdom Viridiplantae; phylum Streptophyta; class Magnoliopsida; order Asterales; family Campanulaceae; genus Codonopsis; species Codonopsis lanceolata. The sequence continues at coordinate 38,741,482 of CM028384.1, read as the reverse complement.
CTTATTGATGTGATGCATGGGCATTATTATTTTTTCCAATGTGTGCAAGAATGCAACATGTGTTTATTTTTATTTTTTGAATTTAAAACACACATGCATTATTTCGAAAAACACACATTCTTTTTTATGCCGTTTTTGGATGCAAAAGATTTTTTTTTGAAGTGCACGAATGCAATATTATGTTTTATGAATGCAAGAGATGCAATACACACACATTTTTATATATATAACACAAAATGTACAAATTTTTTTTTATCTAAAATGCGATATATGCAATATGCTTAATTTAATGATATGCGCAGGAGGTAAAATAAAAAGATAAGAAACTTACCTTTTTCACTTCCTTCCCCCTTTCTCTCTCTCTTCTTTTTTATGCTGATAATGCTGATATGTTTTTTATTTCTTTTAGATGTGCAAGCCCCTGGTCCGGATTAGGGCAAGCTGTGCCAATATTTCAGACATATATAACTTGATGCCCGAGGTAGCACGGGTTCTGGTAGAGGGTTCCAGCTTTAGTGCATTCTTGCGGGCTTTCCACCCTTTTTGCAGCTTTCTACCCATATTTGACGTTCTGAGGGATTATTGGTGGGATACTACACACACATTTCATTTTAGCTAGGGGGAGGCGACCATGACACCATGCGACTTTGCGGCGATCACGGGCATTCCTACCAGTATTGGTAGGACTTTAGCATTGGAATATACCTTTCGTCACCACCACGATGTGGTGGAAGATCTCCTGGGCTTTGAGCCTAAATATAAATCAGCTGATGAGATCTTTATCGGCAGTGTGAGGAAGTGACTCTTGGCTAATGTCGGGCAGGTTGCAGAAGATGATGTCGAGGCTGTGGCTCGTGTTGCCCAGGTATTTTTATTCTTTTTTCTTGGGACATCTATTTTTGCCAACTCCTCCACTTCTTTGAGGGTTTCCCTCTTGGGCTGCTTGAGGGATTTAGATTAGGTTGCCGGTTATGACTGGGGGCAGGCATGCCTGGCCGAGCTGTATGCTTCCATGGATAGAGCCAACAGCAATGATTCGCCAACCCTTAACGGATTTGCTCCGGCTTGGGAGGTATCTTTTTCTTTTTTCCTGCTTTTGTCCTTTTCAGCATTTTTTTTTTGTTTTTTTTGTAGCATTTGTCTTTTTGCTGATATTTTTTTTCACAGGTCTGGACTTATTCCCTCTTCCATTTTACGTGGGGTCGGCTGCATCAGCGTTTTCACGAGCCTCCTTATTTGACTGAGTTCGTGAATGCGAACCGAGTTAGACTGGATCGAGACGGCGGCTGCTCGATTACAGAGAGGGTGCGGGAGAGGATTGCTAGCTCGAGCGTAGGCACAGTGCATTTCCTTCCTTGGAGTAGCCTGATGGGGCATTATGAGGTGACTCTGAAGATGAGCCAGTGCCGGATACTGATGGTATCCATCATGGTTGACTTATTGTATATGGGAGAGCGGGTCAACCGCCAACATTATGCGCTTTTGACATTCCCAGTGGTGCCTTCTATACCTCCCCTTGGGTGGTCGCGCCGGATTTTATGCCGAACAGGTATCAGTACTGTCGCGATTCTTTATGCCTCAAAGTGATTTCCCAGTTATGGCATATGAGGACTTTTTGAGGACTATGCTCCATCCTCCCCTCATATCCATGTGGTGGCCAGGCATGCTTCTGATGCCTCTGATAAGCCGACGCCTTCTATTCCTGCCCTTGACGCGCATCTGGAGTTTTCTGCACCTGCTGATGCCTTTTCCACTTTCCGATATCATTGTGACGGAAGGATAGTGGAGGAAGTTCTCTCTGATGCAGACATCTCTGGGAAGTACCATGTCCCGGAGAAGGCTTGCACGGTAAACACATTTCCCTCTTTTTTTTTCATCATTCATTTTTTTTGTATCATTTCATATTTTTTAGAGACTGATATATTTTCTCTTTTGCTGTCTCACACCTTTTTTGGAGACCGAGCTGCTACTTTCTTTTCTGGTATGTTCACCTGTTCCGATCATGTGGTGGATGAGTCATTTTTTCAGAATCTTCATAGAACTGTGGATGGGCAAGACAATGTGCTTCTGGAAGCTATTCCTCTGGAGGGTGAAATATGGACTGCTATACAATGGTTAAATCCTAACAGTGCCCCTGGAATTGATGGTTTTACAGGATGGTTTTTTTAGCACTTTTTAGGAGATTATTAAAGTAGATATGACTGCCGCTATTCAAGCCTTTTTCAGGGGGAAGGCGATGCATAAGGGGCTGTCGACCACCTCTATTGTGTTGCTTCCAAAGGTGGATGTTCCTACTGGTTTGGAGGATTTTCGGCCTATTAGCCTTTGTCCGTTTGTTGGCAAAGTTATATCCAAAATAGTAGTAGTTCGTTTGAGTAGTATTCTTCCTCGGTTGATATCTATGGAGCAAACAGGTTTCGTTAAGGGTAGGAGTATTTAAGAAAATGTTGTTTTGGCGCATGAGCTAGTTCATCGGATTGACACTCGGGCGAGAGGAAGGTATGTGATTTTTAAACTTGATATGTCAAAAGCTTATGATAGACTTGAGTGGGATTTTCTTCTTCGAGCTTTGCAGGGATGTGGTTTTAGTGACAAGTTTTGTGATATAATTCTCCTGCTGTTGAACAATGTGTGGTATTCTATCCGTGTTAATGGGGACAGTTATGGTTTTTTCAAATCAACGCGGGGGGGGGGGGGTCCGTCAAGGGGATCCTTTATCTCAGTTATTATGTATCATTGCTCAGGAAGTTCTCACATGTAATCTTAATGCTGGAATAGCAGGTGGTCAGATTCTTCCTTATTTACATGGAAGAGGTTTGGTGATTTCTCACTTGTTATGTGCGGACGATATGTTGATTTTCTGCAATGCTAGCAAGAGCTCCATTCTAGCATTGCGAAAGGTGCTTAGTGCTTATGAGGGAGCTTCGGGGCAACTTATCAACCTTGAGAAGAGTGGTTTTTATGTGTCAAAGCATAGCTCTGGTAGACAGATTCGACAAATTAAAGTTATGTCGGGTTACTCCCATAAGATGTTCCCCCTGACTTATCTGGGTATCCCTCTCTTCCACGACCGGGTTAAGGTGCAATATTTTGAGGGCTTGGAGACTAAAATTCTTTGGAAAATCAATGGGTGGAAAGCGAATCTTTTGTCCTTTGGGGGTAAGATTACATTGCTTCGCTCAGTTTTATGTAGTATCCCGATATACACGTTATCTGTCATTTGTGTTCCAAAGACCATTTTCGCCCGTGTGGAATCTGCTATGGCTGCTTTTTTATGGAGTAACAATGGGGAAAGTCGTACGCACTGGGTTGCTTGGGAGACAGTTTGTAGGCCTATAGAGGAGGGTGGTTTGGGTCTCTGTTCACTTATGACGTGATGGGTTCGCTCCAGGCTAAACTTGCGTGGGCAGTGCTTCAGGGAAATAGTCTTTAGGCGAGGTTTGCTACGTCAAAATACGGTGACTCTATGCTGCTATCCAATGGGGTTATGTCTCCGGTCAGTTGGACTATTTATAGACATCTGGATGAGTTTACAAACTGTAGTTAGTGGTTGGTTGGGAAAGGCGATATTTCTTTTTGGGGGAAGCAACTGATGTGGAACTATTTTGGAAGGTCCAAAACCGATAGATATCCGGCTTAGTGTTCGGGATGCCTTGCCGCATTTGGAGCAGTTTGCTCATTTAATTTCAGAGGATAATCTTGTGCTAGCTAAAAGGGTTCGGTTAAACGACAATAAGGATGATATGTGTGACGACCCGACCCGGATCTCAATACGAGATCCTAAAGGTCGTGCCATCAGAACAACTAAGAGACAGACAAGCACCTGCTAAGTAATGGTGCGAGTCAAAGATGAGCTAACAAGCTCAAGACAGGGAGGTAAAGCCATAATGGCGATACAGAATAATAAAAACTAAAACCTGCGGAAGCGAAAACCATAATGAAACCCGAGCTAACAAGCTCCTAAAAATAAACAACCAAAGAGATAGTAAATCTCTCGGCCCAAAAATTCGACGCACGTGACGCAACATTAGACACGCGCAACAAACCGTCGGCAACCAAGGCCGGTAACTATCAAAATCCCAACCTCGATAAACAACACTCAAGCGGCTATAACTGCTTGGGAGGAACAATTCAACTATAACAACATAATATCACTGCTAGACCACCAACCAAGATCTCACGACTAATACTGTCGGAGATAGGAACAATAATAATACAAACTAGAATAAACTAGCTACACATGCTCGAAATGACAACGGGAATAATTCTAAGGATACAAAAGCTCGGATATACAACCGACTCCCAAATACACAACAATAACATAATACTACAATCTACCCCAGTAAAGTCTACTTAACTTTACATTCGAGCCTCACAAATAAATAACAACATTTATAAATAGCTCCAAGCTTAAGACTTGGAAGACCACTCACTAGAAATCGCTATCCAAGCATTGCGGCGTACTAACGGGATCATTTTCACACTAGTGGAAAACAATCACCACAGTGAGTCATAATGACCCAGTAAGTTTCTAAATGCAACATGTGGCATATTATGACATGGCATGGCATAAATGCACAATCATATAAAATCATGGTATCATGCTAGTATACCATCATAAAACATGTACTTAATTTTTAAAGCACATAAACTCACATAAATCAAGTAGCATATTATCTTTCATATAAATGCTCATAAATAAACATGTGTAACAAGAAAGGCGTGTCGAACAGGTTACAATCAAATCCGGGTTCAAAACCCAACCAACTTACCATGATATCAAATCTCAAACCTTGATCGGGCTCAATTCCCAATCAATAATACCACAGGGTTTCCTCCCCAAATAATCACAACTCATCGATTTCCTTTAATGAGTACTCGTTACATTCATCGATCTCGGGATGAGAAATGAGAGCTCGATGTCAAGGCTAGGTGGCATAACTCGAGATCACATCCCACTATTGGCCAAATAGTGAGGAGAAAAAGGACCCAATGCAACGATTCGTAGCGATTGTTCCCAAAGGCTATGAATCGTCCCATTGCCGACACAACAACCAAAACCCGCCAGCTGGACTTTAAACCAAACCATCAAGTAGATATTTACTTGCATAAACCAATGAGACCAAATTCATAATTATCGGACTCATTAAATCATGTAGGACATAATGCTCTACAAACAACTCATAAACCATGCACATAATTGCACATAAACAAATAGGGCATAATGCTCACAAATCCCATAATCCATGCACATATTTGCATATAACCACGTAGGACATAATGCTCTACGAAATCTCATAAACCATGCATATAATTGCATAAAATCAAGTAGGACATAATGCTCTACCAAACATCATGAATAATGCATATATTTGCATATAACCATTGTGTTCAACTAACTTACAAGTTTAGTTTAAAAACTACATATTGAGGTACTTATTATTCCTCAAGTCATCAACAGCATCAAGTATAGCTTACAAGCTTAATAAAATATAATGTGAGGTCTTCCACTAATCCTCGACTCAAATCAAACCAAGACTACTAGCTAGTCTCAAAATATCCACAATTCAAGACTTATTATTTTAGTCTTTATTTTAAGTACACGGACTCAATCATAGTCCTAATCGTCATACATGATCGATAACACCAACCTCATACTCAAAACATCATGACTACTCCAAGTAGTCACTCCTCTAAGAATGCTTTATAAGCACGCAGCAAAATCCTTAAGGAGAGAATTCTTTCTTAATCTTCTCTTATATACGTGACCATACGTTGGTCCCAAAATGTCCATGCTCTAACAAGCATGCTCAAACATATTTCTAATGAGTCTCCATACCATGAGTGTCTCCATTGGACACAAACCATAAACCCGGTGTGCATAATCATAACCGAAACAAACCCAAATATGGTAGGGTTTCAACCCAGCTCTTTATCATTTTATTGGCCTAACGACTCTCGTTGAGTCTTACTAACACATTTCATTATTTATGTGTTTTACAAATTCACACGTAATAATTCCTTAAAGTTTGTAACAAATCCCAATAGTCATTCGGGCTTAATTCCCAAGACTAAAAATCCACAAAACACATCACAATCACCAACCATTTAAAATTTGGAAGTTATATGCTTCACTTCACTAATCAGCGAAATCAAAAGCGTCGTAGGATTTCAACTCAAGTTCATTTAGCACTTAATCGAACTTATAATGACTCGTTGAGTCCAATCTACCCTTTCTAAAATTTTAGGGCATAGAAGCCATGAGTCTCAATATCTCTATGTTCATACCCATCATCAATAGGCATCTTCTCATGTTCATTAAACTCACATAAACCCCACAAATCACATAACAATGCAACTTAGAACAAATTGGCCATCTTGTGCATAAATTCATTCAAGTCACCTTACCAATCATAATTCCCAATTCATGATTAAATCATACAACAAGGTTTAATATACTCTATTAAGCATATAAAACATAGTAATCAAGCCCCCAACAATAATTTTGCAAGCTAAACCATAATTAGGGCAAAACACCCCAAGTATCTCTCCCAAATCAACTTCAATACTCATGGATAATCAACATAACCAAGTTCAATAGGCCATTTAAGACATGAATTTCATATAAATCATGGTCTCACATAGTTCATCAACCCTAATCAACATTTGAAAATCTAGGGTTCATGGCATCTCTAGCAACCCTAGAAATTGCTTCCATTGACCTCACATAGCAAGAATGATTGTTTCCCTGAGATTGATGGACCAAAAAAGGAGAAAGAGGTAGAAACTTACCTTGATTCAGCCCTACAAGTCCACGATCGAAATTCCAATTGGTGGGTCTTGTTCTCCTCAACCTCCTCTTAAAATCTATGGTGTGGATTGAGAATGGAGCTCTCAAGCTAGTATCCATGGATGGACCTTCAAGAACCCTAGAAAACCCTTCTCTAAGCCCCCAGAGAGTCTCCCACACGTTTTTTAGAAGTTGTAGGCAAGAAAATGAGAGGCTTAAGTGTTGTTTTTTGA
>CM028384.1:38703112-38734359 GCA_013146195.2 Codonopsis lanceolata | reverse complement strand
GCATTTTCAAGAAACTAATTTAAAAATTTTTAGAATCAAGCAAGATGTTTCTTTTGATGAATATGACTTGTTAGAGCCTAGAACGGCCCGAACGCTGCTAATGATTCTCGATAATGATGAGACAGTACAACACAAAGATCCACTTCCACTCCTCATTCGAAAAACTAAGAACCGCAACCCACAAGTACCGCTTAACCCTTCTTCCAGACGAGAACTCGCACCGATCACAACTTCCGCTCAACCCCGAAACCCATCTCTTCTGCTTTTACCCCAAGCACCTTTACTGGATCACTCATCCTTCTTGTTCACTGAAAATGAAGGTTTGAAGATTCTATCTTTCTCCAACAGTATTTGGTGAATCTCCTTCTCAACCTACTCTAATTCTTAAGGAAGAACCCACTGTAAGTGATCTTCCTCCAACTGTCATTATCAAGCAAGAGATCATCCCATTTCTCAAATTATTGGTGATCTCAACACAGAGTTCGTACGAGAAACAAAGTTCGAGAAGAAACTATGTTTGCTTATGCATTTGTATCGAACTCGAACCAAAGAAGATTGATGAAGCTATCGAAGATCATAACTAGATTGAAGCTATGCAAGAAGACTGAACCAGCTTTGAAAGATGTAAGGTGGAGCTTAGTTCAAAGACCACCGATCATCCACCTCCACCAAGTGGGTTTTCGTAAACAAAAGAGACGTAAGAAGGAAATGTCACCAAATAAAGCTAGATCGCGGTTGCACAGGCTGTACCGACAGGAGGAAGGAATTGACTTTGATGAAACTTTTGCTCTGTTGCTAGATTAGAAGCAATCGAATCTTTCTAGCCTATGATCGCTCATGGACTTCAAAGTGTATCGATGGATGTAAAGAGTGCCTTTCTCGAATGGTGATCTTCAAGAAATCAGTATCGTGAACCAGCAAATTCTCCAGATGGATTTGTCATTTCGCATAAATTCGATCACGCCTACCGACTCAAGAAAGCTCTCTACGGACTCAAGCAAGCTCCTGGAGCTTGGTATGAAACTCTATCCAAGTTCTTAATAGAACAAGGATTCGTGAGAGGAAGAATAGACACCACTTTATTCAAGCACAAAGGTCCTCAAGCACAAAGGTCATTCTCTTTCCGTACAAATCTATGTGGACTACATCATCTTTGGATCAACTAACCAAAGCATCGTAAAAGATTCGAGAAGTCGATGCAAAGCAAGTTCGATGAGCATATGGGTGAACTTACCTACTTTCTAGGATCTTTGCATTTGTGGGATTTCATCACCAAACCAAATATCAAAGGAACTAATCAGATTCTCAAAGCAGATCCAAAGGAGTTGACACATTTGCTTCTGCCAAACGTATCATTAGATATGTCTCAAAAACAACAAATCTAGGCATCTCGTATTCCAAAACCAACAATTTCAATCTAGTTGGATACTCGATGCAGATTATTGCCTCGCAAAGTGAGCGTAAGAAGACCACTGGAACTTGTCAATTCCTTGAAAATAGACTTGTCTCATGGTCTTGCAAGAAACAAGGATCGCTTGCAAATTCAACCACGAAGGTACACATTCTTTAGCATTGTTGCTCTCAACTCCTATGGATGAAGCAACAACTAGTAGACTACAACATCAAGACCGCAACCCGCCCAATCATGTGTGATAACACACGCAATTTCATCTCCAAAAATCGAGCAAACAAAGACATTGATATTCGTTATCACTTCCTCAAAGATCATGTGGAAAAAGGTAACATCAGTTTGGAATATGTTTCAACTGAGCATCAATTGGCAGACATTCTCACAAAACCACTGGATGCCATCAGGCAAGAACTTCAAAATCGAAGCAAGACAGCGGAAAGAGATTGAACCAAACCGACATTCCTCCCAAGATGATGTCAACCTTCCTGATACCCCACCTTTCCGCCTCTCATGACATCATTGTCGCTCCGGACCCGGCTATATATTCCAGGGAATGTGCATTGACCTTGATCAATCAACACTTATAGGCGGCTTCGGCGTCAAAGCTTGCGAGGACATGGACGCCTACGGGATTCTACCCCTCTTATGCCTCAACAACAAAAACTATAGCATCTTTCTGGCAGAGGAATTCTATCAGAGAATGGAGCTCATGAACAAGACAGCTCTACGAGGGTGAATTTGAGGCCGTCCCATCTCCATTACCGCTAAATCAATCTCCACTATCATCGGCATTACGGTGGAGCTCTTGCAAAGAACTATGGCTGAGGTTGTACATGCCCTGGAAGCCATGAGGGGAGTAGACACCTCGTGGAGCCTCAAGGAAAATGCTCAAATTTGTTCCTCTTGACGCGTTCATCGCACCGGCCACCTTATAGACAAGGGGCTTATTCAAGAGTTGGAGCTCATGATATGTTTACGGCACAACAAATCAACTTGACAAGTGTCGTATTCCTTCAACTACGTCTCAACTGGGGGGTCATCATCTTCAATGAGTTAAAGCAGTGGGTGGAGAAAGCCAAGAACAACCCCACTTGCAAACGCCCCTTTGTGAGGCTGATTAATGCCCTTCTAAGGGATGATGCTAATGTCAACTCTTCTTTGAAAGAAGATGAGTAGTTTCTGATGGCCAAGGAGAAGCAACTCACGCCTCGTTCTTGATAAGTATCGAATACGAGAACAAGCAACTGGCTGCGAGAAGGGTCTACCGCCACTCTCGACAAAGTGGCCAAGCTCGCACCTATCTTGGTCACCCGCTTCAACATGGAAGCACATGACGCTGCTAGCGGACCCACAAAAGGCCTCTCGCAAAATTTGACGATCAAGTGGCCGCGTCCCTCCATCAAAGGCCAAAGACTTGGCCGATGAGGCGAGAAGCAAGCTAAGGACCAAGATGCACCAAGGGCAAGGCAAAGAAGACTAGGCGGGAAGAGGCCACTCCAAGCCGAAGAGGAGGCCAAATGGGTTAGGAAGGAGATGAAGGAAGGCCAAAAGAACAAGGCACCAGGCCAATCCAGCCATTCCTCACCTTCACCAGCCCAAACCCAGCCAACCTCTCAAACTCAACAGCCAGCCCAAGCCCAGCCATCCTCACAGCCTCCTACCCAAACCACTCAATCAACATCACCCTCTCCTGCACCAACTCCTAAACCCAAACGAAGGAGACTTCGTAAAACCTTTGAAGACCAGCCACCGGCAGTCCCTCCAACCTCTACCGATGAAGCAGATGAGTCTCCTATTCAGCCGCTAAGGAAGAAAAGGAGAGCTACCGGTCCCAAACCCTCTACCGCATCCAAACCAACTACCTCTACCGCCGCCCACCAACTACCTCTACCGACCACAACCCTCAATCACAACCCTTCATCTACCGACACCCCTTCAATGTCAACCCTTCATCTATTCCTCCCCGAGTCATTTACTCAGAGGAATTCACCACCTCCGGAGGAGTCTATCCCTCAGGAGGAGCCTCAAATTCAGGAGGAGACAGCCAGAACCCCAACTCCTCCTCCACCTTCCCCTTTCAACTACTCACCTGACCCATCTACCCCTTCCTCACCTCCCCAATCCCAACCAACTTCTTCAACCACACCACAGCCAACTCAAATCCCTCCCACCCACCATTAGACTTTCTGCCAAGTTCCTTTCGAACTTTCGTCAGAGCGCACCTATTTACCCCTACCCATCAACCTCCTCAACCTTCTCAACCTTCCCTTAGAAAACCAAAATCCCTCTTCTACCCTGCCCCTTCTTTCTGGTTTTCTACCGACCCCTTACCCGAATCATCTCATATCAGTGACAACTCGGACACTGACATTGAGATTGATTCCCCACCAACACCACCTCCCCCTCCACCTATTACCATATCTTCCTCCACCAACACCATACCAACCCAAGACTCGTCCTCTTCCGACTCCATCACTCCTCCACTCCAACAGCCCATACGGCCTGCAGACTCTACCTCTGCCGGCACCATTCATATTGGCCAAGCAACTACTTCTCATCCGCCTGCCAATGATGAAATTTTGTCACGGCTGGATGCTATATATGAACGGCTAGGCGCGCTTACAAGCATCACTACCGCTACCGCCGAAATAGCCACTGCCGCTTCAAAAGCCAATGACCGCACTGCCGCCCTTCTACGACAATTCCAAGAGGATGTCTGGACTCGATTTGGACAGATGCGACACGACTTTACCGATGTCAAGATCAACATTGAAGCTCAACGAGATGAGTGTGTCCGTATCTGCTCCTCACTTTTCTACGAGTTATTCCATGCCATCACTCTCCATCTCGGCCACGGTCGCCCTCCGGTTCTCGAACTCAACAACTTAGCTCGAAACTCTGCTCACGACGTCATGAATGCCAACCGTGATCGTGATCTGGCCATCACGGAGGAGAAGCAAATGAGGTCAATCAACAGAATGATGATGGAAGAGAACATCCATCTTCGTGAAGAACTGGACTACCGTTCTCGTTCCACGGACCTCCGATCGGATGACGAATACGAAGGAAGAATGGAAGAGCTTGAGCGAGAACGAAGAGAAAAGGAGGTTGCAGACAAAGGAAAAGGGAAAAGACCTTGGTAGTTTATGTATCTTTTCTTCCCTTACCTTTGTATTTATCTTCATTTTTGAAAACTCTGTGATATGTAAACTTCTTGTTTATAAATACAGAAGATTACTTGTTTTTCAAAAAGGTTATCTTGTTTAAATTCTTGTTGCTTTATATTCATATATGTTTAGAATTTAAACAATCAGTTTAAATTTATTTGAAATGCTGCTAATATGTGTGCTGTTCTATGACCTTTTTACCTTTGTATGCACTTAGATTAGTCCCTTACATTTGAGGTGTTATTCTGTTTGACAGAGGCATGTCTTCTGTTACTCTATATATAAAATTCTCAGACATGTTATTATCTATCAAATAGTCTGTTTTAAAGCCCTCATTTGTAGTAATGATGACCATATATAAATAGGAGGAGATTGTTGATTCTTATGTTAGATTTATATCTGTTCAGTTCATTACATTAGTTTTATACTTCAGTGGCTAATCGGGCTGCGTATCGATTAGTGTGGCAACTGTGTATAGAACTTTGCCTAGTATAGTTTTTATAGGACTTCACAGGTTCAGTGGAAGACCTCTTCACAGCTTCATCGGAAGACCTGCTTAAAGCTTAAGAACGCAGACCTTGTGTCCACCTGGTCTCTTATGACATGTCCAATCCAACAATGACTCATTGGATTAATTCAAACTTATTCTACATCTTTATTTGAATTAATCCAAGACATTCCCTGACATGTCAAGTCGCCGAAAGCAACTTTCCGAAAAGCAGGAAGACTTTTTCTGAAAGGCAGGAAAGCGATCGTCCCCTAGTTTCTGCAACAACTCTCAGATCTGACACCTAAATCGTCCACCTTTTTTAGGATCTCAAAAATCATTCCCTGCTCTAGATATCTGTGAAGACGAAAATCCTTGACTGACAGCCCCATGCATTTAATGCATTGATGAAAAGAGCTGTTGAAGTATTCGTCTTCTCCAACGGATCTTTTGAAGTGCACCTGCTATAAATGCTGCCATTGAAGACTGGAACAAAAGCACTGTACAGAATCAATCGAACACTTAAAGGATTGCTCTGAAACTTCCTAGAACTCCAAGTCTTTCAACTCAGTGCAATCAAGAGATCCTCAACAGATCTAGAAGTCCTCGTCAACAACAAGAAGCTGCTCTTCAACACTTATTGTTTTATCTTCTTGTTGTTTACTTTCATTAACTATACTTCTGCACTAATTAAATATCATGTATTTACATATATTTAATTCCCTAGACCCCAAACACAAGTCAATATTTTGTACACGATCCTTTAGGGATATTCTTTGTAATTGATCTAGTGGAAAACATAGTGCACAATTTAAATCCAAGGTTGACTGCCTTGGTGGTGGACGTAGCACTCATTATAGTGTGAACCATCCCAAAATACTTGTGTTATTCCTTACTGTTTGTCTGATATTTGAACTGCATAATTACTTTGATTATCTTTATCCATTTACAGCAGAACTTTAGTAACTTGTAAAGGTCTACCGGTAGTCCTTATCGGCAGACCTGGAACAACTACTTTGAAGGTCTTCCACTACTTGAATCTTTTCGATAGATTGCAAGTATCTTTCAAAGTATTTACCAAAAAGTTTTAAGTGTTTAATAAGCTATTCAACCCCCCCTTCTAGCTTATTATTTTGGCCATTGGGACCCACAGTAAAGTTCAAGGAGCTGAACGTTATTCCTTTTATAAGGATAGATCAAGAAGATGAGACTTGGTTAGAGGCCTTTCAGAGAAGAGGAAGTAGTTAAAGCTTTATGGAATTTGAAAGACGACAAAGCTCTAGGTCGGATGGTTTCTCGTTTGCCTTCTTTAAGCGATGTTGGGAGATAGTGAAGTTTGATATGATGGAGGTTTTTCACTCTTTCCATGAGGCGAGGGGTTTTGAAAAAAGTCTTAATGCCACTTTCATTGCGCTTATTCAAAAGTGGAAAAGGGCGGAAGATTTGAAGGATTTCAAACCTATTAATCTTGTGGGGGCATGTATAAGCTAATAGCTAAAGTTCTCACTTCGCGGTTTAGGAAGGTTGTTGGTAAGGTGGCATCAGAGTCTCAACATACCTTTGTTGGTGGCAGACAAATCTGGACAGATCTTAGACGCTGTGGTGTATGACACGGTCAGAAGTGGGGTTCGAGGGGTGCTTTGTAAGCTGGATATAGAGAAAGCCTATGATCACGTTAACTAGGACTTTCTGTTATATCTTTTGATGCGGATGGGTTTTGGGGAGAAATGGAGAAAATGGATTTATTTCTGCACCTCTATGGTGGGATTCTCGGTTTTGGTCAATGAAGAGCCAACTAGGTTTTTCTCGAGTTCGAGAGGTCTGCGCCAAGGGGATCCCCTTTCTCAGTTTCTTTTAATAGTAGTGATGGAAGCTTTGAACAAGTCAATTGATTTCATCCAAGGCTTCAAGGTTGGTGAAGAAGGTAATGTATACTTTTCTATCTCGCATTTGATGTTCGCCGACGATACTTTGGTTTTCTGTGAGGCGAACAAAGCTCAATTGGGTTACTTAAGGTTGGTTCTCCAATTTTTTTCAAGGAGCGTCGGGGCTGAAAAATATCATTTCAAAGTGTGAAATAATTCTGGTGGGTGAAGTCTTTGATTTGGGGAGCCAAAGTTTTTTGGGTGCACAGCAGGTCATCTTCCTACGAAGTACCTGGGTCTCCCTTTGGGAGCAGCATTCAAGAGTGCAAGGACATGGGATTCAGTGCTCGAAAGATTCGAAAAAAGTTGGTGATCGTGTCTTATTTTAATTAATTCCTTGCAAGTGCACAAGACTATTGCAGAATAGCTTGGGAAGCAAGGGACGAACCACAGAGACAAGAAGAATACTAATGGCAAGAATATCGATAGCAATTTAAACTAAGGGGCGGGGTTTATTTTGTTTTTATTCTAATTTTTATTCTACTAAAACAGTAAATTTAATTAATCACTAACAACAATCACAATTATGAAGATCTGAATGGAGGAAGGAAATCTAGGATTAGGATTTCACTTGATCTACTCTATTGCTTATTTAAATAAATTATCATTCAATAACTTGGGTTCGTTCACAAAAGATAGATATAGCTTGTCAAATTATTGTTCAGTCTTCATCCCAAATAATTCATCTAATCTATATCCTAAGAACAAGAACATATGGATCCTATTTGTCACTTAGGTCATATATATGAACCTGACCCTAACTTATTACTCTCGTGCTTCGATAAGGTAAATTTATCATGATGGTAAGCCAGTGTACGACATATGCATTTGGTTGTGCAACTATCCACACCTCTAGGCCTTTATTACTTGCGATTCCATTCATTTGGTCAAAGCTAGACAATAAAAGGGTTGATAAACATCACAATCAACAAGAATTGAATGAATGAAAATAGATTAAGCAATAGATTCGATACAAGTTACCTCCCACTCCTAGATTAATGGACAGTTAGTTCATCCTTGACGATGAATCAAACAACGGGATGAAGGAATGCATGAATCAATCTTCAAAACTATAATTACAACTACTAAACTATGTAATACAGACTAAAATCTATGTTGGAACTGTTTCCTAACACTTTCTGGACGTCCTTAGGCTTTGGCTACCGTCCTTTATTTATACCAAGGTGTTAGAGGGGAATAGGAGGTTCAATCCAGGTGAAAGACCTCGTAAGTCGGTGCCTGGGGACCTTGCGGCCGCATTGTATTTACACCTTGCGTCCGTAATTGCGTCCGCAAGGGCCTTGAACAGTCGATGCTTCTTTACTGCCTACCTTCCGAGGGCAAGGCCTTGGAGGCTTGCGGCCGCAAGGTATGCAGATTTCTTCTTTTGCATCTTTTTCCAATGTTGCACTTTACACCCTTCCTTGAATTCTTCAATAAAAGCTCTATAAATCCCAAAAGTTCACCTAAAACTCTGAAACTCACAATGTAGCTCAAAAACACATATTAGTAGTCAAAAGCCTCACGAAATTGCTATTTCTAAATCATAAAAGTACCATATATAGACGTATAAAATACGTCTATCAAATACCCCCAAACTTAGACTTTGCTCGTCCACGAGTAAACAACACTTATAAATACAAAAACAATACTAAACATACAAAAATAATAAAAATCTTTTTGGAGAGTGACACTATTTACACTCCTCTAGAAACCCACAAACTCAAGGAGACTCTAACGAGCGACTCGACTATGCAGATAACTACAAAAACTAAAAAAATACAAAAGCAACTTAAAAATTACTCTAAAAACAATAAATAAATTAAAAAAAAAATCTTTTTGGATTCCATCTCAAGTCACCAGCATGGCTTATCAAAGTTGTCTCAGAAAGATGATCACCACATATGTACAGACTAATTCACAAAACAAACTGACTTATACTCAAACTGCTACAAGTCTTAATTTCTCCGTGTGTGTGTGATAACTAGTCATAGAGAATATCTTAACTTAAACAGTTTTATTAGGCTAAACACAACATTCATTCTAAAAATAAGGATTATTAATAAAACTAATGCAACACAGAACATGGGATGTACCATCCAAACCCAGTCTATTACAGAAAGAGAGAACACCAAGGATTTCAAGTACTTATACATCCATCCCATGCACTTCCTATGCATGACGTACAATGTTTTCATATCCCAATTACTTGCAATAGCTAAGATTATGTTAACACAATGAGCTTGCGAATACTATGAATATATGAAGTGGGGATCAATTTACATGCCTTACTTATCCAATCAACCAACACAAAGCATTAGCGAGAAGATCAATAGGACTTTATCAAGCTTGTAACGTAAGGCCAAGGTGTTGGGGGATACGATGGAAAGGGAATGAAATACAAAGTGAGAGAGCAAGACTACCCTTTACCCCAAATGCTTCCAAGCAAAGGAAGTTCTTCCCAATTAGGCTAGGACCAGCAAATACCACAAGTGGGGACTTTTCCCCCAAACTTGTTTTGTACAATATATCAATCTAAAAATTACTAGTGCTCCATTTTCAGCAGAGTTTTTCTAACATATTTTTCTCTTGAAAGTTATGCTTTCATTTGAATCTTCTAGCACTCTTCTTCTTCTATTTCATTTCTCGTCAGATTATTTCTTTTTTTTTTTTATGACGAGGAAGAAGGGTCTTCGAAAAACTTTTCTAACTGAAGAATGGTCCCATAAAATTAATTCCCCACCCACATCCTACTCTCTCAAAGGATAGGCTAAAGTGTATAGGCTTTAGGGTTAAGTTAATGTGGGTAATAGAAACGATGTCGAATGGGGGTTCAATGTGTGCTTGGCACACTCCATTCTTTTTAATAAAGCTCAAAGGGGGACACTAGAGATATTTTTAGTAAAGGTCAGGGAATATGTAGGCTCAAACGATCCAAAGATGACCTATATCATTTCTTAATGCCAAATTGCTCATGCTAGATTTTAAGAAAGCAAAACACATAAAATATCATATCCATTATGAAAGTTGTGGAATTGAGGATTTAGCATCATTGGATTTCACATAAGCACTCGCTAGAACAGATGGTAGGGGCAATCAAGACTAACATGCAGACACAGTTCGAAAGTGTGCTTGAGATATATTAGCAAAAAAATTCCAAGGGATCTAACTATCATGCAATTGACCCTAAGTTACAATTTAATGCAACCAACATGTTAGGACGGCTATTCATCATATTCTTGTGCATATCTTGTTGCTAGAATGAAATGTGTGCTATAAACTTAGTAAAAATGCTCAAATCAATCCATAATTATGACTGGTCTAAGTGCTCAAAGATTTGGAACAAATCAAGAGTTTTGCAGAATCAAGTAAATTCCAGAATGATCTACAAATAAGTTATGTGGCTCCTTGCACTAAATCATCATAGACTGAAGTGACCACACCAGGACTAGAGAAGGAAAATTTTGAATTAAAACATTTTTTTAAAAAAGAAATTGGAGATGGGTGATGACGATGACTCTTTTGATGGGTTCCCAAAGGAACCAAATATTAGTGTATTCTGATCAAGGCAACATCTCCTAAAATAAGAAAATATAAAAAACAAGAAAATAGAGTGAGGAGAAGAGACGATAGAGGGACAAAATTTTTCCCTCACTCTAAAAAACGTAGCCCAACTGCACTCCTCTTTTAGGTTGGGACCTGCAAAGGCCCTGAGCTTAGAATTCCCCCCCCCCCCCAAAACTTAAATTTAATTTTGTCCTCAAAATTGAGGAATGTCCTATAAGAGGGTTGATGGAGGAGAAATATCAAAAGGACATATATGTCCTGCCTAACGAAAGAGGAAGAAACTTGGGCTTCGACTCATGGTGAGTTTGGAGGAAATAACGAAAGAGGACGAAACTCGGGGATCATGTCAGGTGGCATCCCATAATATGTGGAGACATTGTGCCCCACTTGGTTAACCAAGCCAAAGAAATTAGTTTGGTCGGCACGCATTTGTGCCAACTGCTGACTAATCATCTCCTGCTCTAACAGGATCTCCTCCCGCCTATTGGAGATCTCCTCCTCTTGAGGCTCTTCGCGTGGGCCTCTCTCAGCGTGGCTGACGAGGGTGCGCAAGAAGCGCCTTAGTAATGTCGGGGACTGCCCGAACTCTCTCCGAATCTGGAGTCCAAATGACTCCAGCTCCACTACACAGTCCGGTAATCAAACTCGGGAACATGAATCCCGAGTTTGTCGTACCTCTAATAAAGGTTTGAATTTGGGTGTTGATCAGACGCCCAACATCAACAGACCTACCGGTCAAGATGGTGTAGATCAAAATGGCCTTATGCCAAGACACCGTGTGGTGGTGGTTGGAAGGCATAAAGCGTGCAAAAATAAATTTGAACACGGCCTTGGCCGTGTTCGAGAGTTGGGTCTCGTCCATGGTGCGGGGACCAAACGGTGGACCTTGATGGAAGGTCCAAACCACGTCAGGTGTTGCGATAGTTACATTTAACATCGGGAGAGGGACAGGATTGGCAATGTGGATAATGTACTTGTTAGTACCCTCCACGGAATTAGGGGTGCCGAAATAATGGTTAATGCTATGGGATGAAAAGTCGACATCCTTACCCCTAATAGTAGTGATATCTAGCACCTCGTCATAAATAGAAATTTTCCCGCTGGCATAGAATTCTCGAACTAAGGCCACTATGGCCACGCCAGGGGTTACACAAAGATTGTCCCCACCTTCGATGAGCGAAGTGGGCAGGGAGAGCAAAGTCATTTGCCTTAAATTTCCTCTCATAGATTATGCTCTTGGAGAGCTTTCAAGTGTAGCTCTCGATGCCTCGAAGGACACAAACCTATGGGGGTCCAAATGTTGCTCCTCTTCGGAGCGAGACGAGGATGGGCCGGTGTTTCTACGCCTAGGGGCCATTTTATGAGCACATAAATTAATAAAATCTACTCTCTTTAAAAATTTAAAACTACACAACCTAACAAAAAAAAAAAACAACTAAAGCATGCACGTCAAAAATAAAAATAATTCTAAC
This sequence comes from Codonopsis lanceolata, assembly GCA_013146195.2. Taxonomy (NCBI): domain Eukaryota; kingdom Viridiplantae; phylum Streptophyta; class Magnoliopsida; order Asterales; family Campanulaceae; genus Codonopsis; species Codonopsis lanceolata. The sequence goes on along the minus strand of CM028384.1, from coordinate 38,722,330 downwards.
ACCCTAACATGCAAAAATTTTGACAAATCAAAATTTAAAGAAGAGGGGATAGAAGATACATGGATTGCGATGCTTTACTGCGATGGTGGGTTGGCCGGAATTCCGAAGCTTCACGTCGGCAACAATGGTGGATTCCTTCTTCAAAGCTTGAATGGAGGGAGATGAAGGATGGAGATGAGGGGAGCTTGAAGGAAAGAGCACTTGGATATTTAGTTTGGCCAAAATTGGTGGAGCTTCGCCAGAAATCTTGAGAGGGAGAGAGAGATTGTCGGATGGTTTTGGAGGAGGGAACTTTGCAATTATGTGAACTCTGTAACTGCTCTGCATTTAACTTATAAAGAGGGCATGTGGCCGCAAGGTGTTTGTACCCTGCGTCCACAAGGTACCCAGTCAAAGGGCACGGAAGTTGATGATGGCTTGTGGGGGCAAGGGCACTTTGGGAATGCAGCTGCAAGCTTCACACGTTTTGTCATTAATAGGGCCTTGCGGCCACAAGGTGTTTTAGGCCTTGCGTCCGCAAGGTCCACAAATTCTTCAACCTTGGGAGCTTCTTCACAGATTTTTGGCAGTTTTCATTTTGGTCCTTTCGTTATGTTCCGTTAAGTCCGTTTCTTTCCTGCATTATGAAAATTCTACAAAAACTTCTAAACCAAACTTTTAAAAAACATATAAATATAACACTAAGATGTTCTTCTCCCCCAAACTTGAATTATGCCAATACTGGGAAACATTTAAATTAAATGCACTTAATTAAAACAAGATGGAGAAAAACATATTTAAATTACACTACGAAAGCAAATAAAATTTCATCAAAGTGGGTTGCCTCCCACCTAGCGCACTTGTTTAATGTCTTTGGCTCGACCACAGTGCAAACCTATTCTCTTGGAGGTTCGGTGTCAGAGAGATGAATGTGTTCGATTGTTCTCTCTACTGACATGGGTTCAAAGTATGGTTTGAGTCGGTGACCGTTAACTTTAAATATTTCATTAGGTCTTTGGGTTCTTGATATTAATGGCTCCATATGGGTAAATTCGTACTATGATGAAAGGACCAGACCATTTTGATTTTAATTTACCTGGGAATAATCTGTGTCTAGAATTAAAAAGAAGAACTTTCAATCATGGACGAAACATCTTTTTAGAAATTCCCATATCATGATATCTTTTGGTCTTTTCTTTATAGAGTTTTGCATTCTCATACGAATTTAGCAAGTGCTCTTCTAACTAATTTAATTGAAAAAGACGTTCTTCACCAGCTAAAGTTAGATCAAAATTAAGAGTTTTAATGGCCCAATAAGCTTTATGTTCAATTTCTACTGGTAAATGGCATGTTTTACCGTACACCATCCTATAAGGACTCATACTAATTGGGGTTTTATACGCAGTGCGATATGCCCAAAGAGCATCCTTAAGCTTTGGTTCCTAATCCTTACGATTCGGTCTAACAGTCTTTTCAAGGACTGCTTTTATCTCTCTGTTACTAACTTCTACTTGGCCAGAGGTCTGCGGATGATATGATGTAGCTAACTTGTGAGTCACACCATGTTTCTTAAGGCTAGCATTTAACAATCGATTGGTGAAATGTGTTCCTTGATCACTAATTACTGCCCTCGGTACTCCATACCTAGAAAATATTACATCCAAAAACTTGACAACAGTTTGACCATCATTATTTCGGGTAGCAATGGCTTTTATCCATTTGGACACATAATCAACATCGACTAAAATATACTTACAACCATTAGAGATTGGAAAGGGTCCCATGAAATCAACACCCCAAACATCAAAAATTTCAACAACTATATTATTATGCAAGGGCATCTCATTCCGTTTATTGATTCCACCAGTTCTTTGGCATTTATCGCTCGTTTTGCAAAATATTTCAGAATCTCTAAAAACAGTTGGCCAATATAAACCAGATTGCATGATTTTCCTAGCAGTTTTACTACCACTAAAATGACCACCACAAGAGTATTCATGACAGAATGCCATAATACTCTATTGTCCTTGTTCTGGAATACACCTTTTCACTATGGAATCTGAACATATTTTGAATAAATGAGGTTCTTCCCAAAAATATTTTTTTGTGTCAGTTAAAAATTTCTTTCTTTGATAAAAATCAAAATCAGGGTTAATAATATCTGCAACATGGTAGTTAACAAAATAAGCAAACCACGATTCAAAATTTTTAACTGCTAATAATTGTTCATCAGGGAAATCTTCATTCATAGGAATTGTATTATCAAGAAATTGACGTTCAAGTAAAGGCAAAAATTTCAGCCTAGACAAATGGTCGGCTATAACGTTTTTTGTTCCCTTTTTATCTTTAATCGTAATGTCAAATTCTTGCAATAATAACATCCATCTAATGAGTCTAGGCTTGGCCTCTTTCTTACTCAAAAGATATTTTAGGACTGCATGATCAGAGAATATAATCACTTTTCAACCTAGCAAATAGGATCTAAATTTTTCTAATGCATACACAACTGCTAAAAATTCTTTTTCGCTGGTTGTGTAATTAAGTTGTGCATCATTCAATGTTCTATTCGCATAATGAATCACATGGGGTTTCTTATCTATTCTTTATCCTAACACAGCTCCAATTGCAAAATCTGATGCATCGCACATGATCTCGAAAGGGAGAGACCAATCAGGGCTGGTTAAAATAGAAGCTGATGTTAATTGTTCTTTTAACAGATTGAATGCATTTAAACATTCTTGGTCAAAAATGAATTCGGTATCTTTTGCCAAAATATTACATAAAGGTTTACATATTTTGGAAAAATCTTTTATAAATCTTCTATAAAATCTTGCATGTCCTAGAAAACTTCTAATACCCTTGACTGAAGTTGGGGAGGTAATTGTCATATAACTTCAATTTTAGCTTTATCTACCTCAATTCCTTTGTTAGACACAACATGACCTAAAACTATCCCATGTTTAACCATGAAATGACTTTTCTCCCAACTTAGGGTCAAATTAGTTTCACAACATCTCTTTAAAACCGATGTTAGATTTTCTAGGCAATGATCAAAAGAATTTCCAAACACTGAGAAATCGTCCATAAATACTTCCACACATCTTTCAACTAAATCAGAAAATATAGAAATCATGCATCTTTGAAAAGTAGCTGGGGCATTACATAATCCAAAGGGCATTCTCCTAAACACAAAGGTACCGAAGGGACATGTAAATGTAATTTTCTCTTGATCTTCTGGTGCAACTAGAATTTGATTATAACCGGAAAAACCATCAAGAAAACAATAATACTCATGACCAGCTAATCTTTCAAGGGTTTGGTCAATAAAAGGCAAGGGAAAGTGATATTTTCTTGTTGCTGCATTTAGTTCCCTCAAATCAATGCACATTCTATAGCCGGTAATAGTTTGTGTGGGAACTAACTTCTTTCTCATTATTTACCACAATAATTCCTGATTTCTTTGGAACTACTTGGACTGGACTAACCCATTTACTATCAAATATTTGGTAAATTAAACCTGCATCAAGAAGTTTAAGCACTTGTTTTCTAACTGCTTCTTCCATGTGAGGGTTAAGTCTTCTTTTCGTTCTCTAGAAGGTTTGCTACCTTCTTCTAAATGAATTTTATGCATATAAATAGATGGACTAATTCCTTTCAAATCCGCTAAGGACCAACCTATAGCTTCTCTATGTGTCCATAATACTTTTAACAGGCTTGATTCTTGTTCTTCTATAAATTTGCAGCAATTATAACTGGTAAAGTATTACCTTCCCCTAGAAATGCATATTTCAAATGAAATGGTAAAGGTTTTAATTCTACTTCAGGAGGGGATTTAGCAGATGGTATAAACTTAGGTATTTCTAATTTAACTTTTTCTTTGTTTTCCTCTTCCTTAAGAATTTCTTCTTCTACTTTATCAATTTTTATTTCATCAGAACTGTTTTCTGATTTCTGATTTTCTACTCTTTCTTCACTATCTTTCTTGAGAGCCTATAGACACCCCAATTTCTTACCCCTAGTACGTAACATTGACATGCGATATCAAGACCTGTTAAAACTTAACATATGTCAAGTTACAGAGTTTAAAAATGCAAAAGACAAAGCAGGATGTGCAAAACAGTAAAATACATGGGTCAGAGTGTCCAAAAGGAGGCAAAAAATTGAAGGTCGGCGCCGCCATAAGGCTTTATGGGCGCGGCGCCCAGGATGCTTGGTGTCCGCGCCTAGCTCCCCTACAGTGTTTACGATTTGAGAAATAGTACAAGCCTTCAAGCACGCGGTACAAGCCGATGAAGCACATAATGAAATTGCAAAATGCCGAGGGAGTCCCTCCCCTCAGCTATAAATACAGGTGCTCGGCCTAACTTGTGAACGGTCAAAGTGAGCCTTAGTCCCCCCCCCCCAGCTAGGTTTCCACCCTATTTCTCCGGTCCGAAAATCTCAAAAAGAACAGTTGCTCTGCCCGAGTAAACAGGCCAAATCCGCCAGAAGTAAGCAGTTGCTCTGCCCGATTTCTGCAAGCAGCAAGCAAACAATAGCAGCAAAACAAGCAGTTGCTCCACCCGTTTGACAGTGCCCAGAAGCAACCCTCGGAAGCAGTATTTTTAAATGTATTTGTAATTACTTGAAGGAGGCGGCTGCAAGTCCGTAAATAATGTATATACAAATATATTTGTTTCCTTTTTAATGCATTATTTATTTGCTCGAGAAATATAATAAAATCATACTTTAGCCAAAAACTGTTTTGAGACCGAAAAGGCGAGTTGGGTGCCTAGCACCTTCCCAACTCGTAACTTAGCTTCCGAACCCTTTTTTTTTTGTTGCAATCTTTGGTTTATTTTTGGTTTTTTCTTTGTTTTCTCCTTAAAATAAAGATGACAACTCTGTCAAAACATTTTGGATCACAGTGAGGCCCGCAACATCCCTTCTTGCACTTTCTGTTTTCCCCTAAACAAGGGAGAATGTGAAAGAAAGGGTGATGTATTCCTGCATCCTGGTATCCCCTAAACAAGGGATAACTTGATACAGAAAGCCCAAAGCACTCATAGCTATCCAAAATAGGCCTTAAGACAATTTTCTTAAAAATCCATAGTGAGGCCCTCACAACATCCTTTCTTGCACTTTTCCGTTGTCCCCTAAACAAGGGATGACGGGAATGAAAAGGTGATGCATTTTTGTATCTTGTCTTCCCCTAAACAAGGGAGGGTGAGATACGAAAAACCAAAGCTCTCATAATGGACCAAAAAATCACTTCGGTGATCGAGGCGTATTCAATGCGCTTTTTGACAACACCCTTTCCGCATTTTTAGTTTCGTCCTCCCCTAAACAAGGGCGGACGGAATGGAAAGCGTGGTGTCCGCACCGCACGTCGCACCCCCTAGAAAAGGGAGCGCGGAGTGTGGGGGCACTCCGGGGCACCCACAGTGGCGACTCTGCTGGGGAGATCGTTTTTATTTTAAATAAAAATGGAGGGCTAGACTCAGTAAATTTTTTTTTGTTTCTGGCTAAAGTATGCTTGCTATATTTCTTTAGCATTTTGAATATTGCGTTCCTATATATATGTGTATATATTTGTGGATATGATCCTCCATCTTACAGCAGTTTCGTTCCAGTTACCATTACGGGTATATTTAAAATGTATGTATTTAAAAAAAAAAGGCGAGGAGAATAAAATTTTCCGAACAACATAACGAAAGGGCTGGGGCTTTATTTTTATTATCACTTTATTTCTGCTTTATTTTTCTTATTATTCTATATACTTTATTTTTATCGCACAAAATATGTACATATTTTCATTTTATTCTGTCATTTTATTTTTGGGGACTAAGACCAATATGTAATTAATATGAATAGATAGATTCCCCATTTTTATTTCTATTTGTTAATATTGATTGGTTGCTTGCTCACGCTCAAACTAAAAAGCCGAGAAAATCCACAAAAAACAGCAAGACAGATCATATCTGTTTTATTTTCTGTTTTATATCTAAAAAAAGAATTGTACGGTTTTCTAGATGTTGCACACACGCGCACGCATGTAGCTATATTCCGAACTGCTACCCTACACCATGACCAGCCTACCCCCTGCATCAGCCAACGTTAAATTGCATATAGATTCTCAGGACACTTCATGGACCGATCGGTTTTTGCATCTCTGAATAGTTAGTCAACCCATGTGCAAGAAAAAAAAACAACAAAAAAAAAAGAGAAAAAAAAATGAAAAAAAAATATGTATACAAAAAAAAAAAATTATGATGAGAATAATACACAGGGGCTGACCAATTATTTTCTGATGCTCGACTTAGACCATTTTGAATGGTGGATCCCGAAAAGAGTATAAACCCTTCGCCTGAGATCAGTCCAATCTTGGGGAGTCGAAAAGCAGGTGGAATACGAGGGTCATATATTATGGAGAAAGAATCCACTGTTCCAGGAATAGTCCTGAGACTGTCAAAACAAAGCAGGTGCTTGTCCGATTATTGTAGGGAAAATAAATAATGATAATAATAAAATACTAATAAAGGCACACTGTACTCCAAGTCCAGAAAAAACCTTCAGCCAGCCTTTCTTGATACCTTCAAACCCTTTTCCTCAGAAATCTGGCCCAAATTTGGAAAGGCAGAGATAGTACCGGCCGGTTGATACGGGATACAGGCACAGAGATCAGATCAGAAAATATCACAGTCAGTTCAGAGGGTGCAGATCTGAGCAATATGACCAATAAAAATAAACAAGCTATGATTGGGACTAGCAATGATTGGAGCAACTGGGAACCAGAAAAAGAAACTCCTGAATATGCATCTCCTCCTAGACTCGAAATCTGGCTAAAGAAGGACCTGTATGCCCATGCAGAAAGAATAACAAATCAGGTGGTTGGCAATCTTTTAGCAAGTTTCGTAGAAACTCTTGCTACTATTTTTTTTTAAAACCTTTAATTTAAATCATAAACACCTTAACCAACAGCTCTTGCTACTATTTCTCAAAAAGTCAAAAGCCCAAAATTTGCCCTTAATATTTCTTGCCTTCCTAAAATAAATTGTCCTGATACCGCAGAAAATATCTGTTTTCAATCCTCCATAAAACAACCAAGTCCTAGCTTTCAACCAAATATCAACCCTATTTCCCAAGATGGTATGATTCCAAATGTTCATAACTTCAATCCATCTCCTCCAAAAATCAACCCTGAACTCCTCCACCTAAATGCCTGCTACCATAACCAGAAGAATTACCTTCCCCTCGATCCCTCAAATACTTATTCTCAGTAAATGACACAGGGGACTCCAACGGAAATAATTTGTGCACAAGAAAAAGGACCTTCCTTAAACAGGAACCCAGGCAATCAAATCCCAGTACAATATTACCCAATAGAGAAAACCCAACCCAACTATCTGACCAAACCTAAGCCTGGTATTCCACCCAAACCAAGAGGAAGGAAAGAACCAATGCCAAGGTTCTATGATGATTTACCTGCCCCTAGATCCTAAATATTCCAAACACTATGGGCCCATGAGATGCTTAAACCCGTCGGTAATTATCAACCTCCCAATCCATTACCCAGTATGTGGAATCATGCCCAGTACTGTGAATACCATCGCTGCAGCGGTCATCTCACCGATAAGTGCTACGCACTCAAAAATGTCATTTAGGATCTTATCGACAACGATGTGATTACGGTGACGGGTACAGGAATCTTTGAGACCAATCAGGCAACAAAAGTTTAAAGGGCACGTAAACCTATTTAGCCAGAATAAAGGTGCTGTAAAATATCTCCTTCAATAAAAGAAATTTATGAATGTCTGGATGACAGTTTCCTGGGTATGATAGATAGAGGCACTAATTATGAAAAGTTCCGTGCTGAGTTTGAGCTTATTACTGATAAGCCTCTGCAGAATTGGCATACCACTACCGGCCCGCTTTTGACGACCGCAGATCTGTTGGACCGCTTTGGATATACTACTCCCCATCCTTCCTATAGCTTTACGGATTGGTTATCTACCGATCCGCTCCCTAAAATTGAGGATCTCAAACCCCAAGTCCTCAATAATGTAAATAACCCTGTACAGTTTGCTATTAATGATAATCTAAATGTCTTTACTTATTCCTTAGTTGCACCTTCATTAAAAGACGCATTAATTAATTTTAATAATGAGTCATTTGATGAAATAGACCCAAAAGATAAAAATTACTTGCTTGAGCTCGTAAAGTCAGTCAAACACCAGGAAAAATATCAATCATCAGCAGCAGATGAAGACTTATCTACCATTAATCTGGGGCTGGACAATGAAATCAAAGAAATCAAAATCGACAGCTACCTACAAGGCTCTGAAAGAATGACACTTATTGACCTCCTCAAAGAATTTGTGGACATCTTTGCATGGTCCTACGAAGATATGCCTGGGCTGGACCCAACCATTGTTGAACACCGGATCCCCACTTATCTAGATGCTCGGCCAGTCAAGCAAAAACTCCGTCGAATCAAACCAGAATGGTCACTGCAAGTAAAGGAAGAAATCATGAAGCAGCTACACGTCAAATTTATTCGGGTAGTAGAATACCCGACCTGGCTGTCCAACATAGTGACTGTTCCCAAGCCCAACGGGAAGGTTCGAATATGCGTAGACTTCCGCGACCTTAACAAGGCATCGCCCAAAAATGACTTTCCTTTGCCCAACATCGATATTGTGGTAGACGCGGTCGCTTCTCACAAAGTAAGATCTTTCGTCGACGGCATGTTGGGCTATAATCAAATCAAAATGGCAGCAGAGGACCAAGAAAAGACATCATTCACCTCCCCCCGGGGGACCTACTGCTATAATGTCATGCCATTTGGGCTAAAGAATGTCGGGGCTACATATCAAAGAGCTACCACCGCCATCTTCCACGACATGATTCATAAAGAGGTCGAAGTGTACGTTGATGACATGATCGTGCACTCCAGCGATGGCGACGGTGCCCATATCAAGGACCTTCGAAAATTCGTCGAAAGGTTAAGAAAGCACCAGATGAAGCTTAACCCCACCAAATGCACATTTGGGGTTACCAAAGGCAAGGTCCTGGGATTCATGGTGACTGAGCAAGGCATTGAGATCGAGCCGGCCAAAATTAAAGCCATCATAAATATGCCTCAACCAAAAACTCCAACCGAAGTCAAAGGCTTCTTGGGCTGTTTGCAATATATCAACCGATTCATCAGACATCTAACCTCCACATGTGAGCCCCTATTTAAACTCCTAAAGAAAAATACTGACCTGGTCTGGGACGAGGAATGCCAGCTAACCTTTGAAAAAATAAAGGCCTACCTTACCAATCCACCAGTGCTAGCTCCTCCCCATACACATAAACCTCTCCTCTTATATTTAACAATTACAGACACGTCAGTAGGGGCTATGCTCGCCCAAGAAAAAGAAAAATCCTACATTGAAAATGCCATCTACTTCATAAGTAGGAAGCTGCAAGGAAGCGAGCTTAATTACTCAGCATTGGAGAAAAGCTGCACAGGCCTAGTCTGGGCAACATAAAGACTTAAAACTTATCTGCAAGGACGATCCATCAAGCTCATCTCCAGGATGGATCCTATAAAATACATCTTCGGCAAGCCATCACTTTCCAGCCGACTAGCTAAATGGTCGTTTCTCCTCAACGAGTTTGACATCACCTATGTCACGCTAAAATCTATCAAAGACAGCATAATTGCAGACCATTTAGCTAATCTGCTCCTAGAAGCAGAAGATGCAGCTGAGCCTATTTTTCCAAATGAAGGTGTCCTAGAAATTGCTAACCATGACACCAGCTAGCAAATGTTCTTCGACGGAGCCACAAATAAAAGAGGCTTTGGCATAGGAATCTTAATAATTGACCCGGCAGATTCCCACACTCCATTGGCCATAAGGTTGGAGTTCAAATGCTCGAACAATACAACTGAATATGAAGCTTGTATTGCTGGTCTGGAAGAAGCCCTCCTAAAAGGAGCCAAAGACTTGGAAGTCTACGGCGATTCCGCCATAATCATAAATCAAGTCGAAGGGAAGTGGAAGACCCAGGATCCACAGTTGTAGCTCTATCACGTCAAATTGACAGCACTCGCCACCAAATTTGATAATATCTCTTTTCATTACTTGCCGCGAGATAGAAATCAATTTGCCAATGCCTTGGCCACTTTGGCATCATTGGTCCAAATTCCCACAGAAACCAATGTCCAACCATTTATAGTTGGGAAAAAGGTCACTCCGACATATTGTTTCAAAATCAATGTTGCTCCTGAAATAGATCACAAGCCTTGGTATTCAAACATCATAAATCTGCTTCAGAAAAGAATCTATCCTCCCAGCCTAGACAAAAGGAGGAAAGTCTCCCTGCGGAGATGGGCATTATTAGGGCCTAAACCTATTATGCGTTGATCAAACAAAAGCCAAGCAAACCATGGACCAACTTCATGGTGGTACCTGTGGGCCCCACATGAACAGGCATCTGTTATCCAAAAAAGTCATCCGGTAGGGGTACCATTGGATCACACTAGAAACCGACTGTATTCGGTGGGTACGCCATTTCAACAAATGCCAGCGTTTTACAAATCTGCAGCACGTGCCCCCGTATATCTTATATAACTCCACAGGCCCCTGGCCCTTTTCAACTTGGGGAATCGATGTCATAGGCCAAATTCACCCGAAGGGATCCAACGGCCACGAATATGTTCTGGTAGCCGTAGACTACTTCACAAAGTGGGTGGAAGCCTCTTCCTATAAAATTCTAAATGCTCGAAAGGTGTCCGAATTCATCCGGACCAGCATCATATATCGATACGGAGTACCTTTCATGATAATCTCCGACAACGGCATGCACTTTGAAGGGAACGTGAAACGTCTACTCAACAAATTCAAGATTTAAAGGCATAAATCCTCCCCTTACCGACCATAAGTCAATGGTGCCGTTGAAGCAACCAATAAAACACTAGAGAATATTATCAGAAATATGGCTGACATAGGAAGAGACTGGCAAGAAAAATTGCCACTAGCCCTCTGGGGCTATCGCACTTCAGTTCACACACCCACCGGGGCTACTCCCTATTCTTTAGCCTATGGCATAGAAGCGGTGCTGCCCATCGAAATTGAAATCCCATCATTAAAAATAATGATGGCATCCAACATATCAGAAATTGACTGGGTCAAAGGGCGATATGAAGAATTGGTCCTGATCAACGAACGTCGGCTGCTAGCCCTAGAGCACACTCGAGCCTATCAAAGGCGAATAGCTCGAGCATTCAATAAGAAAGTCAAAGGCCGTGACATCCAAGTCAAAGACCCGGTGCTTCGTGAAAAGCTCCCTAGCTATGTTGATACTAGAGGGAAATGGAAGTCTCCCTGCATGGGACCATATCTTGTCAAAGAAATCCGATCAGGAGATGCAGTACTCTTACAAACCAAGATGAGGAGGATCTGGTTCAGCCATTCAACCTCGATAAACTCAACAAGTACTATGCGTAAGCCGATTTTATCTGGCAAAATTGCTTCTCTCTCCAGCTCGCTAGGTTGAAAACCCGAAAGGGCGGCCTAGGCAAAAATTAGAGCATATAAATTTAAAAAAATGAGAAATAAGGGCTCGCTAGGTTGAAAACCTGAAAGGGCAGCCTAAGCAAAAATTAGAGCATATAAAAAAAAAAGCAATAGGAGAAAAATGAGAGAGAATGCAATTTCTGAGCCCTCGGCATCCGTCTCCCAACCTGCCAAGGTCTTCAGTAAATGCAGAGCCCTAACTGACTAAAAAAAAAAGAAAAAAAAGGAAAAACCACAACAGAGCTCGCATAAAATATCAAAATATAATATAATACAGGTCCTATGTTGCAACTTAGGAATAATTGCCTAAGATATTTGAGATTATGCATGTATGCATGTACATATTATCTACTTGCTACCTATATCCCCCCATGTTTCCCCTAACCATCCTTTATTTGCAGCTTAGCCCCGAAGCGGTCCATCAATGTCTGCGACGTCCTCCCAGCCAGGACCATATACTCCTTCTGCGAAGCACAGAAGAGGCTCTAGTCTCACCAGCGTGAGAACCCCCAGAAGTGTATGCATCTTCTTCATCATCAGCGTCCCCATTATCTGAATAGCTGTGTTGCTCGGGCCAACACCATCATCCCTGTAGGCAGTGCTCCGTTTGCCAGATTGAGGGGGAACAGCCTCATCAACTTGTCGAGGATTACTCCGCCGACTTGCATTACTCAAATGAGGAAGCGCATTACTAGGACCTACCTCATTTGGATCAGGAGCCATCCGGGCATCAAGGCCATGCACCCACCTGAAGTCCTCTTGCAAAGCCTGAGGGACCACCAGCCCCGAACTTTCCACGTCCTCGCCTATCTCCATCAGGTGAGCATCTATACCGCTGGTTATTCGCCGGCCCAGCGTGTGCCTCAATGCACGCCTAATCATGCGGGAAGGCCCCTCAGCAGCCACTATAATCCATGACAGATACATGTGGGACAAGAGCATATAATCAGAATAGGCATAAGCTACCTCCCATGAGTCATAATCAAGCTGCCATATATTGCTGATAAGGGTGCCCAAGTCCCTATCCATCTCCAGCTCTTCATCCAGAGGATGGCTTGCATCTGGGATGACCTGCTCCCTGCTAAATTGGTGACGGACCCTGCACGCCAGATAAAATGAGGTGCGCTCGATACCCGGCAGAATAACCTGGGCATAGACCCCGACGTACATAAAGAAGCTGCGGATCTGCCAATGGCTGACGACCCACACAATTTCCATGGAGCCAATGCGTAAGAAATACTCTATCCAGTCAGACTCCGAAAAATTAGTCTGGGTATAATGACCACGAGAGCCGTAAAGCCCCGGATCATATCTTACTCCTGTCGGCACTAGGCCTATCATCCAGTTAAAATGCTCCTCCAATCACATGTGCATCAAAAGAGGGTTGCCAAAGGGAAACAACTCATCACCGGTCATAAAGGCATCCATGCTAGATAAAGTCTCGGCCAGAATCACCGGGACAATATTCACCCGACGATCCCAAGCCTGCAATACCAGGTCCACGACCCGCACATCAATATATTCGGGTTGGCCCATCAGCAGGTACCGTCCCACGAGGCAAAGAAAAAGAGAAGCCAGCCGGCGCCGTAGATAAATTAAATCATCTTCCCTGTATTCCGTATAAGCACCTGGAAGGACGGTCAAGTCAAAATTTACTCCATTATAAAAACCTGGAGTAGCATTGCGGGTCGCGTTGAAAAGCTCCCTTATTGCCATATAAGGGCGCCTCCGTGAAAAGGGCACAGCAATAGGTCTAGTGGCTGTCATCCCTACCATGGCACAAAATTCCTCAAAGGCAAGGCACATTTCATTCATGCCAAAATTGAAAAGATGATTCTGAGCTGACCAGAACCTGGAGGCTCCTCGCAGCATATCCCAGTTGATGTAAAAGGTCCTCCATGACAGCAGACACCAGTACCCGAAGATATGCTCGAACCAATCCCGCTCATCTGAACGCAAGGAGATGACCCAAAAATCCAGGGCATTCTCGTAAATCTCAATTTCTAAAGCTGTATGGGTTGGCACATCCATCTCTGGACTAAAGCGAAAAATTTATCTAGCAAAAGAAGAGGGGAATTGAGCAAAAGAAAAGTCAAAGTGGCTGAGCAGAAGGAAAGAAGCGTAAGCTGGTGATGAAAATAAACGTTGCCCCGACTCTCTATTTATAGTGAAAAAAACTAAAGAAACTGACGAATTCCGAGCACAGTGCACGAACAGTGCGTGAATAGGGGCTGCACAGGAAAGGAACTGGGCGCTGCCAACAATCCTTCCTGGCGTGGCGCCCATATCTCCTATGGGTGGCACCATGATCTTCTTCACTGCTCCCCCAAACTGCCTTGTATCCCGGTTTCGGCTCCGACCATTTACTGCTGGGTCTATTTGATCGAGAGGAATTGCAGAAGCTATGGAAATAGCCTTGCTGCAATTGCAAAATATCCAGCACAAGGAAGAGGCGACTGCCTCTTCGCCCCTGCAGAATGCCAGAAAGCCCACTTTTAAATCCGAAGGGGTATCTTTCTAAATCCTCATTCATAAGTTACAATGTGCCATTACTCCTAGATAGTGATCTAGCTTTCTTTTTTGCATGAAATATTGAGTATGCATTTTAAATTCTTGCATTATATGAAATTATATTGCATTGCATAAACAAATATATATATGTACAAAATTTGGAACGACAAAAAAAGGAGGAAAAAACTAATAAATGCAGGAAGCTGAAGCTAATGAGCACGGGGAGATTGGCTCCGCTCAAGATTGTCACCCATAACTCGAGGACCGTGTTTGCTAATCTTGTACCCTCGTCCTCTCGCCTGACCACAACTCGATCCGGTAGCTGCATCATCATCGTCGTCATCATCATCATCATCATCATCATTCCGACGTCTGGTCTGCCACACTACATCATTCCCTCGGCGGGAGAGTTCATCCACAAGCCGCTGATAAAGCTTGTTGATACTGAAGAAGTCTTTTTATTTTTATTTAAAGAAACAGGGACAGCACCCTACAAAATTTTATTAAAAAACAAGGAATCATAAACATGAGGGGGACAACCAGCCTGACCCACAAATGGGGGGACAACGGAGCCTTACCTTTAACAAAAGCATACAAAAAGAACATCTCAACTACGATAACTAAACAAACCCAAACTATTATCTCGGAAAGCTTGACGCACTAAACCTGGAAGCTGGGCCATAAAATCATATGTCGAGTACATGGGCATAGAACGAGCAACCGCAGCAAGCCTGTTAGCCACCCCATTAACCTCTCTGAAGACATGTCTAATAAAATTAAGATCCCAATAACGCCTTACAATCACTAAGCTCATAATCAAACTGCCAGGGAAAACGTTGAATACCCAAATGACCCAGAGCTGCTACTAAAGAGCCTGTTTCAACAAAAACAACCTCCAAACCAAGCTGACAACAAATTATTAAACCATCACGCAACGCAGATATCTCAGCAAAAGTGTTTGTTCCTTGTCCGTAAGAGGACAAGAACGCACAAATCAAACGACCCTAGTGATTACGAATAATTCCACGTCCAGTGCAAACACCATGCCTCCCAGACCTATCAGTATTCAGTTTAAAAGAATGTTGAGGAGGAGGCTCCCATCTAACCCATTTACCCCGATGGTATGGAACCAATTTGATCTGAATCCACTGAGCTTGAAGACCCAAAATACCCACAGAACAGGATGCCACTTTTGGAGTGTAAATACGCATCATATCGCGTAAACCAGACCAAATGCCTTTCAAGATCGCCTCCCCCCTCATGGGGACATTATCATACACAGTCCTGTACCGAGCTTTCCAAAGCTCCCAGTAACCTAGCATCACCGCCCCAACCTTAAAAGCCCAAATATGATGCTTCACCAAACCCCATCCAACCATATAAAGAAGAGATGATGCATCGATACATAATTATCAACCAGATTAAAACCGTGAGCTAAACTCTTCCAAACCATCTTAGCCGTTTGAGAGAACAGGAACAAATGATCAATGGACTCTCTGTCATGACATTGTTGACAACAAACACATTTGGAGACAATAGCTATGTTCTTCGAATGAAGACGGAGATCAATCGGAATAGCCCCATGCCTCAACTTCCAAATAAACCCACTAAGTTTTTGGGGAATCCACCACTGCCAAAACTTTCCAGCCCATGCAACCTTCGGCCAGTGAACGCGAGAAAACTGCCAATGAGTCGAAACCTGAAACACCCCATTGTTGGTCCGAGTATAAACTAGCATATTGTAAGATCCCGATTCCCGGTTAGCTTGAATTGCGTGCAAAGCTCGCTTTTCCTCTTTCGTTGATTGCTCGTTTGGTTTGTGACAGAGTCTAAATGTGTATGAGAGATCACAATAAGACTAAAACACTCTTAAGAAATGTCATATAGTGGTTGACTTGTTAAAGTCAAAAGTCGTAACCCGACGATAGTCGAAATGCGACGCGATTGAGAGTTTATTCGGGTTTTATGTTCTGGACCTCGATTTGGTCCCAGATCTTTACATGATGATTAAATAACATGTTTAGATGTATTAGACTTCTAATTGGATGTATTCCATAAGTCTCGTGAAGTTTTGACGCCTCGAGAATAGCAATTCTCCTTATCGCGTAGTTTGAGATTGAGCCGGGCGAACGTCTTGTCTTTCGGCAGCCTATTTCCCCTATCTGTTGAGCATCATCTGAGAGGCATTCAGGCCTATTTTGTAGCCCTAATAGGTGTTTACAATCATGGGTTATTACCCGTCGGTTTGTGGTTTCATTCGACGTTTCGATAGTAAGTTGTTACGTCTTGCGCCGGTTTTGCCCCGGATGGTTTCGGGTGTTGTTTTTGGGAGTCTAGACCTACTTTAAAATTGGTTTGAGACTTGGATGGATTATTTTAATGTTTAAGGACTTTAAGGGTTCAATTGTGAGCCATTTTGAAGCTTTAAGACTCAAGGATGCATGCGGGAGAGACCTAGAACAAACAAGGGGGTAAAGTGGAAGAATGGGAAATTTACTGGAGGAAGCGGTCGCTTCCTACCCAGCCCATGCGACCGCATTGTAGCCTGGCCCTGTTACGGGATTTTTCACTTGTTTTGGCAATTGGTCTAACTTAACCCCACCCAAACCCATCCTAAACTAATCCTAAACCTTCCTAAGTGTCTTATGACATGTCCTAACCATCTATTGGTGTTTTAGATGGGGATTAGTGTGGCTAATTAGAGAGAAACATTCTCCTTACTCTAACCTATACCCACTTTCTTTCTATCATATATAAGACTCAAAACAACACTTAAGCCTCTCATTTTCTGCCTACAACTTCTAAAAAACGTGGGAGACTCTCTTGGGGGCTTAGAGAAGGGTTTTCTAGGGTTCTTGAAGGTCCATCCATGGATACCATAGCTTGAGAGCTCCATTTCTCAATCCACACCATAGATTTTAAGAGGAGGTTGAGGAGAACAAGACCCACCAATTGGAATTTCGGGATTGTGACTTGTAGGGGCTGAATCAAGGTAAGTTTCTACCCCTCTTTCTCCTTCTTTTGGCTCCATTGACCCTAGGGAAACAATCATTCTTGCTATGTGAGGTCAATGGAAGCAATTTCTAGGGTTGCTAGAGATGCCATGAACCCTAGGATTTCAAATGTTGATTAGGTTGGATGAACCTATGTGAGACCATGATTTATATGAAATTCATGTCTTAAATGGCCTATTGAACTTGGTTATGTTGATTATCCATGAGTATTGAAGTTGATTTGGGAGAGATACTTGGAGGGTGTTTTGCCCTAATTATGGTTTAGCTTGCAAATTATTGTTGGGGGCTTGATTACTATGTTTTATATGCTTAATAGAGTATATTAAACCTTGTTGTATGATTTAATCATGAATTGGGAATTATGATTGGTAAGGTGACTTGAATGAATTTATGCACAAGATGGCCAATTTGTTCTAAGTTGCATTGTTATGTGATTTGTGGGGTTTATGTGAGTTTAATGAACATGAGAAGATGCCTATTGATGATGGGTATGAACATAGAGGATATTGAGACTCATGGCTTCTATGCCCTAAAATTTTAGAAAGGGTAGATTGGACTCAACGGAGTCATTATAAGTTCGATTAAGTGCTAAATGAACTTGAGTTGAAATCCTACGACGCTTTGGATTTCGCTTTGATTAGTGAAGTGAAGCATATAACTTCCAAATTTTAAATGGTTGGTGATTGTGATGTGTTTTGTGGATTTTTAGTCTTGGGAATTAAGCCCGAATGACTATTGGGATTTGGTTACAAACTTTAAGGAATTATTACGGTGAATTTGTAAAACACATAAATAATGAAATGTGTTAGTAAGACTCAACGAGTCGTTATAAGGCCAATAAAATGATAAAGAGCTCTGGGTTGAAACCCTACCATATTTGGGTTTGTTTGGGTTATGATTATGCACACCGGGTTTATGGTTTGTGTCCAATGGAGACACTCATGGTATGGAGACTCATTAGAAATATGTTTTGAGCATGCTTGTTAGAGCATGGACATTTGGGACCAACGTATGGTCACTGTATATATAAGAGAAGATTAAGAAAGAATTCTCTCCTTAAGGATTTGGCGTGCTTATAAAAGCACTTAGAGGAGTGACTACGAGTAGTCATGATGTTTTGAGTATGAGGTTGGTGTCATCGATCATGTATGACGATTAGACTATGATTGAGTCCGGTGTACTTAAAATAAAGACTAAAAATAATAAGTCTTGAATTGTGGATATTTTGAGACTAGCGTAGTAGTCTTTGGTTTGATTTGAGTTGAGGATTAGGAAGACCTCACATTATATTTTATTAAGCTTGTAAGCTATACTTGGATCGCTGTTGATGACTTGAGGAATAATAAGTACTCAATATGTAGTTTTTAAACTAAACTTGTAAGTTAGTTGAACACAATGGTTATATGCAAATATATGCATTATTCATGATGTTTGGTAGAGCATTATGTCCTACTTGATTTTATGCAATTATATGCATGGTTTATGAGATTTCGAGAGCATTATGTCCTACGGGTTATATGCAAATATGTGCATGGATTATGGGATTTTGTGGAGCATTATGCCTATTTGTTTATATGCAATTATGTGCATGGTTTATGAGTTGTTGTAGAGCATTATGTCTCATATGATTTAATGAGTCCGATAATTAGAATTTGGTCTCATTGGTTTATGCAAGTAAATTCTACTATGGTTTGGTTTAAAGTCCACCGGGTTTCGGTTGTCATGAGTCAGCAATGGGACGATTCATAGCTCTTTGGGAACAATCGCTACGAATCGCATTGGTTCCTTTTTTCTCCTCACTATTTGGCCAATAGTGGGATGTGATCTCGAAGTTATGCCATCTAGCCTGACATCGAAGTTTCATTTCTCATCCTGAGATCGATGAATGTAACAGTACTCATTAAAGGAAATCATGAGTTGTGATTATTTGGGAGGAAACCCTGTGGTATTATTGATTGGGAATTGAGCCCTGATCAAGGTTTGAGATTTGATATCATGGTGTTGGTTGGGTTTTCAACCCGATTTGATTGTAATTGCTCGACATGCTTAATGTTACACATGTTTATTTATGAGCATTTATATGAAAGATAATATGCTACTTGATTTATGTGAGTTTATGTGCTTTTAAAAAAGTACATGTTTTATGATGGTATACTAGCATGATACCA
>CM028384.1:38624183-38703012 GCA_013146195.2 Codonopsis lanceolata | reverse complement strand
TTTTCCTACAAAAGTTTTCTACAGTTTAGTTTAGTTTGTAAGCCTATATAATGGCATCTTTAAACATTGGTTTAGAGAGTTGATTGATGAATAAAAATTGAGATGATTTTCTAGATAAATAATTATGTGTTTTATTGAGTATCTTAGATTGGAAGCTCAGATTACAAACATCGTGGACTTGTTGTTTGAAATTGAATTTGACTTATCAGTTGGAGAGTCATCCCAATTGTAGCATCATACATAATTTCAAGGTTTACGTCATCTCGAAGGTGTTGAGTCGCGGAGTCATTCATCCTAAAACCTTAAATCTTTCTAGGAGATCTTGGGTTCTCATCAATTTCAACAACACATCTTGTGCATCCTTAACAATGTTTTGTTGATTGTTGTGCAGCAGTGGAAGCAAGCGAACAATTAATCAAAGAAATCTATATATGTATATTTAAAGTTGGTGAGGAGTACTAGGGTTGTGCAATCTCACCCTCTTTTAAATAAATCTTCATTCTCAAGCATTTCTCAAGTATTAATGTGTGACTTTTTGTTTTTCAACTATTACCTACTAATAATAGGGGTTAGTAATTAATATGATAATGATATATTAATCTCTTTTATTGTTAATAGTAGAACTCTTATATATATAAAAATTTACAACCAACATTACTTTCAAACTTATGTGGGATAGAACTCTTCTATTGGTAATAAAATGTGAGATTTTTAATCTAATAACTTTTAAAACCAAAATCAATTTATAACCAATATGAAATACATCTCTACTAATATTACCAATAAAAAAGATGTATCTTACATTGGTTATAAATTGATGTTAGTTTTGAAAGTCTTTTGATAAAAAACTTCTACTTTTATCACTATAGAAAAGATGTATCTTACATTGTTTAAAAAGAGATGTTTGTTTTTAAAAGTCTTATATTAAAAACTTTCACTCTTATTACCAATAAATGATATGTATTTCACATTGTTTTAAAAAAAATGTTGGTTTAAAAAGTTTTTAAATTAAAGATTTCTTATTACAAATAGAATAGATGCATATATCTCACATTGATTACAAAAGTATTATATACTTTTGTCACCATAGAAAAGATATATCTTACATTGTTTATAAAGAGATGTTAGTTTTAAAATTCTTACATTAAAGATTTCTACTCTTATTATCAATAAAAGATATGTATCTCATATTATTTACAAAGAAATGTTGGTTTAAAAAGTGTTTAGATTAAAGATTTCTTATTACAAATAGAATAGATACATGTATCTCATATTGATTACAAAGTATTATACTAAAAGAGATATATCCCACATTGGTTAGAAATTAATGTTGGTTTTAAAAATACTATTTGATGAGATACACTAGGCTTGATATTCTGGATATCTGGCTTTCAATTCTATCCAAAGCTTCAAGGCCTAAACCTATCAAAATAATAATAAACACCGTGAACTAGGCAGGGGCTTTTCCTGCAAATGTACTCTGGTGTGAAAATCCGCTAACACACAAATGAGTATATAATTTGACAGAGTTTAAGTCTGAGAATAAGTGAGCGTACCCCCTCTTTCTCAAAAAGGAAGGTTTATATAGGGCCAGCCTTCAAGGCTGGGAGATGAACATTAAGAGCAGGAGCGTAGAAGGTGGGCACGTTCAGGGCCACGTCCGGAATATGGGGGCGGGTTTCGGCATTAACTCCCACATTCAAGGCGGTGTTACATACTTGGCCCCGGACTTCAAGTAGGAAGGCGCACGCTTGTCATGTCACGAGCGACGACAGCGATCCTTCCTTACTCGCTTCTGGATTGAGCTCAGGCTAGGATGAATACACGTGAGTTGTTCGTGATCTTGGATATGGCGTGCTGGGTACGTGACCAGAGCTTGAGCCTTTTGGGCCAAGCAGTTTAGTGCCCCCCTGCTTCTTGTCTGGCGAGCACACATGCTCGGAGCAAGGAGCATAGTATCTTGCTTCTGGATGAATGTGTCGTCTGCTCGTCCAAGAGACTTGGATCCTTTTTATTTCTTGATAGAACTTGTATAGCAGGATTGTCATTTGTCAATGAGTGCAAGCCATAAGGTACCAGGCGTGGGTTAGGGTCACGTGGAGCAGGATAACCGTCATCTGCCTGAAGTCCAATCGCACACACGCCCCCCAAGGTAGCATTTAATGCGGCACCTCGTATTCTGCACCGCGTGCACAGGGGATCAAAACCTATAGAGGTTTTCCCCCCCTTTTCATTTATGAATTCCTCCTATAAAAGTAATAACATTTTTCCTCTTTGTTCTTTTACCACTCCAAAATTCTCGAGCATCTCTCTCTCTATCCATCGTTTTTGAATTGCCGGTGCATTATTACAGAATCATGGAAAGAGACCAAACCAGCCCGCCTCCGTCTATATCAGAGATCCAACATCAGGTAACTTTCTGATTTGCCTTGCTTCCTTGCTTTCACTTTCATATGCATTTCCCCCCCTTCTATTTAGATGTCGTTCCCATGAATTTGTTCTCAAAGATTTATGAATCCATCTTGGTCATCCTTTCTGCTTTTTGCACCAAACCGAGTACACACATAAATAGGAATCGAGGAAATTTAAAACGGGTGCCATGTTCACTGGTTTGAAATCTAAACCTTAACCGAGGGTTATGCTTGCTCACTCATGCCCATTTTTGCGAGGATGAGTTAATGTTTGTTCCTCGATTCCTGTAGGATGTCTTCTTGTGATGAGAGCGGTTCTGACATTGAAGGATGCAGCTACGATCATGGAGCTTCCAGCGAGAGTGAAAAGAACTTTGAAACTGAATCTATCAGCTCGGAAAGGACTGAACAAGATGAACGTTTGGCCTCTGGCATGGCGAAAAGTTGCGAGCAAGAATCTCCAATGGCTGGTGACGAGGAGAGAGAAGCAGATGTTGAAATCAAACAGGATGATACTCACCATGCTAACACTGAAGATGTGCAGGGGATAAATCTTAATGTCAACAATGAGGATGAGCAAGAAGAGGATCATATTGCCGAAGAGGAGGGTAGACGTTCTGGGTTTGAATCCCCAAATACAAGCGTTCCTCGGGGAAGTAGAAAGACTACTCGCTGCAAAGGCAAACAGCTTGTGGCCAATGAACATGCCTTGATGAAATGGAATGACCTGACGTGCGAAGAAGATGTGTACTTTGGTTCCACTCCCAGGCGACCCTAAAAACTACCGAGTGAAAGCCTTCGATCTGGACATCGAGGAAAAAGTCTACAACTACCAAGGAGACAAGATGGTGTTTTACTTCGACTTTTTCTTGGTTGGCCTTAGATTTCCCCTAGACCCCTTTATAGTCGAATTCCTCCAACTCAACAATGCCCTCCTCTGCGACCTGACCCTTACCGCAATGAGGTTTCTGGTCGCATACACCGTAGCTTGTAGGCTACTCGGGTTTGAGCCCGACATGACTTTATTCAGAAAGTTATCCTTGTTCTCATTGGATAGAAAAAATGGACGCATCACGGGCCGCTCTAACTTCAATTACTTTAAGATCCTGAGCGATGGCCCCAAAAAGGTTGGTGCCTGGGACGAAAAAACTCTGCTCATCGAATCGCAAGTAGGATGGCCCTTCGCTCCTTACTTGGATGATATGAAGATTCCCAAATATGATAAAAACACTTTTCGAGTTGGCGAACCCCGGATAGCCAAAGCTTTTAGGACTCTACTTGGTATGAAAGAGGGCAAAGGGGGACAGGACTGGGTGCTGGATTGGGTAGCCCTTACATCTAACCCTTCCCTTCTTCGTCTGGCCAGCGTACTAAGTTGGCCTGTAGAGGGAGTCGAGGAGCCCCACCTATACTGGGGAAACTGCCATGGGGGAAGATTCCCCAGCGAATGTCTTGACTGTGAGCGGGCTGAGACCAACTGCACCCCTCTCTTCTCGCTGAGCGGTCTGTACCTTAACTTTCCTTGCTAGTATTCTGCTTTCCACTTTTCCCTTGTATATCGCCTCTGTTTGGATTTTATTTGACTTTTCTACTTGACATTGCAGATATGAGGCAGCTTGAAGATGCTAGCAGGTTCTTGCAAGCCACCAAGAGGGGGCCTCAAGGAGAAACACCCAACTCGCGGCCCAGGAGCCTGCTACCCTCCCCACTATTCCAGCTGCAAGTACGGGGTGAGGAGGGAGCCGGGGGTACACCGAACCGAGCAGGAATGCCACTCCTGCACCTGTTGCTCCTCTGCGAATCGCTCGCCATTATCGCTCCAACATTACTTGCCCCGACCCATACCCTTCAACAAGGCACCATCAAATAAAAGGTTTGCTGCTGACCTTCCTACTTAAAGGAGGACTAGGTCGCGGTCAGAGAGAAACGACCATAGGGAAGCTTCTGGATCCCAAGTGCCTTCGTGGCAGGTAGAAGGCTTTCAAATGCATGAGGCTCGGGAAGATGCCGCCAAGGTGATCGCTGAATTGGCCGATGTCCCCGACTTGCACGGCCTCAACTTAAATAAGCGCAGTGGCCATCCCGCCACTATCGGGCTTGGGCTAGTAAAGAGGCTTCGCCACAGCAGCCTCCGACAACGGGGTGTTGAGCATTCAAGCTCGGTCCTGGTCGGTGAAATTGGGATGTGCATGGTCGATGTAAATACTTCCCCTTTATCTGTTACAGTACCAACAAAAAACTTGCATATCTTTTTTTTTCTGACTTATATTTTCATTTTCAGATGGCCACCAAAACAGAGCTGATATATGATTAGCTTATTGAGAATTTGAAGTCCTCGGGCACACTAACCGCTGAGAAGAATAAGCTAGAAGAACAGGTTAACAATCTTCGAGCTGAACTAAAGCGGAGCGAAGAAGCAATAACCATCAAGGTGACTGAGCTCTCCAAGCTTGAGGAGGAAAAGAAAACTCTGGAAGCTCACCTCAACTTCTCCAAAAAATCCGAGGAGGCTGCTGTCAATAATATCGGCGCGGTGAGGAAAGAGCTCAGAGCAGCGGTGAGCGAGCTGGATCAGGCCAAGATTAAAGTTGCCGAGAAAGAGAAGAAGCTAAGGGAAAAACTCTCTAAGCCCAGTGAAGAGCATAGGCAAGCCATCATTGCCGAATATAAAAACTCTGCTGACTTCAACGCTTGTGTCGAGGATAAAGCGTACCCTTTTTATCTCTAAAAGGTACACCATGTCCTTAGGCAGATAGCATGCAGCGGGATGGACATCCGTCCTGAGTTGCTCACTGAACGGGGCACCAATACTCGCTTTTGCTCCTCTACTCGTCTAGGTCATGTCCTGGTTCCCTACACCGAAGACGAGCTGGCTTCCCTGGAACAGTCTGACTGAGAAAAGGGGTTGGCTGTTTGGACACCTCTTGGAGCCGCCGAGATTACAGTGACAAATTTAATGACCTAAATTTGGATGTCTCGATCTCAAGAGGCCGCAATTTTGGCAACTCAAGCTGCTGGTGGTGATGACGGTGAGGTGGTCATCCTGGAAAACGAGCAGGCTGCCAACGAGGAGGGAAGAAAAACCATTGAAGTGAAACCATGTATGTGTTAGATAAAAACTATATAATCGTAAAAAATGATTTTGATGTAACAATGTATGAAATGACAATATTTTAATTTTAGAGTTGGAAATTATAGGGATTTATACCTGTGGTAGAATCACTATAGAAGAACTTCAAGATAAACTATATTTGTTGTCGAAGTTTCTTTTTGTAATGGTAAGAGAATTGTTACCCTACCGAATATAGTACATCGGGAAAGTGCAACGTATAATTGACCATGAGTAAACACTGGGGTACGAAAATCAATGCCGATAAATTTAACCGATTGACCTTGTGATTTATTTATAGTCATTACAAGTGCCAACCTAATTGGAAATTGTCGTCTTGTAATAGGAATGGTAAGTTTAGAAGAAGAATGGGTAAGAGAAATTCTTGGTATAAATACCAAATTTTCAGCTTTATCCCCAGTTAATATTTTGGTTTCAATAATCTGATGCGCACATCTTACTACCCTCAGTCTTGTTCCATTGCAGAGACCATCCTTTGGGGCAAGATACCTGGGCAAAATAACTGGACAACCGATTTTCAATTGCAGGTCTGAAGGGGGGAGACCAGGAGGATTCAAAGAGTTTAAATATTCTATTGATAATCGATTTGCCATGATCGGATCACTCGTATCATCTTCCATATCTTTGTCTGCCGATAGATAACTAATGACATTTCCGGGGAATATCTTCAATGCTTTAACATTTATATTATTAACATAATCATTGCGTGCAGATAAAATAGTACGTTCTGTTAAGAATGTCACAGAAGAAGTCCCAGTCCTATGCAGTTGTGGATACACTTCTCTTATTAATTCACCGAGGTCTTTACACTTTCGAATTGTAGAAGGTAGTTCAATGGTTTCATATGGATTGGTTCTTACCTGTTAATTAAAAATAAATTAATGGTAATCATAAATTTTTTATTAATTTAATGTTTAAACGTAGATGTGTAAAATTGATATTACCTCGTTCAAAAATGTAGCGAATTCAATATTTTCCAAATCATTTGGATTCAATTGCATGTTTTGTGATAGAGTCAAAATGTGTATCTGATTCCAAAGTGTTGATTTTTGAAGAGTTGATCTCATAATTTGTTCACGATATCCTTTTAGTACAACGGACAAAGTTTGGCGAAAATCCCCACCAAGTATAACAGTAATTCCACCGAAAGGGTTGATGTTATCACGAACATCTTGAAGGGTGCGATCCAAAGCCTCAACGCAATGACGATGTTGCATAGGGACCTCATCACATATAATCAATTTCACCTCCCTAAACAATTCCGCATGAATTGACTGTTTAGTGAAGGAACATATAATGCCTTCCGACACATTCAATGGTAGACAAAATGTAGAATGCATAGTTCTACCGCCCACCAACAACAATGATGCAATTCCAGACGATGCAACACAAATGACGATATAACCAAAGGTTCGACAGTATCCTGCAATGGTGTTGTATAAAAATGTTTTACCCATACCAGCACCCCCGTTCAAAAAAAAGGTCCTTCCATGACTCAAAACCACTGAAGAGATTACAGTTTCGAAACAGAGTCGTTGACCGTTATTTAAACAATTAATATTTTCTTCTGCACCAGTTGTGCAAGCATCGTATTGGAGTTGTCTATGTTCCCACAATAGTCTATTATTTCCTGCTATATGTGTCCAATTTTTATTTGGGAGGGGCATCAGTGATAAATCTTGTAAACATTTTCCAGATTCTTGCAATATTTCGGTCAAGAGATGCAAACAATAATCTGTTACTTGACCATCACATATATTTATTGCAAACTTATTCAACAACTTGTCAGGCTGTATCGGAGAACATTCTGTTAGAATAAGGGCAAATAATCTTCTCAATTGAAATCTAGTCTTCGTAACCAAAGCTTTTTCTACACATTGTGCCCATTCTTCGTCATCTTCTAAAAGACCCCGTGCAACAGATGCATCTTTAAATGTATCATATTGAATACCATTGTACGTGCGTAAATTTTCCCACGATGTCGGGCCTTTCACGGTAATTAGTAATAGTCGAAGGTAAAATCTCTCTCCACTCGAGGGGCTAGCAAAGTATATTTTACTAATAGCATTGCTTGGATAGTTGGGATGCATTCGTTTCCAATTTTTTTTATTCCAAGTGTAATTATGTGGCATTTGTTGATATGTTAAATCTTGGGCCATTCTATCAAAGGCACAACAATTTAAAAAAACCATTAACTTCGTTACTTTCTCCTCAACTTGTTGACCAATCTGATCTCGTGACTATCTTGAATCATACAAAACATTATGTTCTCTAGGAAGATGGAGATCCAATCGAACAACATTAGGACATTCTTCATGTAAAGTGTTGCCAAAATAACTGTCATGCAGCTTCTGACGGTCCAATATACCTTGCATCAAGATATTGTTTGATCTCATCACCTCTCCTCAAAACCATTGTATTTCTATCATGTCCTTTGTAAATACACTTATTAATGTATTTGACACATCTCATTCCAGCACAAACCTCCACATTAATATAACAGTTAAACATCTCTGTTAGATAAAGATTATACGGTACGACATCTCTATTATCCTGTTGTTTCTCATTCACCATCAATACTAAGCCATTATTGCGTCGACGATAGACTGGGTAACAGTCAACATCAATAGAAGTAGTTTCAGCCCATAGTTTTGGGTATCGTTTCTTGCAAAAATTATTGTCTATACATTGCGCACGTGGTTTTCTTGGCCCGCATGGTCCATGTATCATGCATCTCTTAACTGTGTCGAAAAGTGCTCTCAGGTAACTCTGCCGAGACCACCCTATCAACTTGTTCGGGTGTTTTTATCTTATCCGGTTCTGCGAGACAAAATAGAGCATGCATATGAGGCAATCCCCGTTTTTGAAATTCAATCGTGAAATCATATGTTTCTATTCGTCCGAACACCCTATTTTCTTTTACCGTTCTCATCAATTGTTTTCTCTTTAATTCAAAAACTCGAGCAATCAAATATGTTCGATCAGCAACAGTTTGATTAGGTAGTAGAGCATCATTAATTTCAGGCCATGTTGGGTTGGCTGTCATGGTTAAGAAAATATCTCGGTGTTTGTATGTGGATAGCCACTGAATCTTGGTGTCTCGGTCCACCAGTAAAAGAAGATGGAAGAATATATCTCTTGCCAATTTGATCTCCTTCTTGATCATGGATTTCTTTGAGGTCTTTATACTGTTCAACACAAATAAACTCAACTTGGTTTTTTCTAATGTAGTAAAGACAGTTTTGCTCTGTTGTAGCCCAAACATCCACCAAATATTCCTGAAACAACTTTTGGGCTCTCAAAATGGTTTAATACTCTGATGTTCGTTGGAATAGACGATAACTATAGTAATCCATCATTGTGAGTCGGTTTCTTGGGTTAGTACTTGGAGCATCTTTACCCACATCTCAATGCATCATTGACGGTTCCCACCCTAGCTCCCCAAATGGAAACAATAACACATGATGCAATGGTGCGTATGTCGGGTGACATTCACTAATCCGTATCAACCCTCGGTCTCCTCAGAGATATACAACAATATCTCTTGATCCCCTCTTTTCAGTACGATCACCATGAAATATTACTGCAATCTCATCTACTGTCGATGCATTATAACGTCGTCGATCAGTTCTCATATTATATATATTGCAAAATCACTGGTAAATTGTTTTATTATGTTCTCTTTTGTCAATGATCATACTTCAATTTACTATTTGACTCTTGTTTGACATTGTAATTTTTTTCATTACCAAAAAAATCAGGCAATCTGATGTGAAATGCTACTTTGTTAGAAGGGAATCTCTTGCTCCCATCGGCATGTATCATGGCCAAGCTATGATACATACCGATGGGACATGATTTATATCTGAAAAACTAGCGTGGCACTAAAGGATGAAAATCTTGAGGTCAAAATTTTTATTTTGTTTACGATTTATTATTTCCAAATCCTATAAGCATACCCCCTGTTGGTCCCGAAATAGGCTCAATCTAGGCTAGAAGGGGGGGGGGTTGAATAGCCTAGTTGCTTTTTTTTATAAAAACTTTTCGAAACACTTCTGAAGGATTTATTAAAGAGATTTTACTAGAAGTGTTAATGCAGCGGAAAACTAAAGAAATTCTAAAGTGACTGATAAGCTGCTTTAGTATAGCACATATTCAGTAGTGAACTATGATAAGTAGTAGCAGTTAATAGAAGGATAGGAACATATCAGACGGTACACAGAATTTAGAAGTGGTTCGTACTGTGAATAGTACTACGTCCACTACCAAATTGGTTAGCTTTGGATTTTAAAAGGTGCACTTGTTTATCCACTAGGTTTATAAGAAAGATCTCTAATGGATCGTGTACAAAATGAGTTTTCAACCAAGTGTATAAATGGTGAGAGAAACAACCAATGATTAATTGATCTCTCACGTGCTAAAGTAAAGAACAGTTTTTAAAAGCAAACTATGTGAAGCTGAAACGGAGTAAAGACTGGCAGATCTGCAGCTTCAGGAAGTTTGGTGAAGTGTTAGTTCTTGTCCTTTTGATCTCTTGAATGCTTGAGTGTTGAAGATGAAGCTTGAATGTTTTTTTGCGCAAGAGTTATGTTTTCAGATCTTCAAGACTTGAATAAATACCAGAGAGATCTTTTGGACCGTTGGACTGAGACAGAGGAGAGTGTGTCCAACGTTCTATTGCATTGAATGCAATTTGGCGCTTTGAGGGATGTATGCGGCACAACCATCAGAGATGCAGTGTTTGCAGAGAAGACATTCCCGAATAGAGTAAGGTTTCAGGTTGCAGGCGTTGCAGTTGTGAAAGTCTACTTAGCCAAAAGAGGTAATGTCTTCAGACTTCATGTTTCAGGAGACAGTCTGGACAGTTGTCTGTATGTATAGTTGACTTCTTTGGAGTGAAATCCGATGAAGATATTTTGACTAGATATTTCAAAAATATCTAGATAAGACTTTATGAGACATAATTCCATGTTTTGGCTAGTCTTGATTTTTCGCACTTGAGCATACTTCAAAGTCTGTTCTTCCAAGGTTGCTGTTGAAGCTCGGCTTATCCGCGCCTAAACTAACACTAAAACAGTTCTAAACAACCTTGATTCTAAGACAGTTGCCACACTAATCGGTACGCAAACCTATTAGCCACTGTACAAAAGAATCAGAAGATGACTCAACCAAATCTAGAACCTATGAGGATCAACACCCCCATTCTTGTAAACTTCTTATTCTACCCATCATCTTCTCCTCCCTTTCCTTCTCCCCCACCGTGGGAGCCCTTCCCTCCCACCACGTCCCTCCCCTTCTCCCTTCCATTCATTGTGTCCCTCCCCCTTCCGTACCATTCTCCTTCTCCCTCCCTACTATCTATCCCTTCCCCTCCCTCATTATTCTAATTTTTCCTCCTTCGAAGCCTTCTCCTATATCTTCCCCCTCTTCTTCTTCCACCCTCCCTGTGCGATTGTGTCCCCCTCCTCCTCCTTTCCTATCACTCCTCCCTTCTTCTATTTTATGATCATATATTTTCATCGGATCTTAGCAACAATCTCTAGCTCACTTGAGGTTCCCCCCGGTGCACTGGATTCGAGTCAAGGGGTGGTTGATGTGGGTTCAAGCCTAATTCCGATGGAAATTAATTGTATTGACTAAATTTTTGACAAAATTATAATGATTAGAACCATTATATTTGTAAATTAAGACTCAAAAACTTATATTTTCACTGAAAACTTATATTTTCACTAATTCCGATGGAAATTAATTGTATTGACAAAATTTTTGACAAAATTATAATGATTAGAACCATTATATTTGTAAATTAAGACTCAAAACTTATATTTTCACTGATTTACACCGAAGTATTATTTAATATGATACTTTTTACATCTTGAATCTGTAAAAGTTTTTTTTTCAAGCATAATATTGTTTTATTTATGCAAGTCTAATTATAAAACAACAATGTATCGCAAGATACACACTACTGGTATCGTAAGATGCAAATAATGTATCGTACAATACGTTGTTATATGGGATACGCATATAAGATATGTATCGTTGACCCAATTTTTGATACGTATTGTAGTATTTATGTATCAAGTAGAGGATATTGATAACTATGTTTAGTTACAATATTACATGTGGCGTTGTTATGTACTTGTATATATTTAGTAGCCATCCATGTTCTCTCAAATTTTTTGTCCTACAGAATGGGGGTGATTGTGTTTGCACTTGAACTTGGGGCTGATGGAAGCAGGATCTCATCCATTGCAATGGACAATCTAAAGGAAAAATGGCATGAGATAATTTCACTATTGGTACCCCAAGTATAGCCCTCAATGTTCATCAGCAATGTTACTCATTTTAATCAGTTTTTATACTTTCCGTCTATTGCCCGTGAAATACTAACGTGTAACCTGCAATAGCACAACTAGCCTTTAGGATAATTTCACTTTTGGTACCTCAAGCATAGCTCAATTTCATATTTGGTACCCCTGTTGCCAAGATCAGTCGGTTGCTAACTTGGGATAGCAAGTTAGCCATTAGACTTTGAGAGTCAAGTGACGGAAAGTACCAAAAGCGTTGAAAATCATGAACGTCTGTAATGAACTTTGTTGAGCAAGGTAACATGGGTACCAAATGTGAAATTAGGCCTTATTTAGGGTATCAAAAGAGGAATTATCCCAAAATGGCATCATTGAGATGCACTTAAGAGAAGCAAAGTAAAATAAAACTGCATTTATTCTTTATCTAGAGTGATGATATATTTCTTTTGTAGCTATTTTGTGAATGGTGCGGCATTCTAACCAAGGCATTTACGATTGGATCATATGCTTGCCATGAATGTCAGGTATCCCCTCTAATTTTTGAATCATTAGTTCAATAATTAGTTTATTACACGATGTTTATGAATATGAGTTGATTAATTAAAATATCAAAATAACATATTACTTCGTCTAACAAACTCGAATCTAGGCTGAATAACAATGTGACGACCCGACCCGGATCCCAAGACGAGATCCCAAGGTCGTGCCATCAGGACAAGCTAAGGGACAGACAAGCACCTGCTAAGCATAATGGTGCGAGTCAAAAGATGAGCCAACAAGCTCAAGACAAGAAGACAAAGCCATAACGGCGATACAGGATAACAAAAACTAAAACCTGCGGAAGCAAAACCATAATGGGACCCGAGCTAACAAGCTCCTAAATAAAAACAACCAAAGAGATAGTAAATCTCTCGGCCCAAAAATTCGACGCGCGTGACGCAACATTAGACACGCACAACAAACCATCGGCAACCAAGGCCGGCAACAGACAAAATCCCAACCTGATAAACACCACTCAACGGCTACAACATGCCGGAGGAACAATTTAACCATAACAATAATATCAATGGTAAACCACCAACCAAGATCTCACGACTAAAACTGTCGGAGGTAGGAACAACAATAATACTAAAACTAGAATAAGCGAGCCACACATGCTCGAAAGACAACGGGAATAAATTCTAAGGATACAGAAGCTCGGATATACAACCGGCTCCCAAATACACAACATAAACATAATACTACAATCTACCCAAGTAAAGTCTACATAACTTTACATCCGAGTCTCACCGAAAAACAACAACAATAATAATAAATAGCTCCAAGCTTATGACTTGGAAGACCACCTGCTAGAAATCGCTATCCGAAGCCGCTGCGCGTACTAACGGGATCACTGCACACACTAGGGAAAACAATCACACGGAGTGAGTCATAATGACCCAGCAAGTTTCTAAATGCAACTATATGGCATATTATGTCATGGCATGGCATAATGTGCAATCATATAAAAATCATGGTATCATGCTAGTATACCAACAAGAAACATATACTTAATTTTTAAAGCACATAAACTCACATAAATCATGTAGCATAATATCTTTCATATAAATGCTCATAAATAAACATGTGTAACAGGAAACATAAATCGAACCGTTACATCCAAAACCGGGTACAACACCCAACCAAGCTTACCATGAGATCCAATCTCAAACCAAGATCCGGGCTTAATACCCAATCAATCATACCATGGGGTTCCGTCCCCAATAATCACAACTCATCAGTTTCCTTTAATGAGTACTCGTTACATTCATCCAGTCTCCGGATGAGAAATGGGAGCTCGAAAGTAGGCTAGATGGCTCTCTCTCGAGACCACATCCCACTATTGGCCAAATAGTGAGGAGAAAAAGGACCCAATGCAACGATTCATAGCGATTGTTTCCAAAGACTATGAATCGTCCCATTGCCGACACAACAACCAAACCCGCCAGCTGGACTTTAAACCAAACCATCAAGTAGATATTTACTTGCATAAACCAATGAGACCAAATTCATTATTATCGGGCTCATTAAATCATGTAGGACATAATGCTCTACAACAACTCATAAACCATGCACATAATTGCATATAACCATGTAGGACATAATGTTCTACGAAATCTCATAAACCATGCATATATTTGCATATAAACAAATAGGGCATAATGCTCCATGAAATTCCATAATCCATACACATATTTGCATATAATCAAGTAGGACATAATGCTCTACCAAGTGTCAAGAACAATGCATATATTTGCATATAACCAATGTGTTTAACTAACTTACAAGTTTAGTTTAAAAACTACATATTGAGGCACTTATTATTCCTCAAGTCATCAACCCAGTCAAGTATAGCATACAAGCTTAATAAAACATAATGGGAGGTCTTCCCTAATCCTCAACTCAAATCAAACCAGAGACTACTACGTTAGACTCAAAATATCCACAATTCAAGACTTATTATTTTAGTCTTTATTTTAATTACACCGGACTCAATCATAGTCCTAATCGTCATACATGATCGACTTCACAAATCCCATATCACGACTACTCCGTAGTCATTTTCTCACAAGTGTTTTCATATACACACAATCCAAAATCCTTAAGGAGAGAATTCTTTCTTAATCTTCTCTTAATATACTCGTGACCATACGTGGGTCTCAAATGTCCATGCTCTAACAAGTATGCTCAAAACGTATTTCTAATGAGTCTCCATACCATGAGTGTCTCCATTGGACACAAACCAAAAACCCCGGTGTGCATAATCATAACCCAAACAAACCCAAACATTGTAAGGTTTCAACCCAAGGCTTTTCATCATTTTATGGGCCTTAAAACGACTCCGTTGAGTCTTACTAACACATTTCATTCTTTATGTGTTTTATAAATTCACACCGTAATAATTCCTTAAAGTTTACAAACAATTCCCAATAGTCATTCGGGCTTAATTCCCAAGACTAAAATCTCCACAACACATCACAATCACCAACCATTTAAAATTTGGAAGTTATGTTTTTCACTCCATTAATCAAACGAAATCCAATCGTCGTAGGATTTCAACTCAAGTTCATTTAGCACTTAATCGAACTTATAATGACTCCGTTGAGTCCAATCTACCCTTTCTAAAATTTCAGGGCATAGAAGCCATGAGTCTCAATATCCTCTATGTTCATAACCATCATTAATAGCCATCTTCCCATGTTCGTTAAACTCACATAAACCCAACAAAACCGTTATTAAAGCAACATAGAACAAATTCATCAATTCGAGCACAACTTCATTTAGCTCACCTTACCAATCATATTCTCAAAAATGTGATTTAATCACACAACATGGTCTAATATATTCTACTAGACATATCTAGCATAATAATCATGTTTACCAACATGTTAACAAGCCAAAACACATTTTGGGCAAAAATCCCCTTCTAAGCATCTTTGTCATTCAAGCTCAATACACAAAATCAATTCATATAGCAAAGTTTAATAGACTATTTGGCATATGAGTTTCATACAAATCAAGTCTCACATAGGTTCAACCAACTCTAACATCAATTTGAAAACCTAGGGTTCATGGCATCTTCTACAAACCCAAACAATGGCTTCCATTGACCTCACATAGCACAAACGATTGTTTCCCTAGGGTCAATGGAGCCCAAAAGAAAAGGGAAGAGAGTTAGAAACTTACCTATGTTCAGCCCTCTCAAGCCACAATCCCGAAATTCTTGCTGTTGGGTGTTGTTCTCTTCAAAACTATGGTGTAGCTTGAGAAATGAAGGTCCCAAGCTATGGCCTCCAAGATTGGGCACTCAAGAACCCTAGAAATCTCCTCTCTCAAGCTCTCCCACGTTTTTGTGAAGTGTAGGCAGAAAATGAGAGGTTGAAGTGTTGTTTTGTGTCTTATATATGATAGAAACTAAGTGGGTGTAGGTTAGATTAGTGGGGTGTTTCTCTTTAATTAACCACCTTAATCTCACCCTAAAACTCTAATAGATGGTTAGGACAAATCATAAGACACTTAGGAAGGTTTAGGATTAGTTTAGGATGGGTTTGGGTGGGGATAGGTTAGACAATTTTGCAAAACATCAAAACTGTCCCGTAACAGGGAGCAGCACCCATGCGGTCGCATGGTGTTCTAGTGATGCGAGCGCATCACCCCTAAACCAGCCCTTCCAATTTTTCTT
The DNA here is from genome assembly GCA_013146195.2 of Codonopsis lanceolata. Classification (NCBI taxonomy): domain Eukaryota; kingdom Viridiplantae; phylum Streptophyta; class Magnoliopsida; order Asterales; family Campanulaceae; genus Codonopsis; species Codonopsis lanceolata. Next base: position 38,686,938 of record CM028384.1, on the reverse strand, counting down.
ATTTCCTTGCTCGGCCTCGGACTCTCCCGCATGCATCCTCGAGCCTTGAAGCTTCAAAATGGCTTATAATTCAACCCTTAAAGTCCTCAAACACTAAACTAAACCATCCAAGTCTCAAACCACTTTTAAAGTAGGTCTAAACTCCCATAAACAACACCCGAAACAACCCGGGGCAAAATCGACGTAAGACGTAACAACTTGCTAACGAAACGTTGAATGAAACCACAAACCGACGGGTAATAACCCATGATTGTAAACATCTATTAGGGCTACAAAATAGGCCTGAATGCCTCTCAGATGATGAACAATAGATAGGGGAAATAAACTCCCGAAAGACGAGACGATCGCCCGGCTAAATCTCAAACTACGCGATAAGGAGAATTGCTATTCTCGAAGCGTCAAAACTTCACGAAACTTAATGAATGCATCCAACTAGAAGTCTAATACATCTAAACATGTTATTTAATCATCATGTAAAGATCTAGGACCAAATCGAGGTCAAGAACACAAAACCCGAATAAACTCTCAATCGCGTCGCATTTCGACTATCGTCGGGTTACGACTTTTGACTTTAACAAGTCAACAACTATATGACATCTCTTAAAAGTGTTTTGGTCTTAATGTGATCTCTCATACACATTTAGACTCTCTTACAAACCAAACGAGCAATCAGCCAAAGAAGAAATGCTAGCATTGCACGCAATTCAAGCTAACCGGGAATCGGGATCTTACAAACAACGTCGACACTTATTAATTAACTCAGTGTCAAAATTGTCGTGCCTCACACATACTTGATCTAGCAGGAAAACTTTTCTAACTTGTTTAAATTCATTTTATTTTTATGTGGTTTTCAATCCTGTATGATAACAATATTCATTCTAATTAGAAAGTTACACTTTAACATTGCATGTAAAAATTGTTGAATAAAAATCAGGTTGATATAGTTGACGTTACATAATCATTTTCAACCACAAATTTAAAAGATACTCCCTCTGTTTCGGACAAAGAGTCCTTTGAAAGTCAATTTTTTTAAGAAAATGACACTTTTAGTAGCACATTAGTAATAAACTAACATTTTTATGTCTCAATTTTTTAAAGTGTACTCTTTAAGTGAAACATCCAAAAATGGAATAATGGACTATTTGCCCGGAATGGAGGGAGTATTGAATTTTGAAAGAGAAAATGTAACTTTTCAACTCGGACAACCAAAAAAGAAATGTGAATTCTATTCACTCGGGGGAGACAAATTACTTGGGTTTTGCAAATAATTTAAGAGAGTACTTATTTCTTCTGATTTAGTAAGGTCAACCTTATCATTGACAGCTTATAGTTTGAGACAGGCCTTTATTGAAATATAGATATATGTTATGACCTTATTACTTGCTTGTAGCATCTTTCTAGAAAGCTAGCAAGAAAGACAAAGGGATCTTATATGACCGACTGTCATAGTCATAGGTTTTTAATCCGACTCAAGTACCTAGCTTTCTTTTTTAGCCTTGCCCTAAGATTTAACCTATTATTTAAAATTGGCATTGGGTCGTTGGCGAAAAGAACCAAATGGAATTCATTTAGTCAGACATGGATCTAAAGTGAGATAGATAGGCTATCAAAGGGAATTCTTTTCATCCTCTTTGATTGACTTTTTTCTAAGTTGAAAGGAAGAGCTTGTCAAATGATTTGCAAAGAAGTTTATACTATTTAAGCCTATTTTACCAGTAGCCTAGGTGTTTTACCTAGCCTATTGACCTTCAATTTCCTACTAAGAAGCAGGGAAGGACGGAGCACGAAGAAAGAAGGAATATGCTTCAAGTAGGTTGAAAGTTGATCAAGAAACCGCCTAACTGACTGAGTTTAGGTTGAGGCTCAACTTACGATAGAGGAAATAGCTCCCGGTTAGGGGATAGCTGACCCAACTTCTTTCGTATACATAGTTGGGTTCTTCTTAAAAGGTAGCTCTATGGTACATCCAAATGAAAAAGTCTGGGAATAAAAAGATTCTTCCCCACTCCGACTGACATAGGCTAATGTTGATCAACATGGTATATTGCCCGCAATATTTCCACTATCACGAAGAGCAGGAGGGTACTAAGCAGGTTTTTTTTTTAGATAGGTAAAATATGTATAAATATGAGTGTCAATAAAACCTTACTTGTTTAATATAAAATATGTACCAAATATGTATAAAATATGCACTAAGCTAATAATAACACTTTACTTGTTTTAGTAACTGGACTAAGAGTGGGGTTTAAATGACTTAAGTAAGAGAACCTTGATTAAAGGTTCGGTGAGGAGGTGGAAACCAAATATAGTCTGTCTCAAAAAAACCAAAATGGAGAAAGTTGATGTTAGAATTATCAATAGTGTTTGGGGGACGAGATGGGTGGAATGGGAATATTTAGGGGCAGTAGGGGGGTGTTTTAGTTATGTGGGATAGAAGGGTGCTGACAAAGGTGGATTTTCTCATGGGCGATTTCTCAGTTCTTGTTTGTTGAAGAATGTGGAAAATGACAGATTGATTTTTACAGGAGTCTATGGGCCTTGTAATGATACTGATCGGAGATATTTATGGGATTAGTTAAAGGCTTCAAAAGCTAGATGGGATGTGTTGTGGTGTGGTGTTTAGGGGATGATTTTTAACGTAGTGAGGTTTACGCATGGGTGCTCCGGCTCGCGAGTCTTTTCTAAGGAGATGATGGAGTTAAACGATTTCATTAATAATATGGAGCTGGTGGACCTAACGGGGATCGACAACAATTTTCAAGGATTGATAGATTTCTTCTGATTTTACGGGATTGGGATGGGTGTTTTAGTGGAACGACTCAATCCTGCTTGCCTAGAGTCTCCTCGGATCATGTTTCATTACTTCTTGAATGTGGCAGCTTTGCCCAAGGGAAATCTCCGTCTCGTTTTAAGAATTGGGGTTCAAAGATTGGGTAAAGAATTGATGGAATTCTTACATGGTGGTTGGTGACCCGAGTTTCAAGTTGGCAAGTTGGCTAGGAAACTGAAGTTATTAAAGGAGTATTTAAAAGTGTGGAATAAGGAGGTCTTCGGTACGGTGGACATCAAAATTAAGGCTATTTCAGTGGAGATCTGTAGGTTGGATGAGATAGCGAGGGCACGACAGTCTATGTTACACGGATACGGATATGCGGACACGAGAAATGGGGATACGTGATTTTCAAAAAATATAGGACATGGGTAATGTGTAAATATTCAAAATATAAGGACCGACATATAAATATTCAAAATATAAGGACCAAAATGTAAATATTCAAAATATAAGGACTAAATTATAAATATTAAAACTATAAGCACAATAAATACTCACTTGATACGCTGATAGGGCTCGAAGGCAATAACGACAGACTCAGAAGGAAGAACAAAAGACTCTAAGGAAACGACAGACTCGACTTCGAAGATAGAAGGGGTCGGCAGAGGAGTAGAGCTGGGTAGCCGGGGTTCGACCTTCACTTCGGTAGTCGTGGGGCTTGGTGCCTTCAAGGCTTTGACTATTCGAAATCCAAGCAAAGGGGGCTAGGGCTTGGAGCTGGAAAGCTTCGACAATCAAAATCCAAAAAAATAGTATGCCCAAATGTGTTCAGGTAAGAGATTTGTTGGAAACAAAAATCACGGGTTCAGTGGCTCAAACAAGGAGATAGCAATACAAAGTTCTTCCATAGAAAGGCTAGCATTCGTGGAGTAGCAAAGCAGTCAGAAAATTAAGATAGATGGAGAAGAGCTGTGTGGGTCCCAATGGGCACAATAATAAGCTAGAAGGGGGGGGGGGTTGAATAGCTTATTAAACACTTAAAACTTTTAAGTAAATTCTTTGAAGGGTACTTGCAATCTATAGAAAAGATGGAAGTAGCGGAAGACCTTCAAGGTAGTTGTTCCAGGTCTGCCGATAAGTACTACCGGTAGACCTTTTACAGGTTACTTTATGTTCTGCTGTAAATGGATAAAGATAATCAAAGTAATGACCAGATCAAATGACAAACAAACAGATAAGAAATGACAAGTATTTTGAGATGGTTCACACTATAAAGAGTGCTACGTCCACCACCAAGGCAGTCAACCTTGGATTTAAATAGTGCACTATGTTTTCCACTAGATCAATTACAAAGAATATCCCTAATGGATCGTGTACAAAATATTGGCTTGTGTTTGGGGTCTATGGAATTAAATATCTGTAAGAACAAGATATTTAATTAGTGCAGAAGTATAGTAAATGAATGTAAACAACAAGAAGTTAAAAACAATAAGTGTTGATGAGCAGCTTCTTGTTGTTGACGAGGACTTCTAGATCTGTTGAGGATCTCTTGATTACACTGAGCTGTAAGACTTGGAGTTATGAAGTTTCAACGAGATCCTTTAAGTATTCGATTGATTCTGTACAGTGCTATATCTCCAGTCTTTAATGGCAGTATTTATAGCAGGTGCACATCAAAGGATCCGTTGGAGAAGACGAATACTTCAACAGCTCTTTTATGAATGCATTAAATGCATGGGGCTGTCAGTCAAGGATTTTCGTCTTCACAGATATCTAGGGCAGGTAATGATTTCTGAGATCTTCGAAGAGTAGGTGATTTAGATGTCAGATCTGAGAGTTGTTGCAGAAAGTAGGAGATAGTCTGCTTTTCCTGCTTTCACTGTTCAGGACGAAAAGTCTTCCTGCTTTTCGGAAAGTTGCTTTCGGCGGCTTGATATGTCAGGGAATGTCTTTGATTAATTCAAACAAAGATGTAGGATAAGTTTGAATTAATCCAATGAGTCATTGCTGGACAGGACACGTCATAAGAGACCAGGTGGACACAAGGTCTGCCGTTCTTAAGCTTTAAGCAGGTCTTCCGGTGAAGCTGTGAAGAGGTCTTCCGCTGAACCTGTAAAGTCCTATAAAAACTATACTTGGCAAGGTTCTATCAAACAGACGAGCACCTCAAGTGTAAGGAACTAATCTAAGTGCATACAAGAATAAGGAAATCAGAGAGTAGCACACAGATCAGTAGCAAAGACAGTTCAAATATAAATTTAAACTGAGTGTTTAAATTCTGAGCAGATATAGAAAATAAAGAAACAAGAATTTAAACAATACAATTTTGAAGAGCAAATAATCTTCTGTATTATAAACAAGATGTTTACATATTACAGAGTTTTCAAAATAGAATAGATACAAAGGTAAATGGAAGAAAAGATACAAAAGTTACCAAGGTCTTTTCCCTTTGCCTTTGTCTGTGGCTTCCTTTTCCCTTCGTTCTCTTTCTAGCTCTTCCATTCTTCGTTCGTATTCGTCATCTGCATCAGTAGGAGGTCTGGTGGAACGAGAACGGTAGTCCAGTTCTTCACGAAGACGGCTGTTCTCTTCCATCAGCATTCTGTTGATTGACCTCATTTGCTTCTCCTCCGTGATGGCCAGATCACGATCACGATTAGCATTCATAACGTCGTGAGCAGAGTCTCGAGCAATACGGTCGAGCTCTAGAACAGGAGGGCGACCGTTGCCGAGATGGAGAGTGATGGCATGGAAAAGCTCATAGAAAAGGGAGGAGCAGATACGAACACACTCATCTCGTTGAGCTTCAACGTTGATCTTGACATCTGTGAAGTCGTGTCGTATCTGTCCAAAGCGAGTCTAGACATCCTCTTGGAATTGTCAAAGAAGAGCGGTAGTACGGTCATTGGACTTGGAAGCGGCAGTGGCTATTTCGGCGGTAGCGGTAGTGATGCTTGTAAGTGCGCCTAGCCGTTCATATATGGCATCCAGTCGTGACAAAATTTCATCATTGGCTGGCTGATGAGAAGAGGTTGTCTGGCCAATATGAATGGTGCCGGTAGAGGTAGAGTCGGCAGGTCGTATGGGTTGTTGGAGTGGAGGAGTGATGGAGTCGGAAGAAGACGAGTCCTGGGTTGGTATGGTGTTGGTGGAGGAAGATATGGTTATGGGTGGAGGGGGAGGAGGGGTTGGTGGGGAATCCAGTTCCATATCAGTGTCAGATTTTTCACTGATATGGGAGGATTCGGTAGGGTGAGAGAAAACCGTAAAGAAGGGGCAGGGTAGAAGAGGGATTTTGGTTTTCGAAGGGAAGGTTGAGGAGGTTGTTGGGTAGGGGTAAATAGGTCTGCTACTGACGAAAGTTCGAAAAGGAACTTGGCGGCAGCAGAGTCTATTGGCTGTGTGGGAGGGATGGGAGTTGGTTGTGGTGTGGTTGAGGAAGTTGGTTGGGATTGGTGAGGTGAGGAAGGGGTAGATGGGTCAGGTGAGTAGTTAAAGGGTGAAGGAGGAGGAGGAGTGGGGGTTCTGGCTGGCTCCTCCTGAGTTTGAGGCTCCTCTTGAGGGATAGGCTCCTCCGGAGGTGGTGAATTCCTCTGAGTAGATGACTCAGGAGGAATGGGTTGTTGGGTGGGTGTGTCGGTAGAGGGTTGGCTAGAGGTAGTGGAAGTTGGTTGAGTGTTGGTAGATGGTTGGGCATCGGTAGAGGCTTGGCTGGCGCTAGTTGGTTGGCTGGCGGTAGAGGGTTGTGTGTCGGTAGAGGTCTTGTTACCGGTAGTTCTCCTTTTCTTCCTCAGCGGCTGAATAGGAGGCTCAGCGGCTTCATCGGTAGTGGTAGGAGGGTCTGCTGGTGGTTGGTCTTCAAAGGTTTTACGAAGTTTCCTTCGTTTTGGTTTGGGAGTGGGTGCAGGAGAGGGTGGGTGAGATTGACTGGTTTGGGTAGGTGGCTGGGAGGAAGTGGTGTGTTGAGATTGAAAGGTTGGCTGGGCTTGGGCTGGTGAAGGTGAAGGATGGTTGGACTGGCCTGGTGCCTTGTTCTTTTGGCCTTCCTTCATCTCCTTCCTAATCCATTTTGCCTGCTCCTCTTCAGTTGGAGTGGCCTCTTCCGCCCTTGTCTTCTTTGCTTTGCCCTTGGATGCCATCTTGGTTCTAAGCAGCTGCTCTGCCTCATCAGCCAAATCTTTGGCTTTTTGATGGAGGGAGGCGGCAACTTGATCATCGAATTTTGTAGAGGCCTTTTTGAGGGTTCTGCTTGCCGCGTCATGTGCTTCCATGTTGAAGCGAGTTACCAATATCGGTGCATGCTTAGCAACTTTATCAAGAGTGATTGGCGGTAGACCCTTCTGCAGCCGTCGCTTGTTCTCGTACTCAGTGTACTTTCTGATGAACGAGGCTGTGAGTTGCTTCTTCTTGGCCACTACTATCAATTCATCTTCCTTCAAGGAAGAGTTGACATTTGCATCATCTCTAAGAAGGGCATTGATCAGCCTCACAAAGGGGCGCTTGCAGGTGGGGTTGTTCTTAGCTTTCTTTACCCACTGCTTTAATTCGTTGAAGATGACGGCCCCCCAGTTGAGACGAAGCTGAAGGAACATGGCACTGGTAAGGTTGATTTGTTGAGCCGTGCACATGTCATGTGCTCCACTTTTGAATAGAAGCCCCTTGTCAATAAAGTGGCTGGAGCAGTAGACGTCAAGAGGGAACAGATTTCGGAGCATTTTCCCTTGAGGTTCTCTGTAAGTGTCTACTCCTCTCATTGCTTCCCAGGCATGTACAGCCTTAGCAATGGTTGCTTCAAGAGGTCCACCAAAGTGTACGCCGATGATGGTGGAAATTTTCTTGGCGGTGATGGAGATAGGTCGGCCCCTAATCCATCCTCGTAGAGCATTCGGGCTCATGAGCTCCATCCTCTGATAGAATTCTTCTGCCAGAAAGATACTGTAGTTTTTGTCGTTGAGGCAGAAGAGAGGGAGTATGCCAGAGGCGTTCATGTCATCGCATGCTTTGACGCCGACAGCTATTGAGCAGACAGTAGGGAGGTTAATGCACATCCCTGGAATATACAGCTTTGGGTCCAGGGCCACTATTATGTCATGAGAGGCGGGAAAGGTTGGATATCCCGGAAGGTTGACATCCGTACTAGGAGGAATGTCGGTTTCTGGGTTTAATTTCTTTCCGCTGTCTCGCTTAGATTTTGAAGTTCTTGCCTGAAAGAAATACCAATAAAATTAGGGCTTTTCACTTTAAGAACTAAACAAGCAGAAATTTCAAGGTTTCCTGAAATAATTGGAATTTTTCGAAGCGAAAACTTGAAACCCTAGAATGTTTAGAGTAACCACACCTGAGAAATGTAAAACAGAAGTTTTCCATAAGAATAGATAATGAAAGTACATAAACGGCTGTTAGTTTTCTAGGTTTTTAAGAACAACAATGGTGAATACTGTAGAAACTTGAAAATGACTGTTTGTATTCCAAAACAAATTTAGGTTATGAAATGAAATGCGAGACACAAAACAATAAGTTTCAAGTCGAGAGTAGAGAAGAACATACCATTGCTGTTGATGAGAAGAAGAAACAAGAAGAATTTGGAAAAGCAGAAAGCAGTTACACAGAGAGGGTATGAATAGAGAGAGAAATATTTTGTCAAAGGGGTTTTGTAAAGTTTTGCAAAAGGCGGTTCAAGGTCTATTTAAAGGCGAGAAAATTTCAGCGCTAAAAGCGGGAACTTAAGATATTTTCTTAAGTGCCAAATTTCATCCTTGACCCCCTTTATTGCTTTAGAAACCTCTTTAGCAAAAATAGACTAAGTGAGAGTAATGACCTTAAGTCTTCCGGTAAAGGGTGATTTACGTCTTCCGATCAGTCTAAAACTATGTCTACCGGTATGAAAGAAACATTAATAAAAACTTTGAAATTAAGCAGTAGGATCAATCATACCAAGATTTCTCCTTAAATAAGCAAACCTGGTGGTATCCAGTGGTTTTGTGATAATGTCAGCCAATTGATGCTCAGTTGGAACATATTCCAAACTGATGTTACCTTCTCCACATGATCTTTGAGGAAGTGATAACGGATATCAATGTGCTTTGTCTTGGAGTGCATCACTGGATTTTTGGAGACTGAAATTGCTGATGTGTTGTCACACATGATTGAGCGGTTGCGATCTTGATGTTGTAGTCCACTAGTTGTTGCTTCATCCATAGTAGTTGAGAGCAACAATGCTTGCAAACAATGTATTCAAATACGTGGTTGAATTTGCAACTGATCCTTGTTTTTTGCAAGACCATGAGACAAGTCTATTTCCAAGGAATTGACAAGTCCCACTGATGCTTCTTCTGCTCACTTTACAGGCTGCATAATCTGCATCTGAGTATCCAACTAGATCGAAATTGTTGTTTTTGGAATACCATATGCCTAGATTTGTTGTTTTCGAAACATATCTGATGATACGTTTGGCAGCAAGCAAATGTGACTCTTTTGGATCTGCCTGAAATCTTGCACAAACACAAACAACAAACATAATGTCAGGTCTACTAGCTGTAAGGTAAAGAAGTGAACCTATGATTCCTCGGTACTTGGTGGTGTTCTCTTGCTTTCCCTTCTCATCTTTATCAAGATGGCAGTCGGTAGACATTGGAGTTTCAAATCCTTTAGCTGAATCAAGACCGAACTTCTTGATTAGTTCCTTTGCATATTTGGTTTGGCTGATGAAGATTTCGTTGGAAGTCTGTTGTATCTGCAGTCCTAGAAAGTAGGTAAGTTCACCCATCATGCTCATCTCGAACTTGCTTTGCATCAGCTTCTCGAATCTTTTGCACATGCTTTGGTTAGTTGATCCAAAGATAATGTCGTCCACATAGATTTGTACCAGAAGAGAATGGCCTTTGTGCTTGAGAATGAATAAAGTAGTGTCTATCCTTCCTCTCACGAATCCTTGTTCTATTAAGAACTTGGATAGAGTTTCATACCAAGCTCTAGGAGCTTGCTTCAGGCCATAGAGAGCTTTCTTGAGTCGGTAGACGTGGTCCAGTTTGTCTGAAATGACAAATCCTGGAGGCTGTTCCACGTATACAGTTTCTTGGAGATCTCCATTCAGAAAGGCACTCTTTACATCCATCTGATACACTTTGAAGTCCATGAACGATGCATAGGCTAGAAAGAGTCTGATTGCCTCTAGTCTAGCAACAGGAGCAAAAGTTTCATCAAAGTCAATTCCTTCTTCATGTCGGTAGCCCTGTACAACCAGTCTAGCTTTGTTTCTGGTGACATTTCCATCTTCATCTCTTTTGTTTCTGAAAACCCATTTAGTGCCGATGACTGGATGATCAGTCGGTCTTTGAACTAAGCTCCACACCTTGCATCTTTCAAACTGGTTCAGCTCTTCTTGCATAGCTTCAATCCAGTTATGATCTTTGTTGATTCCTAGTTCTAGATTTGGTTTAGTCATCTTCTGATTCTATTGTACAGTAGGCTAAAAGGTCTGCGTACCGATTAGTGTGGCAACTGCCTTAGAATCAATGTGTTTAGAATTGTTTAAGTGTTAGTTTAGGCGCTGTTGTGCAAGCTTCTTCAGCAGCCTTGAAGGAACAGCAGACTTTGAAGTCTGCTCAAAGAACGGAAAATCAAAATTGGCCAAATCAAGAAATTATGACACGTGTACATCTATCCAGATATTTTTGAAAAATATCTAGTCATTATGTCTTCACCGGATTTCATTTTCAAGAAGTCAACTCTATATCTTGACAAGCTGGTGTCTCTGAAACCGAAGGCGAAGACATTACCTGTTTTGGCTAAGAAGACTTTCTGAGCTGAAGAACCTGCGGTCTGAAACATTACTCTGTTTGGTAATGTCTTCTCTGCACACTGCATCTCTGATGACTATGGCTATTACATCTCCCAAAGCGCCGAATTGCATTCAATGCAAAAGAACGTTGGACTCAATTCACTCGTTTTCAGTCCAATGGTCCAAAGATCTCTTCCTGGTATTTATTCAAGTCCTGAAGATCTGAAGAACAACCTCTTGCGCATCAAAAACTCTCAAGCTTCATCTTCAACAATCAAGCATTCAAGAGATCAAAGGACAAGGACTAACACTTCACCAAACTTTCTGAAGCTGCTGATCTGCCATCTTAAATTCGTTCCAGCTTCATTTAGTTTGTCTTTAAACTGTTCTTTAATTCTTCACGTGAAGAGAACAATTAATCATTGATTGTCTCTCTCACCATTATACACTTGGTTAAAAACTTATTTTGTACACGATCCATTAGAGATCTTACTCATAAACCTAGTGGATAAACAAGTGCACTTTTAAAATCCAAAGCTAACCACTTTGGTAGTGGATGTAGTACTATTCACAGTACGAACCACTTCAAATTCATGTGTGCTGTTTGAACTGTTCTTATATTTCTCATTAACTGCTTGTGTTTAACTGCTTCAGAATCTGTACTACCTACACAACACTCTTGGCAACTCAGATTCTGCTTTGTTTCCGCTGCCTTAACACTTTCATTCAAATCTTCCAAGAAATCATTAAGAAGTGTTTAAGAAAAGTTTTTTAATAAAAACATAACTAGGCTATTCAACCCCCCCCCCTTCTAGCCTAGATTGAGCCTATTTTGGGACCAACAATTGGTATCAGAGCTTAATTCTTTGAAAAATTTATTTTTCCAAGCTTAACCTCTTGTGAATAGATCCTATGGCTCACTATATGCTGCCTACTTCGAATACCAGCCACGTCCCAATATTGGACGAAGGCCACTTCGAAGTGTGGAAAGATAAAGTTATGAGATATATGAATTCCATTGACAATCGGTTGTGGCAATGTGTTCTAACATGTCCTTATATTCCAATGAAACCCAACCTACTTGCCGAAGTAGCCAGTGGTCCTCCAGAGATACCTAAATCCATGAACGAGTGGACTGATGAAGAAAGAAGACTGGTTGAACTCGACAGCAAAGCTATTCACATCATATCCAGCTCTGTCGACACAAGCACATATCAAGAGATTATAAGATGTAAAACGGCCAAGGAAATGCGGGAAGCCTTGGTGGAATATCTAGAAGGAGACCTGCCCACCAGAGACAACAGGAAGTACAACTATATTCAACAATTCGATTCATTCAGAAAAGATCCTAAGGAGACTCTACGGCAAGCCTACGATAGATTCTGTGAGGTAGTAAACAGTTGTTATTCTTTAGGAAAGGAATATAGTGTTAAAGAAGTAAATATGAGATTTTTAGCTTCTCTTGGAAGCTTGTGGCATGTGAAAACCACTGCAATAAAAGAGTCCAAAGACTTGAACTCCATGCACCTCAGAAGCTTGTATGCGAGTTTAACAGTCTATGAGCAAGAATTACTTCAAGCTCAAGAACAGGACAAACATTTTAAACTTCCTTCCTTCTCTGCTATTTCTCAGGATATTCCTGCCCAAGAAAATAAACCATCTACTTCTTCGAATGAGAATGAAATACTTTTTGACGAGCAATTTGCCATGTTCGTTAAGAAATTTCAAAAGTTCTCAAAATTTAACAAAAAGAAGGAAGCAAACCAGCAGACTTTCAGAAAGTCTGCTGAAAACTCACACAATAATGAGTTAGTTTGCTACAACTGCAGGAAGCCTGGTCATTTTGCTTCTAAATGTCCTAAGCCAAAATATGAAGCCTATAAAAGAAGACCTTCTAAATCATTTTCAAAACATAGAGGTCTACTGGCTGAGGACTTAGAAGAAAACCATGTATCTACTTGGTTCGAAACTGATTCTGATGAGGATGATAGTGATGACTCACCCGAGCAGGCACACATCTGCCTCGTTGCTCTAGAGTCACCACCCACCTATGACTCAGATAGTGAAATTAAATACTCCCCCTTTCAAGCTAACATCGAACAACCTCCTGAAGAGCCTTCAAAAGAAGAAATCCTCAAGGATGCTCAAGATATGCTAGAGGAATTCAATGAATTTAGAAAGGCCTATGTTAAGTTAGCTAAAAGTCATGAGAAGCTGGGAACTGAGAAATCCATGCTGGAAGCCGAGTTGAAAACTCTCCATGGAGTCCAGCAGGAAAGTATCAAGTTAAAAGAAGAGAACAAATTTCTCAATGAAAAGGTTGCTTGTCTTATTGATCATGCCAAAGAGATATCTGCTGAGAAAGATGAGTTGCAAAAAACCATCGACTCATGGAATAACTCAACGGCAGTCTTTGATCAAATTCTTGGAGATCAGAAGCCCTCAACAGATAAATCTGGGCTAGGATTCTCTGAAAACACTTCTGGTGCAACCTCAGAACAAGAAAATGAACATTTTACAATAAATAGCAATGCTCCTTCTAAATATCAGAAACCTAACAAGGGTAAAGAAGGAATTGGCTATACTGCTACTCCTTATAAATACCCTAAGGTTCAAATTATCAAAAACAGTGAAGCTTTGAAAGCAAAACAATCATCTGCTGGAGAGAAACCTGCTAAAGGAGGTGCAGACTCTCAACGGCCCTCCACCACAACTTCGTGAAAGCAAAGGTCTGCTTTTGGCCTACGAAAAGTCTGCTCAAACCTATCAGATTCGTCAACAGCACTACAGATGGTGCTAGTGCTACACAGAATGTTGATACCAAGCTTAAAGGAAAAATGTATGAGGTATCAAAGTCTATTGCCAGCAATCACTCCTTTGCTAAAGTAAAGACCGCTGTGTACAAACTCAAGAAACCTCACACAAATGACTCTAAGCCTACTGTTAACAAGTCTGCTAAATCAAAAGCTGCTGTTAAGGAAAATGTTCAAAAACCTTCCAATACCCAGCATAATCAAATAGATTCCTGTAATTTCCATCATTGTACATTCTGCAAATGTTTTGGCCACTTGGTCCATGAATGTCTGCTGAAATCCATCATAAAGCCTGTTGGATTCCCTATTCCAAAAATCAGGCAAGTATGGGTTCCAAAAATACACTAACCATTTGGACCCATAAGAAAAATAAAAGGGGACCATGATTTTCTTAACTTTACATCTCAGGTGTGCTTCGTAGTTGCTTCTAGCTCTTATTCATAAAAGAAAGATGTATGGTATCTAGATAGCGGCTGCTCAAGACATATGACCGGAGAATCTTGTCTTCTCTCTAATATCTCTGAAGCAGAAGGTCCTTCAGTCATCTTCGGAGACAATGCCAAAGGAAGAACAATTGGCTATGGATCCATTATTCGAGGAAATCTCTCTATTGGAAAAGTCTCTCTAGTAGAAGGCTTGAAGCATAACCTTCTGAGTATTTCTCAATTCTGTGACAAAGGGCTTATCTGTCAATTCTTTTCAAACAGATGTGATATAATGGATCCAGTTTCCTGCTCAACCTTGGTTACTGGACATAGACAAGGGAATGTCTATGTGATAGATTTGAATGCTTATGACAAGGCTGCTAGTCTATGTCTTGTAGCAAACTCTGCTCAAGACAAAAGCTGGTTGTGGCATAAAAGACTCAGTCATTTGAACTTCAAATATCTAGCCAAGCTATCCAGAGAAGGTTTAGTTAAAGGATTACCAAAGGTCTCTGCTGATCATGATCGTGCTTGCAAATCTTGTCAACTGGGAAAGCTCTCAAAAACGTCTTTCAAGAGCAAACCAGGACTCTCAACAACGAGACCTCTACAACTTCTTCACATGGATCTCTTCGGACCAGTCACTACTATCAGCTATGGTGGTCACAGATACACGCTTGTAGTAGTGGATGATTATACAAGATACACTTGGACAGAGATGATGTCTTCTAAAGACCACACATACGATCTTCTTACAGCGTTGTTCAGAAGATTGCAAACTCAAAAACTCGATGAAATTAGTGACGTTCGATCAGACAATGGTACTGAGTTTGCCAATAATGGAATAGCAAAGTACTGTGATGATCACGGCATTGGTCACAACTTCTCTGCAGTAAGGACACCACAGCAGAATGGTATAGCCGAAAGGAAAAAACAGAACCCTTATCGAAGATGCTAAAACCATGCTCGCAGAAGCAAAGCTGCCCAAACACTTCTAGACAGAAGCCGTCAACACAGCCTGCTTCACTCAGAACAGATCTTTGATAAATAAATTTCACGGTAAAACACCCTATGAACTTTGGAGAGGTAAAGCCCCAAACATTGGATTTTTAAAAATATTTGGCTGCAAATGTTTCGTAGTCTACAATGGTAATGACTACAGAGGCAAATTTGATCATAAAGCCGATGAAGGTGTATTTTTGGGTTATGCTCTACATTCCAAAGCTTACAGGGTTTTCAACAAACGATCATTGAAAATAGTTGAATCTGTTCATGTATCATTTGATGAATTTGATTTATTAGAGCCACACGTGGCTCCAAATGTTGCTGATGACTTTGTTAATGTTGAGACAGGTACTTCCCAACCATCAACCTCTCATATACCTAATCCATCACTAGCAACTCAATCAAATATTCCTGACCATCATTTATTATCAAACGGGTCACCAGAAGATTTCAACCCTGCTCAAGAAGACTCAAACCCAGAACCCTTTGTTTCTGAACCTGAAAATCCTATTCCTCAACTCACCTATGAATCAAATTCTGAACAATTTACTCGTTTAGACACAACTGACCTTCCTTCCAGCCCCTCATTCTGAACCTTGTCATGAAGAAACAACAGAAACTCATCACATTCCTCCTGTCACAAGAACATGTAAAGACCATCCAATCTCTCAAATCATTGGTGATATTCATGTTGGAGTACGGATCAGAAGATCTTCCAAAAATGAATGTATGTTCTGTGCTGCATTTGTCTCAGAAGAAGAGCCAAAGAAAATCGAAGAAGCTCTTCAAGATCCAAGTTGGCTGGAAGCCATGCAAGAAGAACTTCAACAATTTGAACGATGCCAAGTATGGAAGCTAGTCCCAAAGCCTGCTGATCATACTATCATTGGCACAAAATGGGTGTTCAGAAACAAGAAGGATGAGGATGGGAACATAGGGAGGAACAAAGCAAGACTTGTTGCACAAGGATATCGCCAAGAAGAAGGTATCGACTATGATGAAACGTTTGCTCCAGTAGCAAGATTGGAAGCCATCAGAATCTTCTTAGCCTATGCTACATACAAGGATTTTGTGCTATATCAAATGGATGTCAAGAGCGCATTTCTAAATGGTGATCTTCAAGAAACAGTCTACGTAGCTCAACCTCCAGGCTTTGTGGAAAAAGGAAAAGAAACTCATGTCTACAAGCTTAAGAAGGCTCTCTATGGTCTTAAGCAAGCTCCTCGGGCCTGGTATGAAACCCTATCCAAATTCTTGGTTGAACAAGGATTCGTGCGAGGAAAGATCGACACCACTCTCTTCATTCTCAAGCACAAAGGACACTCTCTGCTAGTGCAAATCTATGTCGATGATATCATCTTCGGATCTACAAATGAGAAGCTGTGCAAGCGATTCGAAACACTCATGACTGGCAAATTCCAAATGAGCATGATGGGAGAGCTCACATTCTTCTTGGGTCTTCAAATTCAACAATCCAACAAAGGAATATTTATCAGCCAATCCAAGTATGCTAAAGATCTTGTCAAAAAGTTTGGATTGGAAACAACAAACACCTTTGATACACCAATGGCTGCTAAATGCAAACTTACAAAGGACTTACAAGGAAAGAAAGTCGATATCACCCACTATAGGGGGATAATCGGATCTCTGCTCTACCTTACCGCCAGCAGACCTGACATAGTGTATGCTGTTGGGGTATGTGCTAGATTTCAAGCAGACCCTCGTGAGTCACATCTTCTTGCAGCCAAAAGAATCATTAAGTACGTATCAGATACTACCAACTTAGGCATTTGGTATCCAAGGGAATCTTCTTTCAACTTAGTAGGCTACTCAGATGCCGACTATGCTGGTTGCCAAGTCGACAGAAAAAGCACCAGTGGAACTTGTCAATTTCTAGGAGACAGACTTGTCTCTTGGGCTAGCAAGAAACAAGCATCGGTTTCAAACTCCACCACTGAAGCAGAGTACATAGGCTGCCGGTAGTTCTTCTTGTCAAGCGCTCGGATCAAACAACAGTTGGTGGACTACGACATCAAAGTAGCAGACTGCCCAATCATGTGTGATAACACCTCAGCAATCTCAATCACTTACAATCCCGTGATGCATTCCAAGACAAAGCATATCGACGTTCGATATCACTTCCTAAGGGACAATGTAGAAAAGAGAAACATTAGCATGAAGTACATTTCAACCGACCATCAACTGGCAGACATATTCACTAAAGCTCTTGAAGCAGACAGGTTTGCTTATCTCAGGGGAGAGCTTGGTATGCTTGACCCAACTGCTTAAATTTAGTTTCAATTAAAATTATTTTTTTTGAAATTTTAAAATTAATTTTAAAGCAGACTTGATAATCTCTTTTAAGCAGACTTGATAATTTCTTTTAAGCAGACTTGACAATTTCTCTTAAGCAGACTTATTATTTTTTTAAAAAGGGGTAAAGTCAAGAATTTTTTCACAGTCATTGGGAAGCAAAGGTAAGTTTTCTAAACTCATGGTTTTAGCGGGTTATTTTGAAAAGTGTAAGAGACTGATTTTAAATTTGGTTGAGATGTTATTCAAAAAGTCACTTTTTCTCTCTCTTGAAGTCGTCATTCATTAAGTCTTTTCAACAAAAGGACGTCTGACTTAATGACCTTTCATAAGTCTCTATGACTGACGACACGTCCTTTCCTCTATAAACCCTCAACCGCCAAAAATTCATTTCACAAAACTGTCTCTTGCTATTTTTTCTCTCTCTCTAAAACTTCCTTCTCTCTAAAAACTCCTGCTTCCTTCGCACTGCTCGCTAACTAATACTGCAGAATCACTCTCCATTTTCATCTTCTACTTCTGCGAATCTACTGAAATGGTAAGACGATTCGAAACCCTAACTCAGTTACTAAGGTGTAAGCTCTCATTTACATATTTTTCTGTAAATCCGCCATTGTTGACTGTTCACATGACTTCTTGCTCCATATCTCTTAGAACTTCAAAATTTACTGATTATTGCTGGTAATGTTTGCATATTACCATTCATATACTGTCGATTTCAGTATTTTGAGTAATATTCAGCCTGTATATGACATTTCATGAGTTGTCTAGAAATTTCTAGGGCTTGATGCTATACTTTGTTCATATTTCGAATTCTTGCGCTTTTGCCCTAATTTCTGTACCTTTTAGGCTGGAACTTCTTCTGCATCTGCCATTCCCGAACAGACTCCAAGCACAGCCTCAGACATTCCCACGTTGCCTCCAACTATGTATCATCCGGGGATGTGTATTGACGCACCTTCTGTTCGTGCTTATGCTTCTGGGGTCAAAATTGTGGATGACCTGAACCAGTTTGGGATTCTGCCTCTGTTCATGCTAGACGATGTAGACTTCAGCTACCTTCTAGTGGAAGAATTCTTCCAGAAGGCTACAATCAATGAATCCAGAACATCCATCACTGCTGTTGTCAGAACCGTCACCGTCACTATCACTACTTCCCGAATCGCCAAAATTATTGGTGTGGAATTCGATGGCCCCACTTCACTGACAGATGCTGAAAAGGCCACTGCATGGTTTTATATGCGTGGGGAGACCATTCCCCGGGAGGCTGCTGCTAAGATGAAGAGGACTCTATTTGAAGATGATGTCTACATCATCAGCCATCTATTCGACAAAAGTCTAATCTTCAAGAATGGCACCCATGACATCATGACTTTAGACCAGCTGGAATACACGTCTGCTGTCATTCTCAACCTTCGACTCAACTGGGCACAAATCTTATTTGAACTGATTTGTGACGCTGTTGATGCTGTTAAAGCATCACTCAAGCAGAGGCGGCCTTTTGTCAGGCTTATCAACTGTCTTCTTTGGGCTAACACACAGTTCCATACACGCATCTTTGCCTTTGAGAAGAAAAAGATTAAGCAATCAATCCAATTCACCAGCACCTTCATCATCAATACTCACAAACTAAAGAATGAAAAGAGAGCACAGCAAGGTCTCCCTCCTCTAATCATTGTCCATGCCATGAACCCTCCTCCACTCAAAATCATCAAGATCAATCCTGAGACAACAGTGGATGCCCTCATGGCCAAGCAGCTGAGCAAGAAGCTCTCCAAGGAAGATGCTGCTGAAGGCTGCTCTAGCAAAGCTGCTGATCTTGCTCCCTCCACAACTCACAAAAAGAAGAAGAAGATTTCTTCTATTGAGGAGGAGCCAACCCCCAAAAAGAGAAAACATTCTTCTTCCAGTGCTGCTGCTGCTAACCCTGCTTGTCCCCCAGCCAAAAAGAAGAAAAAGTCCGCCTCGCTCCTTCGCTCCAAATCTATTCCCGTTGAGGCCGCCGAACTGCACCTTGCTCCTCTCCGCTCTCGAAAGAGAAAACCCAAACGTACCGAACCTTCAGAACCCTTCATCCCTTTCGTTCCACCTTCTTCTCCTATCACTTCTTCCTCCCCTTCTCTCACTTCTTCAACAGCCCCTGCTGCTGTTGGGGAGGAGCCTGCTGCTACCCCTCATTCTTCTCCTACTTCCTCTTCAACCCCTGCTGTTGTTGAGGAGGAGCCTTCTTCACCCGCTCCAAAGAAGAAGAAACGCAGACTTCGCAAGAAGTCTGTAGCTCCAACACCATCTTCTCCACCCTCTCACACTATAGACTCTATACCTTCTCCGCTTTCTTCTCCTGAACCCATTACCTCCATTCCACCTGAATCCTCCCTAGCCATAATACTTGCTCTCACAAACTCTTCTCCCTCTACTTCTTCTTCCTTCTCTCTACCAGCACACTTCTCTCCTTTTGCCCCTCACATTTCTACTCTTCTGTACCAAACCGCCTTTCTACCCGAAATCTTCCCTCCTATTTCTATCTCTTCTGACCTTTACCAAATCCTCTTTCCCTCTATCTCTTCTGCCACTCATTCTTTTCTATTTGATTTCTCTTCTATTTCTGATCTCTTCTACCCCTCTTATTCTCCTCCTAGCTTCATTCTTCTACCCGACTATCCTTTTCCCTCTTACCTTTTAGAAGCCTCATCTTCCTCTTCTGCTTCTTCCTCTTCTGTCAATAGCCTAGCCACTGACATTAAAGTTGATTTCAAACCCTCTTCTCCTCCATCTACACCCCAACCTGCTTCTTCTTCTTCCTCTCCGCGCTATGCTCCTAACCTTGCCGAGACCCATATCTCAGTTAACCTCAACCCTCCTTCCCTACCTGCCATCGCCACTGATCCTGCCCTTCTTGACCTTCTCCGAGCAAACAATGCCCAGCTCGCTCAGCTCAACAGCACAGTCTCTACTATGGCCCAACAGATCGACGTGCTCAGCTATGGCCTCAACGTTACTCATGCACCTATTTTTGACATTGGCAAGATTATTGATCAACTGGTGAACGATACGGCTCAAGCCTTCACCACTCACCGGTTCCTGGTTCAAGATCAACAGGCTGCTTTGATAGGCATGCTGCACTCCCAGCAGATCAGCATCCGCACTCTCTTTGATGAGCTCAAGACTGCAATGGCTCGAGTCATCCTTCGTAGACAAGAGGTTGCTGATTTCACTGATCTTCGCCTTGTCGAGAAAGCTGATGCAAGGGCTGCTGCTGCTGAACATCGTAGGGTTGGTGCCATCAGGGAGGAGAGAGCTACTCACTTCTTGAATCAAGCCCTGATTGAAGAACAGATCCGACTCCGAGAACGCCTAAATGACAGAATCAGAGTCTGGGTTGGAGACTACTTAGAACGACGACGCACTCAGCCCAATCTATTCTGAATCTGTCAGTATTTAGCTCTGTATCTTTGTCATTAATCTCTGCTGTTTTGCAAAAACCTCTGCTGTTAAACAGCTCGTTTAAACACAGTTGACTCATGGTTCTTTTAAAGTTTAAATTGCTTTATCTTGCTATGATCTGCTCAATTTAAACTTCGTGTTTAAATCTTTATATCTTGCATGTGTGCTTGTCTCAAGATTTTAACTCTGCTCTTCTTAGTACTTTATATTAATGCTTTTATCTTGTAAGTACTTAGTCTAGCTATCTCTCTACCAAGACTTCTGCTCTGAGAGGTATGTCTGCTTTTATTTATAAATTTTTTTTAAGACATATTATTATCTCAGTGCATGATTCAAAGTCTGCTCGTAGCTGAGATGATGACATCAACCAAATAGGAGGAGATTGTTGATTCCTAGTTCTAGATTTGGTTGAGTCATCTTCTGATTCTATTGTACAGTAGGCTAAAAGGTCTGCGTACCGATTAGTGTGGCAACTGCCTTAGAATCAATGTGTTTAGAATTGTTTAAGTGTTAGTTTAGGTGCTGTTGTGCAAGCTTCTTCAGCAGCCTTGAAGGAACAACAGACTTTGAAGTCTGCTCAAAGAACGGAAAATCAAAATTGGCCAAATCAAGAAATTATGACATGTGTACATCTATCCAGATATTTTCGAAAAATATCTAGTCATTATGTCTTCACCGGATTTCATTTTCAAGAAGTCAACTCTATATGCTGACAACTGTCCAGACTGTCTCCTGAAACCGGAAGACTGAAGACATTACCTGTTTTGGCTAAGAAGACTTTCTGAGCTGAAGAACCTGCAGTCTGAAACATTACTCTGTTTGGTAATGTACGTCTTCTCTGCACACTGCATCTCTGATGACTGTGGCTGTTACATCTCCCAAAGCGCCGAATTGCATTCAATGCAAAAGAACGTTGGACTCAATTCACTCGTTTTCAGTCCAACGGTCCAAAGATCTCTTCCTGGTATTTATTCAAGTCCTGAAGATCTGAAGAACAACCTCTTGCGCATTAAAAACTTTCAAGCTTCATCTTCAACAATCAAGCATTCAAGAGATCAAAGGACAAGGACTAACACTTCACCAAACTTTCTGAAGCTGCTGATCTGCCATCTTAAATTCGTTCCAGCTTCATTTAGTTTGTCTTTAAACTGTTCTTTAATTCTTCACGTGAAGAGAACAATTAATCATTGACTGTCTCTCTCACCATTATACACTTGGTTAAAAACTTATTTTGTACACGATCCATTAGAGATCTTACTCATAAACCTAGTGGATAAACAAGTGCACTTTTATAATCCAAAGCTAACCACTTTGGTAGTGGATGTAGTACTATTCACGCATTTAACCACTTCAAATTCCTCGTGTGTCGTTTGAACTGCTTCTTATATTTCTCATTAATCGCTTGTGTTTAATCGCTGCACCAGACTACCTACACAAAGACTCTTGGCAACTCAGATTCTGCTTTGTTTCCGCTGCCTTAACACTTTCATTCAAATCTTCCAAGAAATCATTAAGAAGTGTTTAAGAAAAGCTTTTTAATAAAAACATAACTAGGCTATTCACCCCCCCTTCTAGCCTAGATTGAGCCTATTTTGGGACCAACAATCTTCGATAGCTTCATCAATCCTTTTTGGCTCGAGTTCAGATACAAATGCATACGCAAACATGGTCTCTTCTCGAACTTTATTTCTCGTACGAACTCCTGTGTTGAGATCACCAATGATTTGAGAAATGGGATGATCTCTTGCTTCAATAACGGTTGGAGGAAGATCACTTCTGGTGGGTTCTTTCGTCCAGAATTCCGGAGTAGGTTGAGAGGGTGATTCACCAAAATCTGGTTCAGAAGACATAGGATCTTCAAAACTTTCATTTTCTGGTGAACAAGAAGGATGAGTGATCTGTAAGGGTGCTTGGGGTAATACAGAAGAGATGGGTTCGGGGTCAACAGAAGAGTTGTTATCCGTACCGGCAGAGTGTTCGTCTACCGGTGAGGGATTAGCGGTACTTGAGGGGTCTGCAGTTGCCGTTTTTTGATGAGGAGTGGAAGTAGATGCTGTATTAGTACTTGTCTCATCATTATCAGAATCATTAGCAACGTTCGGAGCCTTTCTTCTAGGCTCTAACAAGTCATATTCATCAAAAGAAACATGCACAGATTCTAAATTTTTTAAATTAGTTTTACTGAAAATGCGAAATGCTTTTGAATGTTTGGAATACCCCAGAAAAATTCCTTCATCTGATTTTGCATCAAATTTTCCTCTATATTCTTTTCCATTATAAAGAATAAAACATTTACAGCCGAAGATT
Organism: Codonopsis lanceolata; assembly: GCA_013146195.2. Lineage (NCBI taxonomy): Eukaryota > Viridiplantae > Streptophyta > Magnoliopsida > Asterales > Campanulaceae > Codonopsis > Codonopsis lanceolata. Next base: position 38,664,078 of record CM028384.1, on the reverse strand, counting down.
TTAAGAAATCCTATGTTGGGGATCTTCCTCTCCATATTTCATATGGAGTTTTGTTATGAAACTTGTTTACCGTGGATCTGCTCGGTGAAACATGCGGTGTTGACTCGCCTTTAAATACTTGAAGTTTAGCCTCTGCTAGAATTGTTCTTGCCGCTTCAATCGTTGTTCTTTCTTCGCTCAGCCTACACCGCTTTGTTGAGGAGCATCGGCAGAGAAGTTGTGGCCGATCCCGTGGTCGCCGCAAAGATTTTCTACACCATTGTTCTTGAATTCGGCGATTGTCTGATCTTATGTCGCTAATGTCTTCAAGCTTTTGAGTTTGAAGTCTTCTGAAAAGAGCAGTGACTAGATCATACGTTTCTTCTTTAGATGTCATAGTTTCAATCCAAGTGAATCTAGAGTAGTCGTCAACAACTACAAGTGTGTACTTGTCTCCTGAAATACTGGCTGTTGTGATTGGTCCAAAGAGATCCATATGCAGAAGTTGAAGAGGTCTGTTTGTTGATAAAACATATTTTCTTTTGAAGGAAGACTTAGAGAGTTTTCCTAGTTGACAAGCTTTACAACTTCTGTTATGGTCGGCAGACACCGTAGGTAGACCTTTGACAAGCCCATTTTTAGAGAGCTTGGAGAGGTGCTTGAAGTTGAGGTGACTGAGACGCTTGTGCCATAGCCAGCTATTGTCACGAACGTTGTTAGCTGCTAGGCACAGGTTTGAGATTCTCCCTAGAAGATTTAAGTCCACGACATAGACGCTTTCCTTGTCTATTGCCTGGCCAAGATTGTAGAGCAGATTCACTGTCTTTGATGAGGCATTGGTTGGAGTTGAATTGGTATAGCAGTCCTTTGTCGCAAAATTGAGATATGCTCAGAAGATTGTGCTTTAAACCACTCACTAGAGAAACCTTGTTGATGGAGAGACTTCCTCTAGTGATTGAGCCATATCCAATTGTTTTTCCTCTTGCATTGTCTCCGAAAATAACAGTGGGTCCTTTTGCTTTAGCTATATTCAGAAGAAGACTCTGCTCCCAAATATGTGTCTTGAGCACCACCGTCTGTACCGATGTCTTTGTTTTCTCGATTCTATAGCCATGAAGCATTCTCGAAAAGAATTAAAGCAACAAGGTCCCTTTATTTTCTTTTGGGTCCTAAGGATTAGCAACCTTTGGAACCCATACTGCTGACCTTGAGAGAACTCGGTCTCTCGATCTTGAGTGAACCTTAGCAGCATTCTCGAGGTCGATGGCCTAGACAATTGCAAGAATGACATAAATGGAAATTCCACAGTGAACTGTTAGTATCTTCAACAAAAGAGTGCTTGTGATCATTCCTTTTCTTGACATCCATTCTTGGTTCAGCTTGCTTGTTGATAGTAGACTTAATTGGTTTCTTTCGAATCTTCCTAGGTGGGTTACCAACAGACTTAGTTTTAGCTTTTCTGTTGATTACCTTTTCAGGAGGATTTGGTAGAATACCTTTAAGTTTACATTTAACAGGTAGAGGAGCTTTGTCTGTTTCATAGACAAACTTGATAGTTACCGGTAGAGGTTTAGTAGGTCTACCGTCAGCAGACTTTGCCTTAGCATAGTTGTTGCCGGCAGACTTCACTTTCTACCGCTACCTTTTCAGTTTCTCATTTGAGTCACTATTTTGGCTTTACCTTTCTGAACTTTGGGGTAAACGTAGGGAACACTTGAATATCCAAGGCCTTGTTTCCCTATATTTCCGAATGTCTATTTAGAGAAAGATATGTCATTAGCAGTCTCGGAGGATTCACCTTTCTCTATGACTGAAGAGATTTTCGGAAGAGGCACATCTGAATATCCAATGCCAGTTTTATCATTACTAGATTTTTGGCTTGAAAGGATTTCTTCGAATGCATCATTGGAACTGTTCCAGGAGTCAATTGTCTTTTGCAAGGCAATTTTCTCTAGGTCAATTCCTTTGATGTGCTCAGATAGACAATCAATTTTGTCACAAAGGAATTTGTTTTCTTCCTTCAGTTTGATACTCTCTTGTTGACAGTTATTGAGAGTTTGAATCTCACCGCCATCATAGATTTCTCAAGAAGTTTCTCACGCTTCTTGGCCGCTTTAACATAGGCTACTCTAAAGGAATTAAATTCTTCAAGCATATCTTGATTATCCTTGAGAAGTTCTTCCTTACTGAAGCTGTCACTGTTGGTTTCATTTTTGTCCAAAGGACTAGGTGAAACTTCGACTTCATTTTCAAAGTCATAGGTAGGGCCTGAATCATGAGCTATTAAGCATATGTTAGCTTGCTCACAATCATCTTCCTCCTCTTCTGAATCAGTCTCAAACCATGTAGCAACCTGTTTGTTTTCTATGTCTTCAGCCAACATACCCTTTTGTTTTTGAAATTTTCTAAAAGAGGGTTTTCGGTATGCTTCAAATTTTGGCTTAGGACATTTTGAGGCAAAATGACCAGGTTTTCTACAGTTATAACACACAAGCTCTTCCTTAGATGAGCTTTCACCATTCTTCCTAAAAGGTTGTTAGTGTGTGTTCTTTCTTCCATATTTTGCGAATTTTTGAAAATGTTTTACAAACATGGCAAATTGTTCATCAGATAAAAAATCATTTTCAAAGGAAGAAGTGGAAGGTTTGTTTTCAACAGTGATTTCTTCTTGGACCATGGCTGGCAAAGACACAGTCCTGAACTGTTTGTCTTGCTCTAGAACTTGATTAACTTCAAGTTCATAAACCTTTAAACTTGCGTAGAGACTACGAAGAGTCATCTCGTTTAAGTTCTTAGATTCTTTCATAGCCGTGGTCTTAACATGCCATAAGCTACCTAGAGAGCCTAGAAACCTCATGTTCATTTCCTTTTTGTCATACGTTTTACCAAGAGAAAAGCAACTATTTATTACCTCACTGAAGCGATCGTATGCTTGTCTCAAGGTTTCCTTAGGATCCTTTTTGAAGGAATCAAACTGCTGGATGTATGTATATTTTCTGTTATCTCTTGTGTCTTGGTCTCCTTCCAAGTATTCCACAAGAGCTTCCCACATCTCTTTTGCAGTTGTACATCGAATCACTTGTTGGTATGTGCTTGTGTCTAGAGAGCTGGTGATTATGTTGATTGCTTTGCTGTCAAGTTCTACCAGCTTTCTATCATCCTCTGTCCATTCAGATTCTTCTTTAGGTACTTCAGGATTCCCAAAGAATGGAGGCTAGAAGATTTGGCTTCATTGGTACATGTTGACTGCAGGTAACACATTTCCATAATCTGTTATCAATAGAGTTCATAAATCTCATTACTTTATCCTTCCATACATCAAAATGACCTTCGTCCAATATTGGGACGTGGTTAGCATTAGATGTAGGCAGCATGTAGTGTGTCTGTGCCATTGTATCGTATCTCTCAAGAGTTTAATCTCGGAAAAACTTGTTTTCAAAGAGTAAGGCTTTGATACCAATTGTGGGTCCCAATGGGCACAATAATAAGCTAGAAGGGGGGGGGGTTGAATAGCTTATTAAACACTTAAAACTTTTAAGTAAATTCTTTGAAGGGTACTTGCAATCTATAGAAAAGATGGAAGTAGCGAAAGACCTTCAAGGTAGTTGTTCCAGGTCTGCCGATAAGTACTACCGGTAGACCTTTTACAGGTTACTTTAAGTTCTGCTGTAAATGGATAAAGATAATCAAAGTAATGACCAGATCAAATGACAAACAAACAGATAAGAAATGACACAAGTATTTTGAAATGGTTCACACTATAAAGAGTGCTACGTCCACCACCAAGGCAGTCAACCTTGGATTTAAATAGTGCACTATGTTTTCCACTAGATCAATTACAAAGAATATCCCTAATGGATCGTGTACAAAATATTGACTTGTGTTTGGGGTCTATGGAATTAAATATCTATAAGAACAAGATATTTAATTCGTGCAGAAGTATAGTAAATGAATGTAAACAACAAGAAGTTAAAAACAATAAGTGTTGATGAGCAGCTTCTTGTTGTTGACGAGGACTTCTAGATCTGTTGAGGATCTCTTGATTACACTGAGCTGTAAGACTTGGAGTTATGAAGTTTCAACAAGATCCTTTAAGTGTTCGATTGATTCTCATATTTGTATTCCGTCTTTAATGGCAGTATTTATAGCAGGTGCACATCAAAGGATCCGTTGGAGAAGACGAATACTTCAACAACTCTTTTATGAATGCATTAAATGCATGGGGCTGTCAGTCAAGGATTTTCGTCTTCACAGATATCTAGGGCAGGTAATGATTTCTGAGATCTTCGAAGAGTAGGTGATTTAGATGTCAGATCTGAGAGTTGTTGCAGAAAGTAGGAGATAGTCTGCTTTTCCTGCTTTCACTGTTCAGGACGAAAAGTCTTCCTGCTTTTCGGAAAGTTGCTTTCGGCGGCTTGATATGTCAGGGAATGTCTTGGATTAATTCAAACAAAGATGTAGGATAAGTTTGAATTAATCCAATGAGTCATTGCTGAACAGGACACGTCATAAGAGACCAGGTGGACACAAGGTCTGCCGTTCTTAAGCTTTAAGCAGGTCTTCCGGTGAAGCCGTGAAGAGGTCTTCCGCCGAACACAGAAAGTCCTATAAAAACTATACTTGGCAAGGTTCTATACACAGTTGCCACGCTAATCGATACGCAGCCCGATTAGCCACTGAAGTATAAAACTAATGTATTGTACTGAACATATATAAATCTAACAAAATAATCAACAAGCTGGAAGATATTAAGCGTGGTATAGCGGGTTTCTACTGACGACTTTATGATGATTGTGGAACTTGGACACCTAATTTCGACGGGGTTACCCGACCCGATGCCCACTCCTAACCCTCCGGTTTTTTTTTTTTTAAATAGTTCGAGGGACCTTCATCAAGGTGATCCATTATCCATGTTCTTGTTTTGAGGCTCATATTTATTTACTCATTACTTATCACAAGAAAAAGTAACTGGAATGTTAGAATATAGTTATATGTATATTTAGGATTATCTTGTATGTTATTATATTTGTAGGGACCTTGATGTAACTTGTACATACATATATATTGTTGTGTCGAACAGTTTTACGTTTATCAACTCGACTTTCGATAACAATGTTAAGTTACCAACTCATCTAAAAGCTTAAACTATTACATAGGGGCTCAACAATGTATATCAAGCTTCCCCCTGACGTGTGACCCGTCCACACGTGGAGAGATACATAATCATGCCTCACCAAGGGCATCACAAACCAAAGAGTGACAACCTGCACGCATAATATTCTGGGTAAAAAATGCAAGCGAGATGACTCGAACCCACGACCTTGCCAAACGTGAGCTCCGTAAGCTTAAAATGCCCCAACTCTACTTTAGACAGCTTTCTTACAAATACTATTTCAAAGCAAATTCTTAGACTTTTCTTGGCTTGATGAGCTATGGTGCATCCAAATGAAAAGTTCTAGGAGAAGAAAGACTCTTCCCCACCCCCACTGGCATAGGCTAATGTAACTTTGGCTTCATGCTTCGTTGATCAACATGGTATGTTACTTGCTATCTTTTCACCATCACGAAGAGGGGGGGGGGGACTAAGCTAAAAATGCCCTAACTCTACTCTGGACAGCTTCTTGCAAAAATTGTTTCAAAGTGGATTCTTAGACTTTTCTAGGCTTGATGTCTTCCTATCTCAAGTTATTTCCTAAATAAAAAAATGAGTAGGACCAAGGTAATTGGTGAGCACATTTCATCCTACCTCACTGGTCTCTATGACTTATGCTTAAGGAAGTGCTTAAAGTTCAGTGAATAAATGGAATTAGCGCCTTATAATACAGTTTCTGGTATGGTAATGAAGACTGAAGAATTTATTTCATTTGTTTGGCATGGTAAGGAAGTCTATCAATCCGAGAACATTGCTGAAAACACTCCTCCTCTTGCATCAAAATAATATCTCATATGATTTGTGCTCTATCTCTTCCCCTTTCCCTTAATCTAAAGGTGCCTCAATTTGAATATTTTGATTTCTATATCATGCATAGCCTAGCATTCTCAATTTGACTTCTACCATTAATTAACCTAAAACTAAGATTACCTCGGTCTATCGAAATTTAAGATCAAAATCTACCGTCCGTAAAATAATTAACCTAAAATTCATCTCAAATTAAGATCCAAATTAACATACCGATAGCTAATTAACCTAAAATTCTTAACAAATTAAGACCAAAATCAACATGCTGGCAATGAATCAATTAAGCTGAATATCAGAATTTAATCAACAATTACATAATCGGAGAATGAACTTTTTGTGCTTGGGATGTACAAAAAGTATGCAGTGGCAGTAGCCATAGAGGTAGTAGTCCCAAATAAAATAAGACGACCATTGCTTTCACTGCTCCAAAAGGCAAGTCCTTCCCGACCAAGCTGTAGTGCAAGGGTCGTTACTAAGCCATATACAATTATTCCAACCAAGGGAAGAGGAACACTGAAAATGCATAATGATTATGGTTGAAGTGTCTTTTCAAGAGGCGACCTGTAATATGAGGGTATACTATCTTCTGAATTCTACCTATTACAGAGTTTCTCAATGTAACCATAATTGATGTTTGAAAAAGATCCACTATATGTAATGAGATGAAACCATTAGCTGTAACATAAGAAACTATCTTGCAAGTAGAAACGAGACAACTGAAGATAATTACATGTTGCCTTTTATAGCTTTAATCCATTGATATAGATGAGCCACAATTAAAACCTGTAATGGCTTATGCACTTCCGAAGCTATGAGATTTATATAACTTGTATCCTTTTTGTTTCTGCACATGACAAAATGATTATTACAGTTTTTCACATATATCCCAACATAACAATTGGAATCTTCCCATGTGATTTCTCAATTTAGTGCGAGGGCTGTAATCGCATTGGAATGATGGAGCTAGTGAACATGGTTGATGGATTCAATCTACCATGCAACGGGACAAAGCAGGGACAAAGCATGAAGTGGCAATGATGATTTGCAGCCAGTTTGTGCCACACGATATGTTTGTGATTGTCGAAGGATACTTCATTGTAAGTATATTAGTAAAACTTAATATACTTTTGAAATTAAATGCAACACGGATAGTTTTCCTGAATTGACTCTTTATCTTCTCCTTTTTACAATATCATAATTTGCAGAACAAGAAATGATTTTGAATGGCACAAACAAAACTACCAGAATATGTTAAAACTACTACTCAGCTTCTTGTCGTTTTTCCATGTTCAATTAATGTATTGGATATTGATAAAATACATGGATTACTTTTTTTCTTAGAATTATGCCTTCTAAGAAGTGGTTATTCAGAAAAAGACTCTGTTATACCATCTTGTGGTTCAACATGTAGTTAGAGAATGTCTTTTCCAAAAATTACAACCATGTTCTTCTTGGCAACAGAGTACGAGTACCAAATAGTTCTTGGAAGCTGCATGGGAAAACATCTACGGATCGCTTCGCTCATTTTGTTTCCAAACATGAGACATAGCCCTGCACCACCTCAGCCGAGTGAGGGTAAGATGGTGATGATGTTTGACGATGAGTTTGCCCGCTATACACAGTTTCAGGCATCCTCTTCTTTCCCTTTCTGCTACTTTTGTCCGAGTAAACCTACTACTTGTGTCTCTTCAATGAACTGTAAATGGCTCAATAATTTGGGTGTCTGATCATACGAGGACTGTCAATTGAGGTCTCTTTTCATGCATCGGGTAAACCTAGTGTCACACTAGCAGATGGTTCGGTCACTCCTATTCATGAGTATGGTAGTATATGTCTTACACTCTCTCTCCTTGTCTTATGTTTTGTATATTTTGGGTTTTTCCTATAATCTCTTGTTTGTTAGTAAATTTACTCGTGATCGTAATTGTAAGGTCTCATTTTTTTCCTACACACTATGTCTTTCATGATCGTGGTACAAAAGGATTATTGGTAGAGAGCAAGAATCCGGTGGAATCTACTTCTTTGAGGCTGTGTCATCGACTGCGTGTAGGCCTGACAATTACAACCCATTACCCATTAACTTACCCAACTCAACCCACTAATTACCCAACATGTTAATATTTTTGGGTCAAAACGGATAACCCGTTTCAACCTGAGAATATTAATTGGTTGTGTCGGGATGGGTTAATGCGGGTCGGATCCGTTACCCGTTTCGACCCACAACTTTTTATACTATAAATACATGCTTTTTGGGGAGGAAGGCGGGTTAAGACGGGTCGACCCACTCTGACCCGACTAGGCCTGTCAATGGATCGGATTCGGATCGGATCAGTCATATCCATTATCCGATTTGTTAAGAAATTATCGGACTTGGATCGGATCGGATTGGATTATCTTTCGGATATTCAAAAGCTCGATCCATATCCTAAATTTTCGGATTCGGATCGGATTCGGATTTTATTCGGATTTTATTTACCCCTAATTAAAGTACTAATCAAATGTTGAATAAAATTAAAAATTCATATTTTTAGCTTACACAAACATGAATAATAATGTTAGTAAGATCTTAGAGTTCGTCGAAAAATTTATATTTAGTAAAATTAGTAATGATTAATGACTAAAAACACATTATTAGTAACTTTTATATGTATAATATTAATATATTTTTTATATCGGATCGGATCGGGTTGTTAACGGATCGGAACACCTTAATCCATATCCGATTTGTTAAGCTTTCGGATTTTCGGATTCGGATCAAAATCGGGTTATCGGATTAAAAAACTAAATCCATATCCTAAAAATAACATCGGATTCGGATCGGATTCGGATCAAAATCCGATCCATTGACAGGCTTAGACCCGACTCATTTCAACCAGTTACTCATTCCAACCCAACCCAACACACCCTATTGCCAGGCCTAGCTGCGTGTTCGAAGTTCTTTGGTTTCTCCTTTCCAGAAATCATTGCAGATTGGGTCATCCTTTGATGTCAAGTCTTAAGAAGTCATGTCAACATCTCTCATTTGTGTCATCTTGCACGCGACGCGTGTCAATTTGCGAAGCATCATCGTATTTCTTATTTTCCTAGAGTCAATAAAAGGGTAAATGCCCATTTGATTAGGTTATCGGTATTTTGTCACTTCTGTGGATTATTATTCCGGTGTTACTTGGATATATTTAATGAAAAATCGTTCAGAGTTATTTGATATATTTTCTTAGTTTTGTACTGAGATTGAGACTCAATTAGTATGCCCGTTCAACTCCTTCGTAATGATAATGCTCAAAAGTACTTCTCAAATTCTTATTCTAGGTTCATGGCAGTCTGTAGCATGTTCCACCAATCATCCTATATTGATACACCTGAGCAAAGTGGGGTGGCTCAAGGGTTGAGCAAAAGAACCGTCACTTACTTGAAGTTTCCCGAGCTCTCTCATTTCAAATGTGTGGCGACCCCGACCCCGGACCCGAGATGGAACCACGGATCGGAGCGCCAAACAAGACAATACAAGAAGGGAAGAACATGCAAGGACACAAAATATTTTATTTTTAAAACTGACGTGACGCAACATTTCAGTCGCAAGAGAACTCGACACAAGAGGTCGGAAATTTTCAAAATCATTTCACCTGATAAACAGTTTAAACAATAATTCCAAGTCTTCGGCGACACTACAGCCGGAACCCAAGCTAAGCAGTTAATACGACAAGGAAATAATTAAGAGCTAATAGGATGCTCAGCGGAAGACTATACGTAGTGAACAACACACGATATACAAGGCACGGCTAGTACAATTGCCGGCATCAAAAGAGAAGTAAGTACTACAAGAGTTAATACTACAAGTAGCTAACAGAATACACGAGTACAAGTCTATACAATCCCAAGCATAGTCTAGATGACTAGCTTATACCCATCGTCCTTGCAAATACAAAAGAAGAGAAGAGGACTTCTAAGAACCACCTCTTTGACTGCAATAACCTGAACAAAAGAGAACTAAGGCGAACAATCAATGCGAGCCTCAACGAGAAGGTCCTGTCCTGCTAGGATCTAAAAAAAGTACAGGGGAACGGGTAAGTCATAAAGACTCGTAAGCTACCAATCATGCATGACATGGCAATATGCAACACGTTAGGCAAGACCATATTACAAGCATGTAGATCAAGTGTATGAGTTGCACGTTATTGCACAAAATCACATAATATGAGGATATAGAACTGGGCCGCTTCGTAGACCTGCAAAACAAACACTTTCGATAGCGTGCGATAATCGATGGTCGTGATAATACATCGATCTCCGAGAGATGCTCGGGAAAACAATAGTCATTCTCAATGGGCGCGTATTGGTTGGCCAAGGAGAGCTCTTCCCCACGGTGGCCCGCCGTGGAGGCGTGTGTGCGATAACAAGTATGCCAGCTGGACTTATGCAATGCCAAGTAGTATTTACTCAACAATCAATCAATATGGAACGAGTCCGACAAGAGCGTCCTCGTTCAAGATTAGTATATAATCTCATCAATAAACAATCAAGATTGAGCTCGACAAGAGCGAACTCAATTTATCAATTATCAAGTATGCATTCATTATGTCATAAAAATACAAGCATGACAGTCAATTCATTTCAATAGTCTAGAATTAGTTTTCTAGTGTAACGCATGTAATAACGTCGTAGGGATCGATCATTGAGCCGGTATTGTTTGATAGCTCACTAATGTCGACTCCGTTGAGTCATTTCTATAGTTCAAACCAAATAGAGTTAAACACTATTGGCATTTCCAACTCTTTTCTAAGTCATCGCATCAATTAATCTAGGTCATTAATCCGTATAACAATCATAGCCAAGAATAAACTTAAGTTCCTAAATCATGGAACCCTAGAATCACATTTTCCCCAAATAATGGTCGAAAGTCTATGACCCAAGAATAATAATTATTCCTAATATAGAGTAGAACACTTTTACTTCTAGGCTTAGTGTCCAAATCAAAGCATTTACATTCATGGTCAATAATTCCCAAAAATTCATACTCTCTAAAATGTATCAATATCATGGTAGAACACAAGGAGAACAATGATTTGGGCATGAGAGAAGGGAAGCAAGAGAGGGTAGCATGTTATCTCTAACATGGACCTAAGGGAAATTGATAGCTTACCTCAAGCCAAGCAATGGACGAAGCAAGAAGAAAACTGATCGGTGTCGATCGCTCGTCTCGGCGGTGGCTACGCAACGGCGGTCTCGGAATCGCAAGCGGGTCTTGAATCTCTTGGGAGCCAACCCCTCACGCACTAATCTCACCTACGCACTCACGCACAAGCTCGCTCAAGGCTGGAGAAGACGAGCAGAGGAAATGAGCGTAACATGAAGTGTAGAGCTGATGTAGAGAAATCAGCTTGTTTAATGTGTTAGTGGAGTACACATGTCATGAGATGATTGGTAGAAATAGGTTTAGCAATCTTAATTAAGCTTAGATTAGGCTAATTAGACTCTAATACAAGTGGTTTAAGTCACTAATGGCAGAGGTTTAGTAAGGGCACAAACGTAATCAGCCAAAAATGTAGGAAAATCGCGTTCTGCTGCGTTTCTGCTCTGTTCGGTTGTGGTGGCCGAACTTCCTTCATAATGTTCGGTTGTCATGGCCGAACAAAGCCCAAAATGTTCGGTTGGCAGGGTAGAACGATTCCTCAGGCCATACGTTAGGTCAAACAGGTCCAGATTTGCACGTATAACGCGTATAAGGCATGTACAACTCCAAGAAGCATTAGAATGAGTATCAAGGGTCCTAAAAACAATTATAAATGTCTCTCAAGGTCTTGGCTAAGTCCACATATCAAAGTCCGAGCAAGAACAAGTCAATCTAGAGCAAGCAAGGCAATAGGCGTTCGATACGGCAATAACGGTTCGATCAAGGAATGCAATCGAGTCAAACATGTTAGGGATACTACTAGCATGTTAAAAACATATTCTAATCATGTTAAACATGTATGGAAGACAAGTATACAAGTAGGTTTCGGGTTCTCACATCCTCCCCCACTTAAAGGAATTTAGTCCCTAAATTCATACCTGAATCATCAAATAGGAAAGGATATCTTTCTCTCATATCGAGCTCGGTTTCCCAAGTAGCTTCCTCAATGTCATGGTTCTTCCATAAGACTTTCACTAACGGAATCCGCTTCGTTCTCAAGATTTGCTCCTTAGTGTCAAGAATCCTCACCGGTCTCTCGTCATAGGAAAGATCATCTCATCATAAACAAGGACATGCGATTCATCTTTCAAGTATTTGCGTAGCATCGAGACATGGAATACATCGTGAACATCCGATAACGAAGGTGGCAATGCTAACCGATACGCCAAGGATCCAATCCTTTCTAAGATCTCAAAAGGCCCAATAAATCTAGGTGAAAGTTTACCCTTCTTCCCAAATCGCTTAGTACCGCTTTTCAAGAATACATGATCACCAACCCGAAACTCTAAGTCACGTCTCTCTACTCTCCCTCTCTCGGATCTCTTGCTTCACCAACTTCATCCCAGCAAATCGGTGAACGACACTTACGCCCATACAAAGCTTCATATGGCGCCATTTCAATACTGGACTGGTAACTATTATTATAAGCAAATTCAGCTAATGGCAAATGAGAATCCCAACTACCTTTAAAATCCATGGCACAAGCACGTAGCAAATCTTCTACCAATCCGTCCATGGATCGAAATAAGTCCCCAAAGCTTCTTGTAAAGCACGCCAAAATCGAGAAGTAAACATCTCTATCCGATACAATGCTCACTGGAACACCATGTAGTCTCACGATATCCTGAACATACAATGCTGCCAACTGACTCAAACTATAAGTCAACGCAATAGGAATAAAGTGTGAAGATTTAGTCAATCTATCCACAACAACCCATACGGCATCAAAACCTCGACGAGTACGTGGCAATCCCGTCACGAAATCCATGGTGATATGTCCCATTTCCACTCGGTATCTCAAGTGGTTGAGCAAAAGAACCGTTTACTTGAATTGCGGTCTCTCATTTTGTGCCTTAAATAGTGATATGCTGTCATCTTATTTCATGAGTTTACCGTGTCTTGTTCCCATCTTAGTCATTTTATCAAGTCATCCGTCTTGTACGATCCTTTTGAATCTTTTTGTTTGTCGTATAGCTTGGCCTCCCATTGAGCGTGTATACACGCGTCGATCATTCCATCCAAAGGATTTGCCCCTTGATTCTGCGTGCTGAGCTAGTCGATTTGTCACCTCATCTAGCCACGTTTGAGTCTTCTTCGGATCTTGATGTTCCTATTGCTCATCGGAAAGGTAAACGTAGTTGTATATTCCATCCTATTTCTATTTTTCTCTGTTATAATACCATAATCTCCGTAGCATTGTGCGTTTGTTGCTCTTCTTGAGTCTTATTCTATTCCAAAGTCTGTGTCTGAAGTAGAGTGCTCTTAAGCACAATCAGACTTGGAATTTAATTCCCTTACCGACAAGTAAATGTGGCATTGGTTGTAAATGGGTATACACCATTAAGGTAAATCCGGATGGGACTTTGGCTCGTCTTAAGGCTCACCTTGTTGCAAAAGGATATGCTCAAACATACGGGGTAGATTATTCTGATACATTTTCTCCGGTTGCTAAACTTGCATCAATTCATTTACTCATATCACTTGCTTCGTCTTATCAATGGCCCCTACACCAACTTGATGTGAGGAATGCATTTCTTCATGGTGATTTCAAGGAAGAGGTTTACATGGAGCAACCTCCAGTGTGGATTTGTTGCTGGGGAGTCTAGTCTGGGAAGGTTTGCAAGTTAAAGTGGGCATTGTATGGCTTGAATCAGTCTCCACAGGTGTGGTTTGGTAAATTTGCGGTGATAGAGTTTGGTCTTATGAGGTGTCATAGTGACCACTCTGTATTTTATCGACAAAGCAGTACATGTATTATTTTATTAGTTGTGTATGTGGATAATATTGTTACTACTGGTGGTGATAAGGCATGTATTAGCACACTAAAGCAGTTCCTTCAAGAGAAATTTCAACCTAAGGACCTGGGTAGCTTGAAATATTTCTTGGGGATTGAGGATGTTCGTAGCAATCGTCTCAGAGGAAGTATGTGCTTGATATGTTGAGTGAGGCAGGAATGCTAGGGGCGAAACCTTCTGAGACTCGACTCCTATGAATCTGAATTTAAAACTTACAGCTGAGGGTGGTGAAGAATTTGCTGTTCCAGAAAGGTATCGTCAGCTTGTTGGAAAGTTGAATTATCCTGCGGTTACCCAGCCAAATATTGGGTTTGCAATTAGTGTGGTAAGTCGGTCTATGTCCTCACCACATAGTACTCATTGGAATGCTGCTGTGAGGATTTTGTGGTATCTTAAAAGAGCTCCGGGGCTAGGTGTGCTATACCGTGATCATGGACACATGAGAGTTGAGGGGGTTGCAAATGCTAATTGGGCAGATTCTCCGAGATCTAGTGCCGAGTGTGAATACAGGGCTATGGCTCATGCTACATGAAAGCTTGTGGATTCATCAGCTGCTAAATGACGGTGGCACGTAGTTGTCAAAGGCGCTCGCCTTTCTCGCCTGAGGCGAGAGGCGACGTGAGGCGAGGGTACAGGCGTCTGAAGAGGCCTAGGCGAGTCTATGAGCTAGAGGCCAGAGGAGGCGGACGCCTTTCTCGCCTTTTTGAAAAGCGAGGGGCGTGAAAAGGCGGACTAAGTCGAACAGCGTAAATAAGGTAACATTTTTAAGTTTTACGACGTAATTTTGGGTTAACTTAAATAGCGAAAACCCAAAAGGAAACCGTAAATCGACTTCAGACTTTCAGACGAACAAGAAACAAGCACTAAAACTTTGTTACAAGTCTCCTGACTATTGGCAACGTCTCAATCTCTTCAATGTTTGAGTTAGGGTTTCTCTGAAGCTGACTCGCACCATCCCAATCTCTCGCTCTTGTGTGAGTACTGCGGTAGGCCTTCCTCTCTATCTCCCACTCGTCTTCACACTCTAGCAGCAGAACAAACTACCTTTTTCAAATCTGTTTGCTTATTTATTTACTTTCAGTACTATGTATTTCTTTCTATTAAAATAATAAAGTTTGTTTTCAATACTGAACCGTAATGTACTTCAAATAATTTTTTTTTGTTGATAACTATTATTTTCTTGCTTGAAGTTTTAGTTTAAGTTCATCTAATGCATCTGAATTTTCACTATGAATGATGAAATTTGTGTTATTGATATTATGTTAGAACTTTGTTTCATGTATTATGCTCGTTTATAACATGATTTGTTAAGAATTAAGATTTTTTAAGTTATATATACTTTATATATTTTTCTAATTATTTTTCTTTAATATTGTTTCCGTGAGCGCCTTTTGAGTGCCTCGCCTCTCGCCCAAAAAAGGTACCTCTCACATGGTTGGTATTGGTAACACATCGCCTATGCAGTTATGGTGTGATAATAAGGCATTCAGATTGCCTCAAATCCAGCGTTCCATCAGCGAACAAATCACAAAGATTGATTGTCATTTCGTTCAAGATAATCTTCAAGAGAAAGTGATTGCCACGGGCTATGTTAGAATCGAGGATGAACTTGCAGATGTGATCACGAAGTCATTGAATGGGAACATAATGAGTTATATTTGTAACAAGTTGGGAATGCATGATATTTATGCTCCCGCTTGAGGGAGTGTTAGTATATCATTATATGTCTAAAGGGTTTTAGTGTAACTTGTACATACATACATATATATACGTATATTGTTTTTAGTTGCTCCCTGGAGTTAAGCCAATGCTACTTTCGAGTCAGATAGATTCCAGCACTACTTTAGGCTCATTTTTCCTTTGCCAACAAGCTGAGCTAAACACTTTAAATGACATATTTAAATAGTTTGTAATTTTGACATATTTAAATCCAAAATACCAACATGACCAAATAATGTAGATCGTGCATGAGTGGCTTATGCTTTCATATATTTTGACTACTTAGCTTAGCTCAGTTTAGTTTTTTTGTCCAATTACTCAAGGATGCCTAAAATGTCCATTGTCAGGAATGAAAATGACTGCCAATACACTGCTCACTAAAAAGTGATGTTCTCTCGCTACGTATGTGCTTGGGTTGAAGATGATGACATTAGGTCCATAGTGGCAATGGCTGGAACTGAATTGAGGCAAGTAGTCTTTAAACAGATCATATTCACCAGGAGAAAGATGAACATTGCACTATACCTGGAAAAGTATTGCATCAGGCCATCCATTAATTTATCAGCATCTCCCTTTCCAAATGAGAATTTTCTCCACAATATAAAATACTAGGATATTCACAATTGTTTCAAGTAAGCAGAGTGATCATCACTACTAGACTAGTTCTTAAGGAGCATGTTGGTTATAGGATTTTTAAGGTTAGGAAACTAGATGACTGGGAGTCACTGCAACTTCTTAGTTGGCATGCATTTGGACAGAAGTATCCTATTGAACCTTAGCTAGTGTGACACTTGTTCAAGTAAATCCATATTGAGACTGAGAAATAGTTAACAGTGAGGCATCAAATTATTCTGAAAGTTTCAATATGATAATTCTCTAAAAAAATAGTTTCCAATTTACCTTTTGAGACTTGATTCCCCCTGAAAGCCTCAAAATTCATTTTTGAGAGGAGAATACCTATTGGATAATAGACATGTAGACCATGATATTGGTGTTACTTCCAAGGTAGTCAGTCCTATTAGAAATGAAGAGAACACAGTGTTTCATCTACACATCCATTACTTATAACAACATTACATATAATAGATCCAGACAAATATGAAAGCATCAAAAAATTAAAAAGACAATACCAAAATGATACCACCATAAGAATCATATATACGATATTAGCATGATCCAAACAGAAGCAATTTGTATATGGATTTCTTTACCGCAGTCCATAAATTGAAAGGCCTTAAATTCTTTTATAAATTGACGCAATGCAACAATAATTGCAGAAACTGTATATCTTCTAAACTTAATGATTGTGCCAAGTTACCAAGATTTGCATGTTAATAGGCTTTCAAGATCTGACTTAACAGAAACTAATAGGTTACTATATTCTTTTGGACTTGCTATTGATACAACTATGTAGACAAACAAATATCATAGGTTGTCAAGACAGAGACAGTTCACTTGGACAGTAATGGTAGTGCTTATTGGAGATTAAAAGGTTACTCTGACAAATCAAAGATTCTTGGCCAAGGTATATTTAAAGTGCATCACACATTTTTTGATGCATTCTGAATTTTGAAAATACTATCAAAACAACTCAACTTGACAATGAACTTCATTCCTTCTTATTTCCTCCCCCATGTACAGGTATAGGAAGTAGAGATGTATACATTTAGTGTACCGCCAAGATTACGGGTTGTTAAGCCTCCTAGCAGCCATTTTTATTAGTTACAAGATCTTTTACAGTTAATAAACACTTAGAATTGTTGGGGAATTCTTAATAACAACAATGTCGAATAACTTGGATATATTATAAAATCGTGCACAGTGCACTTTCCTGCAAGAATTATTCGACCCTATCGAATGCCCTGGGTTACACGAATATTCTTGTGGGATAAGACTATAATTGCTCTCCTATTTCTGGCACTCGAAAAACTGGATACTACCATTGGAGTATTCTGTGAATTTTTGTTTCCTAAAAACGAAGACGAAGGAACTGATATATAGTTTATATGTGTCCCTTTGCAAATAATCAGAAATCCTTTCAAACAGTTGTAACCTTTGGAACAGTCACTAGACAACCGCCAGAAAAAACTGTTGCAAAATAATCAGAAATCCTTTCAAACAGTTGTAACCTTTGGAACAGTCACTAGACAACCGCCAAAAAAAACTGTTGCAAAATAATCAGAAATCCTTTCAAATAGTTGTAACCTTTGGAACAGTCACTAGACAACCGCCAGAAAAACTGTTGCAACTGATTTTTAAAAATGCTTTGATTATTAACACCCGTAAGTTCGTGAAACTTATGTGAATGTGCACTCTGCACCCCCATATTTACAATGTAGTATTCCCGAGCTCACCCATCTTCGAAACATAAACCCCGATTATACCAAATGACCAATGATTTTACTTAAATCATCAATAATCCTCCCCCATTTAAGTATAATCCTTGGTTTAGTTAAAATTGACAAATATAACAACTCATGCATTAATGGCAATGTCACGAAGATTGAATTACCACCTTAGTAATATTACACATTTCAAATATTCGAGTATTTAGGGTGTGTCTAAGCATTGAACCCTTTTACATATTTTGAATACATGAAGATAATATACACATAAGTTAAAACAACTCCAAAAGTTTATTATCGACACTAATTATACAGGCCTTGTGTCCATATCCATTCACGAGCATATCTAAAGCCAACCCTGAACTTCCTTGAAGCAGCCAAACTTCATGCTCATATAGGTGAATCTTTCATTGTGCACCTGCAATTGCACTATATCAAAAGATTTATTAAGAAGAAAAACTTTCAACCTAACCATGCAGGTAAAAGCACATACCTTTGGGATAATATCATGTGCGTAAATCTAAGACAACAGGCCTTCCACATTGAATTCTGCCTCTAACATTGTATTAGAAGGGAATTGGGTATCCTATCACAAAAGATTCATACGGGTTTAAGACCCATCCCAATAGCTGACTTGTGAACCAAGTCTCTAGCCAACCCTTTGGTCAAATGATCGGCTAAATTATGTTGAGATCTCACAAACACAACCGAAATCACCCCATGAGTAATCAACTCACGTACCGCGCTATGTCTAACGCCTAGGTGTCGCGACTTCCCATTATATACTTGACTATAAGCTTTAGCCAAAGTAGATGCACTATCACAATGGATAGAAATTGGTGAAATTGGTTTTGGCCATAATGGAATTTCATAGATTAAATTCCTAAGCCATTCCGCCTCTTTTCCGGCTGCTGCCAAAGCAATGAATTCCGACTCCATGGTCGAGCTAGAAATACACGTTTGCTTTTTGGAAGCCCATGAAATGGCACCTCCTCCAAGCAAAAACACCCAACCACTAGTAGAAGAATTATCTTCTACATTGGTTATCCAACTAGCATCCGAGTATCCTTCTAACACCGAAGGATGCCCCATATAAGACAAACCGTAGTCCTTGGTTGACTTAAGATATCTTAGCACACGATTTACCGCGCGCCAATGATGACCACCCGGGTTACTCGTATACCTGCTTAACTTGCCTACCGCATAAGCAATATCTGGTCTTATACTAGTCATTGCGTACATCAAACATCCTATCACTCGAGAATACTCAAGCTGTAATATCGGATTACCTGTATTAGGCATAAGTTTCTCATTAGGATCCATGGGAGAATTTGCTGGAGTATAATTAGCACAATTAAATTTCTTTAACACTTTCTCAATGTAATGAGATTGTGTCAAAGAAATTCCATTGTTACTTCGCTTGATTTTGATTCCAAGAATCACATCCGCCTCCCCCATGTCTTTCATGGCGAAATTTGATGATAAAAATGCTTTACAAAGGTCAACTTGATTTTGGTTAGTACTGAAAATCAACATATCATCAACGTACAAGCAAATTATAACACCATTACCGGTATTATCAAACTTGCTATATACACACTTGTCGGATTGGTTAAGCTTAAAACCACTTGTCGTTTAGGAGCTTGTTTGAGCCTGTACAATGATTTAACAAGCTTACGCACCTTATGCTCATTTCCTGCCATAATGAAACTTTCCGGTTGTTTCATATATATTTCCTCTTCCAAGTCTCCATTTAGGAACGCAGTTTTAACATCCATTTGATGGATCACAAGATTGTTAATTGCAGCTAGGGCAATCAATAACCTAATGGTGGAGATACGAGCAACCGGCGCATAAGTATCGAAATAGTCAATACCTTCTTTTTGTCTAAAGCCTTGGATGACCAATCGGGCTTTATATTTGTCGACTGTACCATCAACTTTCATCTTCCTTTTGAAGATCCACTTGCAACCCAAAGGTTTACAACCACGTGGAAGATCCGTAAGGATCCATGTGTCATTACCCATAATGGAATCCATTTCATCATTAATGGCTTCTTTCCAAAATGAGACATCTTGAGACTCCATAGCCTCTTTGTAAGTCCTTGGATCCTCATCAACATTATAACAATATGAGTATTGGAATCCTACCTCATCTCTTGTCCCTTCCACCAAATAGGTTTGGAAGTCGGGTCCAAAAGACTTTGGTTTGCTAGCCCTTTTGCTCCTACGGAGCTCTAGTGGCTCATTTTGAGATGTAACGTTATCATTAATCTCTTTTCCAACAGTAGTGGGGGTCATATCCCTTGGCCTAGGTATGGAAGAAAACCTAGTTTCATCAAAGATAGCATCCCTTGACTCGATAACTGTGAATCGCTCTCGAATCATTAGGCTCTATGACATAAAACCTATAGGCTTTGGAATGCATAGCATATCCAATAAAAATACAGTCAATGCCTCTTTCACCCAAGGTTTTAATCTTGGGCGCGGGTAGTCTCACAACCGCCCTACAACCCCAAACTCGCAGATAACCCAAGTTTGGTTTTCTTTTATGCCAAAGCTCATAAGGGGTAATAGGATTCCGTGTGTTGGGAATTCTATTTAGTAAATAACAAGTTGTTAACATGGCTTCTCCCCAAAAACCCTCACTCAAACCCGAGTAAGATAACATGGAATTAATTATCTCTTTAAGAGTACGATTCTTCCTCTCAGCTATGCCATTTTGTTGTGGCGTATAAGGAGCTGTGACCTCATGTATAATGCCACAAGACCCGAAATAGGATGGATCATAATATTCACCACCTCTATCGGTACGCATCTTCTTAATCTTAGAAGACAATTGAAGTTCAACCTCATTTTTATAGATTATAAATTTATCTATTGCCTCATCTTTAGTGTGGAGTAAAAACACATAACAAAAACGAGTATAATCATCTATAAATGTTACCACATACTTCTTATTACCCAAAGATGGTGTGGAATATAAGTCACAAAGATCACTATGAATAAGTTCTAGAATTGAAGAAGATCTTTTAACATTATGAAAAGGTTGTCTAACAATTTTAGTCAACATACAAGTATTACACTTATTCATATTCATGTCAAAGGATGGAATAAGCTCATTCTTCGACATTAATAACATGCGTTTATAGTGAACATGGCCTAAACGAGCATGCCACAAAACTGAAGTATCAATTTCAGAACATGCCATAATATTGTTTACAACATCATGCTTTATATTTAACATAAACATGCCATTACATAGATATCCAAATCCTATAAATACACCACACTTGCTTAAAATGAATTTGTCCGACTCATAAACTTGTTTAAAACCATCCCTACATAGCAAACTTCCAGAAACTAAGTTTTTACGAATACACGGCACATGTAATACATTCTTTAACAAAATACTTTTTCCGGAACTAAAATACAATGTAACGCCTTGGCCAACAATTGTCGCTTTTGACTCGTTCCCCATAAAGAGTATGGATCCATCATTCACCGGTTCATACTTTTCAAACCAGCCTACGATCTTTGCATACATGTCTTGTTGCACCCGAAGTCTATCCACCATGTACCATCATCATCCGCACATAAAATGCCTCGTAAATAAATGGTACATAATTCACATCAAAATTAATACCACAAGTTAAATTCTGACCTTGATGTGTAGGTGGACCTTGGTCCTTAGACCCCTGCCCAGAACTGTTGTTGTATGATCCTTTATTCTTGCTCCTTGTCACTCGGCAATCAGCCTTGAAATGCCCACTTTTTCCATAAATCCAACATGCACCCTTAGGTTTCATGGCAGTATCATTGCTAGTGTTGCCTAAGGTTCGTTTCTGGCCCCTGCCTTTATTCTTAGAAGAGCCTTCACCGGCGTCCACCATTTTTTGGCCCTTGCCTTTGTTCTTAAAAGAACCCTCAGTCGCTTCCACCATATTGATGGAAGTCGAATCCATAGCCTCTTTTCCTTTGGACTTGCCGCCCTCCTGCATCCTTAGAGATTCCTCTATGCGCAAATGACTACCGAGTTGAACCAGAGTCAACTCTTCCTTCTTATGCTTAAGCATATGTTTGCAGTCTTTCCAGGATGGGGGCAATTTATCTATAATGCTGGACACTGAAATAGACTCATCCATTTCCATCTTATGTTGAGCAAATTGACCTAAAATACGAAGCAGTTCATTGTATTGTTCCATTACCGGTCTAGAATCTACCATCTTATAATTCATAAAGTTTCCAACTAAGAATTTCTTACTAGAGGCATCTTCATCCATATACTTAGACTCTAGGGAATTCCATAGTTCTTTGGCAGACTCAACATTTTGGTAAATATCAAATAGAGAATCAGACATACCGTTAAGAATATGGCCTCTACAGATGTAGTCATCATTCTCCCATTTACTCCTCTTCCGCAGATCTTCCACAGTCCCATCATCCGGCGCCTCTGGCATAGGAGTGCTCAACACATATACCACCTTCAACGTCGTCAACAGAAAATGCATTTTCTTCTGCCACCGACGAAAATCAACCCCTTCAAACTTCTCCAGTTTCCCGAAATTTGTAGTCATTTATTTCACACTCGACATTGTACAACAGTAGATAATTCTTGCAGATTGTTGGGGAATTCTTAATAACAACAATGTCGAATAACTTGGATATATTATAGAATCGTGCACAGTGCACTTTCCTGCAAGAATTATTCGACCCTATTGAATGCCCTGGGTTACACGAATATTCTTGTGGGATAAGACTATAATTGCTCTCCTATTTCTGGCACTCGAAAAACTGGAGACTACCGTTGGAGTATTCTGTGAATTTTTGTTTCCTAAAAACGAAGACGAAGGAACTGATATATAGTTTATATGTGTCCCTTTGCAAATAATCAGAAATCCTTTCAAACAATTGTAACCTTTGGAACAGTCACTAGACAACCGCCAGAAAAAACTGTTGCAAAATAATCAGAAATCCTTTCAAACAATTGTAACCTTTGGAACAGTCACTAGACAACCGCAAAAAATAAAACTGTTGCAAAATAATCAGAAATCCTTTCAAACAGTTGTAACCTTTGGAGCGATCACTAGACAACCGCCGAAAAAAGGCAACTGATTTTTAAAAACGCTTTGATTATTAACACCCGTAAGTTCGTGAAACTTATGTGAATGTGCACTCCGCACCCCCATATTCACAATGTAGTATTCCCGAGCTCACCCATCTTCGAAATATAAACCCCGATTATACCAAATGACCAATGATTTTACTTAAATCATCAATAAGAATTAATCTTGCATAGAGATTCCCCAATTTTTAAAACAAATTGCTTACATTCTAACTAGCTGTGAATTCCTTGTTTAATTGTTTGATTGTAGCAAGGACACATTGTTGTTGTAACAACATGCGAAGTAACATTTTAGACCTTGCAAGCTCAATTCCGGGAATGAGGCCGGCGATGATCTTGGTTCAGAAAGTTGCTTAACTTTTTAAACGCAACACTAATGTAGCTTAACTTTTTGTTTCATTTTACTATATATATAATTTTATTGATAAGACAATATGGCTATCAACATTCTCAAGTTGAAAACACGTGCTAGCTAGGCTTTCTTTTAAGGAGTGGATTATGATTTTTCATACTTTTATCCAATTATATGTAACTGAGTTAAACAAATTACTCGAAATTAGCCAATATTGGTCGTGTTTGCTACACTGAGGTTTTCTTATCCCTATTTGTTGAGTGTGCATTTTTCGGTATGATTCTAGTTTGGAGAAAGGAAATCTCTTCTCACTCTTGGCATATGCATTAGCTGGTGTTACTCTCTGATTTTGATGTACTTGTTTCTAGTGTAAAGCATGAGTCTTAGTTTGGAGAGTGGATTTCTCTTTTTCTTTTGGCAATTGCATTAGTTTGTTTTGTTCTCAGATTTTGATTTACTTGTTTCTACTGTATGGGGGTTTATAATGTACTAACTAAAGCTTAAGGACTTGTTTGATAGTCGGATAAGGATAAGCTTATTAATCACAGTACTATTAGTATCCTCGCTATTAATCCTCACTTGTATATCGGGGGTAGTTTTAAGATTATAAATATTAATCCCAATTTTTTTTAGTGGGGGCGCTAATAATACCACCCTCTCCCTTGGTATTAATAATGAGGGGATAATAACTTTATCCGGATAACTCGTGCTATTAGTCCCGACCACTTATTGCGTACCAAACATCAGGCAACTTGACTTACTAATCCTATCTGGCCTTAATCCTGACTACCAAACGGTGCCTAAAACTGTTATTCTTATCTCTTTAGGTTGCTTGCACATTCATGAGGAGCATGCTTGTGATTTAGCGTATAATAAGAAGGAAGACATGGAAGACTATGAAGAGAACAAATGAGCTTGTGCGAGCTATACAGGCAGGGACTAGAAAGAAAGGGAATAAAAGGCTCAATTCAAAATTAGGTAACGAATCCTTGAAAGGGGGCTAAGGAAACCATTCAGGATATGCTATTGTTAGAACTAGTACTATGGTCTGCTTGATATACTCAGTTTAGAGACCAACTTATGAGGTCGCAGTGCACTTGGGTTGGGTTTTTGAATCTTACTCGACATTACACATTTACTTGAGATTAAGAAATAGAATCTACAAATCAGTAAGCTTAAGGATGTGAATCATGTAGGTTATAAGTTGTGATTGGTCAGGAATTGAGAACTTAATTGGAAGAGATAGAGAAGCCAAACTCATAAGTTTTAAATCATGTGCAGTCCCTGTTTTAGGCGATTTTGCAAAATTTTCTGTAGCGAATCCGTAAAAGGGAATGTTCTGATTTTTGGATATATTGTACTTATACATGTTAGATAACTCTATGTAAATTTTCATAAAATTCCAAGGTCAGTAAGTACATTAATCGAGCTATTAATCATCGTTGAGTTAGTGAAACTGTTATTAGAAAATCTGGGAGGTAATCTGAATTTGATGTGATCAAAACTTGATGAATATAGATCTGAATTGAGTGATTCAAAGTGGTAAGTTGTAGTTTAAAGTGTCTAGTTTCTGAATTTGTAAGATTTGTGATGTTTAGAGTTGTCAGAAATATTTGGTGAATTTAGCAAGATTGTCATGCATAATCATTGAGTAGTATATACTTGAACCATGTTGAGTTATAGCTGATGCAATTGATAATTGAGATACCAAGCTATACCGAAATGATTGTTGTTATTAGAATTTACTTCGTTTATAAAATTGATAAACGTCTCAAGTCTATTTCTCAGTCAACCTAGGTGGTAAGAGAACCTCTCCTTCCTTAGAATTTACTTCTTTAATTTTCCTTTTCCGATCGAGAGTGTGTTGCCAATGCAATGATTCATTGTCCATCAAATTAAGATTACTTGCAAAGGACATATTATAAATATTGTGTATTTTTTTTCTTTCTCAAATTCATTGTTGTGGATCTTTTTGTGATCTGTGCAATTAGGTCAAGCTTTCAGTAGCAGGAAGGGACTTCAAGCTAACTCTCATCGGTAAGTTTTCAATTAGCGTTTATTGATTTAAGACACATTGAGGTACTTGTATCCAACATTTATTAAACCTCTGACATAGCCTTTCTTTCCTTATATCTACAATGCTTTTGTTGGACATAGGTCTAATTGAGTTTAACAAGTGAACAACTTCTTATTTACTTACCAAAACTGAACATGTGAATGTGGCTGTCAAGTATTTTGTTTTATGTATTCTACTGCTCCAAATTAGAAAAAACATTTTGACCGACTTATGAATTTACCTTTGGTAATAGATTCAGATGTAGATCGTCTCATATTGTAATAAAAAATTTAGTTTATTTGAGGACATATTCTATTTTGGCAACCTGTTGTAGCAATGTCTTCATTTATATTTGCAGATGCATTTAACAAGGTGCTACCATTCTGAAGTGGCTTTGGGATGGGGGTATGATATGGATAGTTGTTGCTGAGGTTCTTCTTCATGATTACAAGGTATTCTTGTACAATGATATCAGTATTTTCTTAGTAGCTAAATCATAAAACACATCAAAGAACCACTCCATTCAAAACTAGCATTCTCCTCAGAGCTCCAGCATGTTGCATAAACCTGCATTGTATCCACTCCCAGATTGGCATACCTGCCACTTTGCTTCATGTAAAACTTTCTGGAACCGTAAGATCAATGACACTTAGTTGCTTCTGAAACTTTTTGGATTATTTATTTGTTTTCCGGAGTTAAGCCAATGCTACTCAAGTCAAATAGATTCTAGCACTACTCCAAGCATATTTTTCCTTGCCAACAAGCTCAATTAAACACTTTAAATGACATATTTAAATATGTCAGTAATTTTGTCATATTAAAATCCAAAATACCAACAGGACCAAATGATGTAGATTGTGAATAAGTGGCTTATGCTTTCATATATTTTGACTACTTAGCTTAGCTCAGTTTAGTTTTTTTGGCCAATTACTTAAGGATGCCTAAACTGTCCATTGGTTTCAAAGCTTTCGCCTCCGCTGTTGCTGTGGCACTAAGTACCTAGAAATGTCCTGGTAGCAGGACAAAATTGCCTAGCTTAGTTTCTAAACCTAAGTATGGATATTTTAGCAAGACTCACTTAAATGATGATTAAATTTGTAAACCTATGTAAGAATGATGGTTGCAACTTATGGTATCTATAATAGCACTATTTGTTATTGATATTTGATGGTTCTAGAACGGTGAAATATATTACGGTGCTTCTTATCATAATGAATGCCCTATCGATCCATATTGCTCATCAAACTTCTACTATTACGGTATTACCTATGTACTTGATCTCAATGTTCATAATATTATTTAAAACTTAAGTTGAAAAGTTAGTTATAATATCACTTTTTAACATTTTAGGAGGATTATGCTACTTGAAAGAAAGGTATAGATTTCGATGCCACAGCTTGGGTTGATGCATTTGGTGGTGTTGCAAAGAATCGTTTGTATGGTTTTGGTTCGTTGGTTCCTGCATCAAAGATCTTGAGTGGCCGTAGCGGCGCAAGTTATTCCTCACATGGAAGTGTGAATGAAGATTTCACACAAACCCAACAATTTGAAGATAAGCTTTGTGAAAAAAGTAGACCAAATGAAGGAGGATATTCAAAAACAAATTATACAAGCTGACAATGCTGCGGAAATGGAGCAAATCAAAGCAGATTTCAAGCTAATGAAAAAGGAAATTCAGTCACTTAGAGCCCAATAACCTCCACCAACATCTATGTAGTTTGACAGTTAGACAACGCCTTTTGTAAGTCACTTGGAGGCTCTCAACATATATGCTCCACACTTTCATGTAATCCGACATTTTGACAATGACTTTTGAATGAAATGTTTGACCTTGAGTTGCTTTAATTGTTTGATTTCAGATTTAAATTTCTTTATATATATTATTTGTAAAAACAAATATCTTAAGATATAAATTTTGCAACAGTATCTTCTGTTGCAATAATAATTTTTAAAAAAATCAATTACGAACTAGCAACATAAATATACAAACATTGTAATGGAAAAGTCTGTTGCAAAAATGCAACAAAAAAGTCTGTTGCAAGAATGTAACAAAAAATGCAATGAAAAAGTTTGTTGCAAGAATGCAACAAAAAAGACAACAAAAAAATCTGTTGCAAGAATGCAACGAAAAAAGTTTGTTGCAAGAAAGCAACAGAAAAAATTAGTTGCTATTTGCAACGGACGTCAACTGCTCTTGGAACCACATTTGCAACCGAAAATTTTGAAATTGCAACGCTCGGTTTTCGTTGCAATATCATGCAACGGAATACATACGGTTGCACAAAATTTGCGACGAGCGTTTTCCAAACCGAATTTGCAATAAACTTTTTCCGTTTCAATCATCTAATTGTAACGGATTTTCATTTTTTGCAACAGAATTTTCCGTTTCAATTGCTCTGTTTTCTTGTAGTGTATATATTATTCTAATTTGTCTTTCTATTTGTTTTGATTTCCAATTCCTGTAATATTAATGTAATGTATGATTTCCAATCAATTTATCAAAATTATTGTGTACCGACAACTCGAAATTATTGTTTAGCTTTAGCTTAAGTCTTTTCTTTTAGCTTTTCCTTTAGCTTTATCTTTTAACTTTTCAAAAATTGGTGAATTCCCGTGACATTTCATTATTTTCCCTTGGCCTATAAATATCGTAGTGTAAACACTTCAACTAATCATCCCAACACTTCATTTCATACCTAACTACAATCATGTCTTCACGTTCTAGTTTCTATTCTCAGATGCCCAATTAAAATGAAGAAGATGTCAATGATCACAAAGATATAGATACTTTGTTTGAAAGACAACTAGAAAAATGTATTTTAGACGTCTCCGGTCGTCCATGTCGGAAGCGTCTAATAATAATAATAATAATAATAATAATAATAATAATAATAATAATAATAATAATAATAATAATAATAATAATAATAATAATAATAATAATAATAATAATAATAATAATAATAATAATAATGATAATAATAATGATAATAATAATGATAATAATAATGATAATAATAATGATAATAATGATAATGATGATGATGATGATGATGATGATGATGATGATGATGATGATGATGATGATGATGATGATGATGATGATGATCACATGTTGGGCAGATGTTAACAGAGTGATCGAGATACGTCCTGGCTGGCAGCGAGCTATGGGGATTGACCGACGAGCAAGGGGCTCGACCAACGAGCAAGGGGCTTGGCCAACGAGCAAGGGTCTTGATCAGCGAGCATGAGATCGACCAACGAGTTAAGGGCCTAAGCAGCGAGTAAGCTCAATACCTGGGCATGATCTATCAAGCTCATTGCTTCTAGTACTAGTTGAGGACGGTCGTGTCCATGCAAGCGTTCCTACCAAGTTGAGGACGATTATGTCCGGGTTTTGTGTCATTTATGATCATTACAGTTAACGGGGGAATGAATAAGCTCAGTTAATGTGTTCCCCATCAATGACATGATCAATAGTGGGCGGTTGACACCAATTATGGGTGGTTAATGCTGATAGAGGGCAGTTAATGCCAATCATGGGCGGTTAATGCCAATTATGGGTAGTTATCTATGACTATCGACAGTTATGTCCCCCGGTGCGTATAAAAGCTTGGCAAAATATAGTGAAAGGTATGCGCAATCTGATTCTCTAGCCAAAACTCTGTCAAATTGTTTATTCAATTACCTATTTGCGTACTAATTTACACGCCGGAGGGCCTTTGCAGGGGACGCCCCTGCCCAGTTTACGTTTGTTCTTCTTAATTTCAGAGTTGGGCTCGGAGGATCTATAAACACGTTGAAAGCCAGGTGTTTGGATTGGGCTTACATACTGCATCCAGATTTCTTGGACGCATCAGTTGGTTCCGTTGCCGGGAAAGATTTGTTACGGCATTAAGATTTAGAGAGGTATTTTTTGTGTTTGAAGGTTTTTTCCATGGCGGAGAACGGAGTTAATGGTGGTAGCGGCAGTCGTAGAGAGGAGGCTGGGAACAACGACCCACCACCTCATGACATACGCCATCAGCTTAATCAAAGGCGTGGGGTTGATTCACTGGCTAGGAGTGCTGAAGCGGCAGTTGGATTAGCACATGAGTTTCGTGAAGAGGCTCTGCGTCAACGGGCCATTTACTTGGGTCAGATGCACCAACTTAATCTGCAGTTGATCGCAATAGGCAAGCCACCACTGCCAATCGAGCTGGATCCTTTGCCAGCCTTGTCTACTCCAAGTCAAAGGGCAGCTGTGTCTCGCACTAGTGGAAATCATGTGAATCAAATGGTCGTTCCTTCTCAGCCGCGAGGACAGGGATCTAGGGGCCGCGAGCGGCCAGAGGGTAGTAAAGCTAGCCACCGAATTGTCCCCAGTGTCCATTCAAGGCTGGGCCCGCGAGTTGGTGAGGATTCGGCTCAATCTCGCCGACGGCGGCGTTCGCCTTCACCGCCAAAATCACATGCTCGCCGAATCCGGTCACCCTCGCCGCGGCGATCTCGGGCTCATAGTAGACGTTCGCGTTCACCAAGGGGTTCTTACATTCGTCGTCATAGAACTCCTTCTCCCAAGCGATCAAGTCATTCTCATCTAGCTGGGGTGCCACAAGTGCAGGTGGCGCAGGCCGGGGGGATTCCTCAAACCGCTACAGTTATGGGACCCCCACAGGCCCCTCCTATGCAAGTGGTACAGCCTCAGCTCGGGGGTGGTTTGCCTGCAACCATAAATATGCAGGATTTCGAGGAGTTGAAGCGCCGGATGGAAGCTTGGGAGCAAGGCAAGGCTCTAGATGGAAACTTTTTGGGTACATCTGCCAGCCCGTTAGCACCATGGATTGAGAATGCTCCACCAGCACAGGGGTTGATATTCCCCAACATCAAGGAATATACGGGCAAGACCAAGGCTAGGGACTGGTTGATGTCCTTTGAGTCTCAAATTGGTTTGACGCTCGATCAATAATTGGGCAGACTTGCGAGCAAAGTTCCTGGCAGACTTCGGAACTTCGGGTGCATTGGCGAAGACAAGGGCTGACTTGTCGAAAGTTAAACAGGGAGCCCATGAGTCAACAGCGAGCTACCTGGAGCGGTTCACTAAAGTCCTTGAACAGGTTCCTGGTTTGACCGAGCAAGAGGTTACACTGTGTTTTGAAACTGGATTGCTGGAAGGTGAAGGTGGTCTGCGGTCGGAGTTAAGCATGCGAGAACCGAAGACGCAGGCAGAGATGCTCATGCGAGCACAGAAATGGTGTGCTGGCGAGACGGCAAAAAAGGAGAAGAAAAAGGAGAATAGCGAAGCTGTCGGAAGTGTCAAAGGTAATAATCATGCAGGAAGAGGAGGTTACAATAAAAGCAAGTCCCGGTATGATCGGCCAAAGGATTTTCTTCGCGAATCAGACTTGACTCCACTCAACACGCTGCGCGAAGACATTATGTATGAAATATGGAACGAGCTTCCTAATCCACCTCGCATGAATCCAGCAACTGCCGGTGAAAGGGATCAGACGAAGCGGTGTGCTTATCATGACGATTTTGGACACACCACGGAGGAATGTTGGCCATTGAAGAAGGCCATTCAAAAGTTGATTAGTGAGGGGCGGCTGGATCGCTTCAAGCGAGATGCAGGCAATAGAGGGAATGCTCCTAGGCGAGATGCCCCACCGATCAGGGGGGTCATAAATGTTATAATGGATGAGGAGCTCACTCCGACACAGCTTGGGAAACAGATTTATTCTCTATCCAAAGTGGTGGATCGGCCTACGACTTTGCAGGATGGAGAGCAGGCCATTCAGTTTACTCGCAGCGAGTTGGCGAGTAATGTGGCGGGCGAGCAATCGTTGATTGTTTCAGCGTTGGTCGACGGCTGGGTCGTGCACAGAATCTTAGTGGATACAGGAGCATGCCGGGATGTGATGTACTACTCCTGCTTTCAGGGGTTGGAGTTGAGTGATGATCGTTTGAAGCCGTATGCTGGGGCTTTAGAGGGTTTTACCAATCACAAGGTCCCGGTTAAAGGCACGATTGAGCTAGATGTGTTCATCGGTGAGGGCAGTAAGACCCGAGCTGAAAAGATTACCTTTATGGTAATTGACTTGAAATCCCCCTACAACATTATTTTGGGTGTCCCGAGCATGACCAAATTTCAGATGGTGGCGTCGATCCCGCATCAGCGAGCTAAGTTTTATACCGACCAAGGAGTTGGGGTTTTACGGAGTCAGCCGCGGGCAGTGCTTGAGTATGTGCGAGATACTCAAAGGAAGAAACAAAAGTTAACCTTGGAGGATGGCGAGCAGAAAGTTACCATCAGTACTAAGGAAACTTCACATGTTGCTGTGGGACCATCAATGGTTGCAATGGTACAGGAAGATTTGGAGCCGGGAACAAGCTCTATGCCGACATTGAAGTTGGGGGAGCATCATCAAATTGAGGCAGATACGGCAGTGATTGTTGGTTGGACTGATACCGAAGTGCAGCCATTGGAACAATGCGAGGGAGAAGAGCTGGCCGGGGAAGATGTCAATAATCCTTTGCCGACATTGACGTCGGGGGGAATGGAAGAGATGGATGAAGTGATTGAGCCTATGGATGAATCTTCGCCAGCAGTCATATTTGAGGAGCCAATTGAGGCCATGGATTCAGAACAGCTTGACAAAGTCGAAGATCAAGCTGAGAAGGATGAAAAAGTGGAGTGTGACACACTCCAAATGCGAGACGAACCAGAGTTTACTGCTCAAGACGAGCTTGAAGAAGTGGTCATTAATTCTGCTTATCCCGAGCAGAGAATAAAGATTGGGAGGGCCTTGACAGCAGAAGCAAGAGCGAGCTTGGTTAAGCAGTTGCAGGACAGCCTTGATGTATTTGCCTGGCGACCAGAGGATATGCAGGGGGTAAGCGAGACTGTAGCCTTGCACCAACTGAATGTTGATCCAGCCTTTCGTCCAATTCAGCAGCGCCCTAGAGTTTACTCGGTGGAGAAGGATCAGGCGATCAAGGAAGAGGTTGAGAAATTGCTTAAGGCAGACATCATTGAAGAGATACATTACCCAACTTGGTTGGCAAATGTAGTAATGGTGAAGAAGTCTAATGGGAAATGGCGGATGTGTGTTGACTTCACCGATTTGAATAAAGCTTGCCCGAAGGATTGTTATCCTCTGCCGAGAATCGACAAGTTGGTGGATGCTATTGCTGGCTTTGAGTTCCTCAGCTTTATAGATGCCTATTCTGGGTATCACCAAGTGAGGATGAATGAGCAAGATAAAGCTTTAACGGCTTTCCGAGCAGCAGGGGCGCTATATTGTTACAAGATGATGCCTTTCGGCTTGAAGAATGCTGGGGCTACTTATCAGAGGATGGTCAATAGAGTGTTTAGCTCTCAGCTCGGAAGGAATGTGGAAGCTTATATTGATGATATGGTGGTCAAGACCAAGGCTGGTGATCACACGGTGGATTTGGGTGAGACTTTTGCCAATCTCAGGGCGAACAACATGAAGTTAAATCCGAGCAAATGTGTGTTCGGCGTGAAAGCAGGAAAATTCCTCGGGTTCATGGTGACGGAACGAGGAATAGAGGCTAACCCAGAGAAAATTGAGGCACTAGTCACTATGAAGCTTCCTCGCTGCGTTAAGGATGTGCAGAGGCTCAATGGCAGGGTGATTGCTTTAGGAAGGTTCATCTCGAGGTCCGCAGAGCGTTGCTTGCCTTTTTTCAAGACTCTTCGAGGTAATAAAGGGTTTGAATGGACCCCTGAATGTCAGAAAGCTTTTGAAGAATTAGTGAAGTATTTGGGAAGTCCACCCTTGTTGAGTAGCCCGGTTTTTGGGGAAAAATTGTATGTCTATTTAGCGGCCACCGAGCAGGCGGTAGCCGCTGTCCTGGTTAGGGAAGAATGCAATGTACAAAAGCCTGTTTACTATGTGTCAAAAGCCCTCACTGATGTAGAGGGAAGGTATTTTAATGCAGAGAAATTGGCGTACTCGCTTATTGTTGCTGCTCGGAAACTTCGAGCTTACTTTTCTGCTCACTCAATAGTTGTGTACACGGATCTGCCCTTGAGAAAGATTTTGCACAAGCCGGATACCTCTGGTCGGTTACTCACTTGGTCGATTGAATTGACCGAGTTTGATATTGATTATCAGCCGTGGCGAGCTATCAAGGCCCAAGCCTTAGCAGATTTTGTAGCTGAAACAAGCTTTAAGGATCTTGGCGAGGAGGAAGCAGAGAAAGTAACAAGTAAAGTAGCGACGGTGAGCAAAGCAAGTCCAAAGCCGAGACCAGAGTACTGTTGGGAACTCCATGTTGACGGCTCAACTAGCCGATTTGGGAGTGGTGCTGGACTAGTGTTAGTTCCACCAGAGCAAGATGTAGAATTTGAAAAGGCACTGCGTTTCAAATTTCCAGCTTCGAATAACCAGGCCGAGTATGAAGCTTTAATTGCTGGGCTCGAGCTCGCACAAGACATTGGAGTGCGGGCATTGATTGTGTATTGTGACTCACAGCTGGTGGTTAATCAAGTCAAAGGCGATTATGCGGTTCATCATCCGATTTTGGTTCGTTGTGCGATGGTGAAAGAAATCTTAAAGGACTTTGATTATTGGGAGTTGGTGAGAATTGCTCGGGAGGATAACATGCGAGCAGACTATTTGTCAAAGATGGCTGAAGATGAAATCCAGTCTTTGCATCATAGAGTTATGATCGAGCATCTGGATGTGCTTGTTATCGAAAAGGAAGTGATCATGGATATCGAGCCAGCTTCAAAGTGTTGGATTGATGATCTTAAGGCATATATCGAGCAAGGAGTGTTGCCCGCGGACAAAAAGGAGGCTAGAACTATCCAGAAGCGATCATGTCGTTATATTGTTCTGGATAACATTCTATATCGGAGGTCTTATACTCGACCTTTGTTGAGGTGTGTGCGACCAGAAATGACGGAAGGAATCCTGGGTGAGGTGCATGAGGGCAAGTGTGGTGGTCACCCGGGTCAGAGGTCGTTGGCCGAAAAAATTCTGGCAGCTGGATTTTACTGGACAACGTTGAGGCGAGATGCCGAGATGTACGTTCGTCGGTGCGATAAGTGTCAGCGTTATGCAGATATTCCACGACTTCCATCCACCGCGCAGACTCCTGTTGTTGCTTCGTGGCCGTTCGACATGTGGGGGATAGACCTAATTGGTCCTTTTCCCGTAGCTCGTTCAAAATTCAAATATGTTGTCGTCGCGATTGATTACTTTACCAAGTGGGTGGAGGCAAAGCCCCTAGCGACCATAAGTGAAGTCAATGTCATCGACTTCGTCCACGAGCATATATGGTGCCGGTTTGGTGTTCCCCGAGCAATTGTGTCAGATCATGGGACTCAGTTTTCGGAAAATTTTAGTAAGGCATGCGAGCAAATGAGGGTGAAGCATTGGCAGTCATCTGTTGCCTATCCACAAGGCAATGGGCAGGCTGAAGCTGCAAATAAACAAATTCTGCACGTCTTAAAAAGAAATTTGGAAGAAAAAGCTGGAAGATGGGTAGACGAGCTACCTTCAGCTTTGTGGGCAGTTAGAACGACAGTAAGAGGTCCAACAGGAGAAACGGCTTTTTCTTTGGCTTATGGTTCTGATGCTATGGCTCCGGTAGAGATGTATCTGCCCACTCACAAGGTCCTAAATTACAACGTCGAGTCTAATGATACAGCTCGAGCAACAGATTTGGATTTATTGGAAGAAAGGCGACTAGAAGCTAAGATGAGAATGGCAAATTACAAGCAGCGAGCAAAAGCTCACCACGATAAAAGGGTTCGTGGTCGATCGTTTGCTGTGGGGGATTGGGTCCTTCGTAAAATTGAGGTAACGGGTCATCGAGCTGAGTGGGGAAAGTTGTCACCAAACTGGGAAGGTCCTTTTCAGATTCTGAGGATAGTTAAGGAAGGCACTTACATGCTGCGAACAGAGGATGGTTGTGAGTTAAAGCATCCATGGCATGCGGATCATTTGAAGAAATATTATTGGTAATTAATCTTTAAATCCGCAGTCTGTAAATCTTTGGTCTTTTTCTTTATGATCAATAATAATGGCGAAACTCGATTATTTTCACAACTTTGTGTTTAGAAAATTGGTCTTCGAGTTGGTTTTTGATGTTTTTTCGATCATTCTTTATCGAGCATGAGTTTTTATCTGCTCGTTTAAAGAGTTGTTGATCGAGGTGAGTACCTCCTCAATCTTGTCTTTTTTGAGCATAAAGGGCTTTGTGGTCAAAAAGACAAGATTGAGGAAAGGTTTCCCATTTTCTCGATTATTCTCCTTCTGCGAGTATAGAGGGCTTTATGCTCGTAAAAGGAGTTGGTGTTCAAGTGGGATAACTTGGTTAAATGGTGATCGCTTTAGAGCGAGTAAAAGACGATTTTCCTTGACAAAAATTTATAACATGCAATCATTCAAGGTTAAAGGAAAGCGAGCAAAGACATTACAGACATTAAAAGTAAATTGTTTTGGGGACAAGGCACGGAGGCCAATAAGGCACGCAGGCCATGGTTACGATATTACGCGCTTGGGGCAGCATTGTTATCAGTTCTTACGGGAGCAGGTTCCTCGGTTCTTACAGTTGATTCTAAAACCGTCACTTCGTCATCGACCTGGTTTGGAGCATTCTCGGTTGTGGCTGAGGGAATTTGAGAAGCCCAGAGTTGGGTCATGAGGTCGGTGACGGAGGGATTGGTGACAGGTGGAGGATTCCAAGGGGATAAGCCCTTCTCAGTATCAGCCTCGGCCAGGGATTCCAACTCGTCTTCATTGAAAGGTACAAGGGAGTGGCCAGCGCGAGCAGACGAGCAGAATAATTGGTTGGCTCCCCATTCAGCAAGCTGTTCGGGACGGATTTCCAGCCCGCTGCAGGCAATTTGTCTTAAAATGTGATTCATGCCCTGTACGTAGAATGGGTAAGCTTCATTCTCAACATTGGTGGCGAAGTCATTCGAGCTCTTGTACTCTTCAATGATCTTTTGTTTTTGATCTTCACTGGATGAAGAGCTGGCCTCCAAAAGCTTTTGTTCAAGATCAGTGATGGTAGCGTGAGCAGTGTTCAAGTCATTTTGGCAGGTGCGCAGTTCACGGCGTACCCCAGCTATATTCTTGAGGGCTGTCTCCTCCGATTTTTTGGAAAGGTTTAGTTGTGCTTCTAGAGCTGTCTTCTCGGCTTCAATTTTAGAGAGCTCAGTTACCTTGCTCGTGAGAGATTCCTCGGTACTTTTGAGGTCAGCCCGGATGCAGTTGATTTTCTCTTCCAGTTCATTCTTCTCGCTGGAAAGGGTATTTTTCTCGGCAGTCAATGTCTTGTTATTGTTGAGATTGGTTAACAGACGTTCATACATTAGGATGGACTTGTTGGCAATCTGTCAAAGGAGTTGTAAGTTAAAAGCGAGAAAAAGGGGAAAGAAACTTAGTGGAAAGAGGAAAATGTTACCTCGGTCATACACATGCCCATTTCCCCTATTAAGACAGAACTTGCTTGGTCGGCATATTTTTTCTGGATGCCACTATGGTGTAATCTCTTCATCAAGCCAAGCCCAGTAGTAGCTTGAAAACCGCTCCTCTTGTTTATGGCGATGTTGTGGAGGTCTGGTACATTGGCGAGCTCCCTAATGAGGGCAGCTGCTTTAGGTTGGTCATCAGGCATAATGAAATTTTCTTTTTGCCAGGAGGGGAGTTGGGGAGAACTTTCTTCCATCACAGCTTTGTCTGCTCGGCGTCTGGTTTTCCTTGGGCTTTCGGCCGGTTCGAGGTGGATGACTGGTGGAGAAGTTTTCCCCGTTTCTTGCACAGGGGATACCGGGATAAAAGCTGGGATAAAAGAGGCTGTAGTTTGATCGGGCTGTTGGCGCTTTGTTCCTCGACTTGAACTAGTGGCTGGGACTGTGGGAAGATTGATGGCTGGCTGAGTTGACAAGTGCTTTGCTCGCTTGGTGGAGCCTTTCTTCGCGGCCTGCATGAATTTGATCACATTCGTCAATCGCGTCATGTCTGCATAGAAACAAGAAAGGGTTACCTAGGGAAAGGTGCAAATTTATGAAATTACTCGAAAAAGGGTGATAGAGTATGCAGTAGTTGAAACTTAACCAGAAAGCGAGAAAGAAGGTCGGCAGAGAGCTCCAGTACGAGCACATTCCTCGCATTCATCAGGGAATCGCTTCCCATGGCAAGAACCCCAGTATGGATGGGGAATTTCAGGATCAAGAATAACTCGGGGTTCTACCCCTTCAATGGGTAAGTACGAGATCCCGGAAGATCGTAGAAGACCAAGGTCAGTTGTAAGGACTCGCCAGTCGAGCACAAAATCCTGTTTGTTCTGCCCTTCTCTCGCACCCAATAGTTTTCTGAAGGCTTTAACTATTCGGGGCTCACTAGTTTTATAAGCACCTTTGTCGCGCTCGGGAAGTCCGTAGTCGCTGATGTAGGGTGCAAACGGCCAACCAACACTTGATTCTACAAGCAGCGCCTTCGAATCCCAACCATCGACCTTGTTGGGACCATCAGTAAGAAGTTTGAAGAAACCAAGGTTGGAGCGACTATTGATACGACCAGTTCTCTTATCAAGGGAAAAAAGGAAAAATGTGCGAAATAAAGTCATGTCGGGTTCAAACCCGAGTGAACGGCAAGCTACAATAAATGAAACCAAGAACCTAACAGTGGTTAAAGTCAGGTCGCAAGGAAGAGTGTTAGATACATTCATTAATTCAACAATGAAGGGGTCGAGAGGAAGACGAAGCCCGACTTGGAAAAAATCGAAATAGAATACCATTCTATCTCCTTGAAAATTGTGACCTTCGCTATCTAAATCTAGGTCGAAGGCGCGAACGCGGTAAAGTTTGGGGTCTATTCCTAGCGAGTAGAACCAAGTACTAACCTCCTCTTCGGAATTTAAATCTTCCCATCTGATTGAGGGGGAAGAGTACGAAGAAACTGGAATGAATGAAGTATGGCTTGGACCAGGTAGTTGGTCGTTTGAAAGGGGAAGGTCATCTGCTTGCTCGATATCACCCGGGATCTGGGAGCTATTGTCCATAGGTTGCTCGCTTGACGGTGCGGGTTTTCGTCGACGAGTAATCAGTGGCACCACATCTTGCTCGCCCTCTTCAGAAGACGAGGTCGAAGGCAAAGGCATTTCCTCTGGAGCTCCATGGTCGTAGCTCCGGCCTTCAATTTCAGAAAGAGTCTCTTCGCTAGACATCCTACAGGAAGAGGAATCGAGAAGTACAGGTTAGACATTGGTCGGGAGAAATGCGGCGAAAAAAGAGATTTACTGTGGTGAGCATAGGTTGAAATCAGCAAACAGGGTACTGATCATAAGTTTCTCGATTCCTTCGGCCAGGGTTGGAATGGTAGAAGAGATGGAGAAGTATAAAATGAATTAAACATGGATTCTGGGCGTCTAAATGTTTGAGCAGTTCGTTGAAGAACTAAGAGGGGTTTTCCTAATCAGTAAGAATCTTAATTTGGGAATTGGAAGTATGTAAATGCAATTGAAAACGTGAGAAGAAGCAGCGAAATACCTGGTGATTTTTGGAAGGTCTTGATATTGAAACTCCGAAGCTTTGCGAAAGACCGAATCCGGAAACTGGCTTCTTCAAACCGGTGATTGCAAATCTCTCCAATCGTTTTTCTCTCTCAGAGTGTATGTAGAAAGTCGGAAATGGTAAAGTGTTGGAAGGAAGATGAGTTCTGTTTTTTATACTTAGCGGAGCCGTCAATCAGAACGCACGAATCGCTAGGTGTTGACACGAGGCGCCTGGGATAAGGTGGAATTTAATGCTTTATGGGTAAACGGGCCTGTCTTTTCAGGGTTGACGGCGGACGTTTTGGCTTCCAGGAAACGCTTCATCAAAGGGCCTTTTAGGGTTGCCGCATATTTTGTGTTTTGGCTCCAAAAATATTCGAATTTGGCATTTGAAAATTTGATAATTTTGGAAAAGGTTCGAGACTTATATGAATTCCTCCTCGTCACGAGCATGAATGCTCGTTGACTAGGAGCAAGGGGCTACTGAACTACCTGGCCCAATTGGCCCAAATTCTGAGTCACATGTTGGGCAGATGTTAGCAGAGTGATCGAGATACGTCCTGGCTGGCAGCGAGCTATGGGGATTGACCGACGAGCAAGGGGCTCGACCAACGAGCAAGGGGCTTGGCCAACGAGCAAGGGTAGGGCTGAGCAAGGTTTTTTTTAAAACCGGACCAGACCAATGAAAATTGGACCGAACCAATTTTTTGGTTTGGTCTTGGTCCATAATTTTTAAAGAACCGAATAATTGGTCTGGTCCCGGTTTTATGTTTTTAAAATTGGTTCTGGAACCGGACCGGACCAATATATATTTATATATATATATACATACTTATTTATTAATGTTTTTTTACCTACAAAATAAAACCCTAGATTGGAAA
>CM028384.1:38546683-38619183 GCA_013146195.2 Codonopsis lanceolata | reverse complement strand
CTCATCTCCTACACAACCAAGAATGGACAGAATCATTAACAAATACCTAACAAGCAGGAAGGATCCATCTCGCAAACCGAAGAATCGAAGACTAAAACTGAACACGATCATGATGTCGATGACGAAGATGAAGGTGGCAATGAATTCGTCAATAAAGAGACTGGTGAGA
Organism: Codonopsis lanceolata; assembly: GCA_013146195.2. Classification (NCBI taxonomy): domain Eukaryota; kingdom Viridiplantae; phylum Streptophyta; class Magnoliopsida; order Asterales; family Campanulaceae; genus Codonopsis; species Codonopsis lanceolata. The sequence continues at coordinate 38,619,014 of CM028384.1, read as the reverse complement.
TCGGTGGGCCCAGAGGTCCTGAGCCAACTCGATACGGCGATTGGGAAAAGGGGGGCCGTTGCAGCGATTTTTGATTCACGTTGTTCCTGGAGAGGTTAGGGTTCATTCGGTTAATTGTAATCAAATGTTTTTTTTTCTTTCAGAGTGTAGTTCTTATTATAATTATTATAGTGGCATAATCATTATCATAATAAATTTGTTGAACGAAGAATTGTGTTTGGATACGGGTTACTCGTATGCTTGGGTAGGAATAGTGCGTAATTTGGGTATTCTTCATCAAAGTATTGTTTATGTAGATTATAAAGGTTGTGAAATTTTATTCTGCGAAATGTATGTCAAAAATCTACGTGAAAAATGGTCAATTTGATTATGAAAAGTTGAATCGCCACTCTTGGATAGTAATAGTTTATTTGTAGTAAATTAGGTTAGTGTAATCGGATGGATCGACACTGAAAGACTCGGGAAGAACTCCTGTCCATAAGACGACTAATTGCCTGGAAATAGTGGTTCTTAACTTCGAACTGTATACAGTGGAGGTTGAGACGAGGTTTGAGTTTCGGTCGTGGTGGGACTATGGTGGATAAGATATTGAAAATTGGTTGAGTTTGATAGTTACAGTATTGTTTGGTGCATTAGTCTTTGTTGTTATAATTCGAGTTTCTGAGCTTGAGCTAGATTTATGTGTTATATGTAGTAGTATTCACATATAATACTTTGTCATCTCCCATATTGAGTTTGTAAAGCAACCATTCATTCATAGTATAAAATCTTGTTCTTCCTTTCTTGTTTTCTTGTATCTTCTTTATCCCACATGGGATTACTAATGAAAACTTGTGGAGCTAAACTTGTTATATAATAGCTAAGTTTGAAGAGTTCCTATAAGCTTGCTTGAGCTTCCCTCTATTATGGGAAAATATCAAGTATGGCTTAAAAGTTTTGAGTATTATATATATATATATATATATATATATATATATATATATATATATATATATAAGAAAGAAAGGAAGAAATAAATTAATTATTAATATCTTAATTGATATTACGACCGGGGCAGAGGATCGGTTTTCTCGTTTACGGTTGTGACTTTTCGGATGATCGACCTACAAACGAGTCTGACTGTTCGGAGGAGCACACCTTTGGTGATATGCCTGTGCGGCTGAGGCACCACTTTAGAAGAGTTGTGACTTTTCAAGACCACAACACAAACTCTATAAATAGATTTGCCTCCTCCAAAAACTGGACAGTGAGTCTTTCTTCCTGATAGATCTATTCTTCGAGTCAAACAATTAAAGCTTTGATTATTGTTCCCGAGTTATTCAAAGGAGTGTAACTTTGAATAAGAGTGCGTAGGTTTTGTATCCTGGAGGTAAAATTCGTTGAGACCATTACACCATAGTGGGACGAATTAAATACCTTAAAGATAGCATCTTTTGGTGTGCCTAACCTACTGATTCCTTACCCACAATTAAGTAATATACAACAGTTTTAAGGTATTTAATTTATCGTAGAGATGGAGACCGAAGCAGATAAGTTAGAGAGGCTAAATGGACTGAACTACAAGCGTTGGAGTTTGAAGATGGAATACCTTCTCACCATTGCAAAGGTATTTTACGTGCTATTTGATCCTTGTCCAAAGGAAGATGAAAATGAAAAAGCAACCGAGGCCCGTAAAACCGAGGCGGTGAAAAAAGGAAGAAATGGAAGTCGGATGACTTCATTTGCCGATACACCATTCTGCAAGCATTGAACAACACGTTGTTCAATGTGTTCCAAATACACAAGACCGCCGCTGAAGTTTGGTCTGCAATCAAACGAAGGTATGTCAATGAAGATGCTGGTAATAAATCTTTTTTGGTCAATAAATTTGTTGAATACAAGATGGTAGACTCGAGGCCTGTCATTGATCAAGTAAATGAACTCAATGACATAGCCATCGAATGTGCCGATGCGGGTGAACCCATTTCTGAGACATTCCAAGTTTCGACCATCATTGGTAAACTTCCACCTTCATGGAAAGATTACCAAAAGAAATTGAAGCATAAGAAGAAGGCCATCTCTTTAGATGAACTTCTTCAAGGCATCCAAATTGAAACTGAAAGTCTCAAACGTGATGGCTCAATTTCTGAGAAGATTGATGGTGTAAACTATGTGGAAAATAAAAATGTTGCCGGAACTTCCAAGGGAAACCAAGGAAAGTTCAAACGGAAAAACAACTCTAAAAATGATGGAAAGGGTAAAGCCAAGAAAAATAAGAAGAGTGCTTGTTATGTTTGTGGAAAAACAAACCACTTGGCTAAGAACTGCTATTACCGCAAAGGGCAACAGAAAGATGAACAAGCAAATGTAGTTGAGAGCAACTTCATTGGCATGCTTTCCGAAATCTGTCTAGTCAACAATGTCGACTCAGATTGGTGGATTGATTCAGGGGCTACATGTCATGTAACTCCCAATCGAAGCTTGTTCAAAACATATGAAGAAGCAAAAGAGCCAAAAGCGTTTATTTATATGGGAAATGCTTCTACAAGCGAGGTCTTGGGCATAGGGACCATTATTCTCCCCCTCACTTCGGGAAAGACTCTTACTTTGAAAAATGTGTACCATATTCCCTCTATGAGGAAGAATCTTGTATCCGTTCCTAAATTGGACGAAAATGGCTTTAAGGTAACCTTTCGCGAACAAGTGAATATCACTAAAAATGGGGCGTTTGTTGGAAAGGGCTACATTAAAGACCAAATGTATTTATTGAGCATTGATAATAAAATTACCAGTTCTTCTTACTTTGTTGATTCTAACTTTAATGTTGAAAAGCATGATTTTTGGCATTCTAGATTAGGACATATTGGTATGAATGCAATGAGTCGTATGATTAAATATGAGTATATTCCTAAATCTTCGACTATTTATTCTATGAATAATTGTGAATGTTGCGCTCAATCTAAGTTGACTAAAGCATCTTTTAAAAGTGTAGTAAGATCAACTAGGTTACTTGAGTTAATTCATACCGATATTTGTGACAACAAAGATATTTTGACAAGAGGTGGAAAACGTTATTTTATTACGTTCATTGATGATTTTTCTAAGTTTGCATATGTGTATTTACTTAGAACAAAAGATGAAGCTTTTGACAAGTTTAAAATTTTCAAAGCCGAAGTTGAAAATCAAACCAATCTAAGGATAAAGCGATTAAGATCGGATAGAGGTGGTGAATATTTCCCAAACGAGATGATTTCATTTTGTCAACAAAATGGAATTGTTAGGGAATCTTCAGCACCTAATACTCCACCACAAAATGGAGTAGCCGAGAGGAAAAATCGATCCTTAATGGAGATGGTTAGTGCCATGATTATAAATTCAAAATTACCAATGAGCTATTGGGGAGAGGCACTATTAAGTTACGTTTACATTTGTAATGCAATTGTGAATAAACATATGAAAACTCCATACGAATTATTAAATGGGCGTAAGCCTAATATTTCACATTTAAAGGTATGGGGTTGTGTTGCATATGTTTTAGATGCAACTTTGAAAAGAAATAAACTTGGGAGCAAAGCTGTGAAATCTATATTTATTGGTTATTCTTCAATAAGCAAAGCATATAGATTTATGAGAATTAATGACAATCGTGTGTTTGAAGCTACGCGTGCTATTTTTTATGAACACTTGAACATAAAAAGTGTAGACAAGGTAGATATAAACCATGAATTGTCAAAAGAACTTGAAGTAGAAAATGCATCAACTTCACATGATAATGGTGATGCCATTGCTAATAATGGAAATTTAGACAACAATGAAAATAATGAAATAGTTGAGTTAAGGAGAAGCAAAAGACAAAGAATTGAAAAGAACCTTGGTCCTGACATGTTTACATATATGTTAGAAGAGGATCCTAAAACTTTTCAAGAAGCTATGTCTATGTCTGATTCAGACTTGTGGAAAAGAGCCATGGATGATGAAATCAAATCTATACTTAATAATGAAACATGGACTCTAGTCAATCCTCCTCCTAATACTAAACCTATTGGCTGCAAGTGGGTTTTGAAAAAGAAACTCAAAACTGATGGTACTATTGATAAGTACAAGGCAAGATTAGTAGCCAAAGGTTATAGTCAAAAGGAAGAAATTGACTATTTCGAAACATTTTCACCGGTCACTAAATTTACATCAATTAGAACTATGTTTGCTATAGCATCCGTCTATGGACTAGAGGTTCATCAAATGGATGTTAAGACAGCATTCTTAAATGGAGATTTAGATGAAGAGATTTACATACAACAACCCGGGGGTTATATCTCTAAAGGAGAAGAACATAAAGTATGTAAATTAAAGAAATCTTTATATGGACTTAAACAAGCACCAATTCAATGGTACAAGAAGTTTAAGCAAGAAATTAGAAAGTTTGGTTTAAAGAGTAATAAAGTAGAAAGTTGTGTTTTTACTAAAGTTACTCTTAATTATAAAGTTGTTATAACTTTATATGTTGATGACTTGCTAATATTTGGTTCTGACATTAATTGTATTAATGAAACAAAGAACTATTTAAAGCAAGTGTTTGACATAAAGGACTTAGGTCCAGTAGATGTCATTCTGGGGGTTAAAGTGATCAAAAAGGACAAAACTTACATATTAACTCAATCACATTACATTGAGGAAATATTAAAGAAATTTAATTATTTTGATTGCAAAATAAGTAAAAGTCCTATTGACCCTCATGTGAAATTAGTTCCAAATAAAGGCGAGGCCGTAAATCAAGGAGAATATGCCAAGATAATTGGAAGCATAATGTATGTGGTTAATCATACAAGACCTGATCTTGCATGTGCAATTGGCATACTTAGTAGATTTACAAGTAATCCATGTGAAGAACATTGGACGGAACTAAAAAGAGTACTAAGGTACCTAAAATTCACAATAAACTATGGTTTACATTACAAGTGTAATTCACCTATACTTGAATGTTATAGTGATGCAAATTGGGCATCAGATGTAACCAATTCCAAGTCAACGAGTGGTTGGTTATTTACCATTGGAGGAGCCATAGTTGCTTGGTCTTCAAAAAGACAAACATGTGTTGCTTTGTCTTCTATGGAATCTGAGTACATAGCCATGTCAATGGCTAGTAAAGATTTAATATGGTTTAGAAGATTTCTAAGAACCATACCATTTATTGATTCTAAGAAAGGAGCCACAACTTTGTATTGTGATAATCAAGCTGCCATATTCAATACAAAGAATGAGAGAATATCAAATCATAGCAAGCACATTGCTATGAGATATAATCATATTAGAGATATGGTTAAAAAGGGAAAGATAGCACTTGAGTATCTTCCTACAAATCAAATGTTAGCTGATCCACTAACAAAATCTTTATCAGGGGATAAAATTATAAAGGTCATGAGAGATATGGGACTATTACCGGTCTAAAACAATGTCTTAATTGAAACCAACTTTATCTTAAGGTACAAGTCATAGATTTGTCACCTTATATTTAAAGTTAAAAGGAAATTCAATATTAGACATTGGTGAAATGGAAACTTTGATACATTTCGAGTGCATAACTTAAAAATAGTGGGGGTGTCACTATTTGAAAGTGTCATATCTGACCTATGCACTTTCATTACCACAACAAGATTAGGATGGATTCAAAATCCTTAATAGACTTATAGCTTTCGTAGAATGCGTTGTGGACATTCTCGATAAATCTACCTATACAAGTAAAGAAGTGAGAGGCCGCTTCTTATGGATTACTCCGGTAAAATTCCTAGAGTACTTGTGAAAACCAGGATTAAGCACAAGGCCCAAACTACAAGGTGCTGCCAAGATCAAAAGGAACATGAAATCATACATGATGAGAATATGTCTCCCTAAAGGATTCACATTCAACCATAAAGTTTAAGGCTCGTCCACTTAATGGGTATTTGTTATGTAAAGAAGCTGAAATTGTTTAGTGTCATTATATGTAAATAAGTGGGGGATTGTTATATGTAGTAGTATTCACATATAATACTTTGTCATCTCCCATATTGAGTTTGTAAAGCAACCATTCATTCATAGTATAAAATCTTGTTCTTCCTTTCTTGTTTTCTTGTATCTTCTTTATCCCACATGGGATTACTAATGAAAACTTGTGGAGCTAAACTTGTTATATAATAGCTAAGTTTGAAGAGTTCCTATAAGCTTGCTTGAGCTTCCCTCTATTATGGGAAAATATCAAGTATGGCTTAAAAGTTTTGAGTATTATATTATATATATATATATATATATATATATATATATATATATATATATATAATATATATAAGAAAGAAAGAAATAACTTAATTGATATTACGACCGAGGCAGAGGATCGGTTTTATCGTTTACGGTTGTGACTTTTCGGATGATCGACCTACAAACGAGTATGACTGTTCGGAGGGGCACACCTTTGGTGATATGCTTGTGCGGCTGAGGCACCACTTTAGAAGAGTTGTGACTTTTCAAGACCACAACACAAACTCTATAAATAGATTTGTCTCCTCCAAAAACTGGACAGTGAGTCTTTCTTCCTGATAGATCTATTCTTCGAGTCAAACAGTTAAAGCTTTGATTATTGTTCCCGAGTTATTCAAAGGAGTGTAACTTTGAATAAGAGTGTGTAGGTTTTGTATCCTGGAGGTAAAATTCGTTGAGACCATTACACCATAGTGGGACGAATTAAATACCTTAAAGATAGCATCTTTTGGTGTGCCTAACCTACTGATTCCTTACCCACAATTAAGTAATATACAACATTATGGATGTGGATAGGTTGGTCGTGATTTTGAGGATAGCTTCACTTTGATGTCATGGTCGTGTGGTTTGTCCTACCTCAATATTCTTCTGCTCTGAGTTTCATATGTATGGATGTAATTGGGAAAAGTTCATGCAAGTTGCTTGAAGGTTATTTTTTCGAATACATGCACTGCCCCTTGTAAACATAAAAGTCTTATAGGGGCCTTCTAGCTTGTTCTTTCTTCCTCGAGTTGTAGTACGGGTAGATCTCATCCTATCATTACATACTCTTGAGAGTAGCAATTATTTCAAGAATATATGTACCCCATACGTTTGCATATTTTCATTTGGTTGCGAGGAGGGGGGGTTACGTTTAGAAGGAGAGCACGTTGGTATCAAGTTTTACTTTGACAAGTGTGAGAAGCTTCAACTTGTATAAGACTGAACATCCCCCTTATGCCTTGATTACAATTGCCTTTGCGATTTGTTGTTTAATTTCTGGAAATCTTTCTGATCTTTAACACCCTCAAAACTTGAGAAGATTGTGTGTTTTGAGAAGATTCACTTCGATCCCAGGTTTAGAACTTAAACTAGACATGCCATGCGACTATGTCAAGTTGTTGGCAGTGAAACAATCTCCTGGTGTTGATTTGTGGTTCTTTAACTGTTTCAAATGAGCCATATATCGTGCGTGTGCGTGTGTGTGTGTATGTACACACACACACACTCTTGGATGATGGTCCTTTATACATTAGGCATGACTAACAAAGTATGGCATCATGTTATATTGGTAACTTGGAGGATTTGACTTGAATCTAACTGACTGTTCATGTGAATGTTCATCCTTATAGTTAAGAAATTAGATTGTCTATAGGATAAATCTCGCACCTGAAGTGGCTGAAAGTTGCATCTCTCGGCTGCAATATAGCTGATTCTGCATAATCAAAGGACTCCTATAATCTCAAGAAAATATTTCCGCAGTTCCATCAGAATCAAGCTCAACATTCAAAATGTGGTGGTCTCTATCAGACTTGGTCAATTTTTAGTATATTTTTTTTGGTATTGCCCAAAGGCTTAAGATTAATCCTCGAGTACGATGGGGTGCTATTCGCCCAAAGGATTAAGTTTAATCCTCGATCTCGGGTTAAGACTAATCTCGAGGTGCAATCGGGTGCTTAGAAGTGGAGGCAAGAGTTGGTCAATTTCAAGTCCTTACTAAGTTCTGTATTAAGCACACTTCTAACCAATTTGATTCATGAAGCATGCTCTGTTTGATAGTGAGCTCTATCTACATCTATATGGATAAAAGATTGATTAAATCCGTTGACTTGCTAAACGACATTGCCCTTTGCCCTATATAAAGCCACTAGTGGATCCCACCCTAAATATTCTACTCTTGATCTTGTTATATAGTGCAATGAATTTACTTGGAGAAAAGATTTTCAAACTCAAAACTTCCATTCGCCTATCAAAATGAATATTCACAAAATCTTCTCTTTCTCTCTCTTCATCTTCTTCTTCTTAGATCGCTTCAATATTTTCAACCTCGGGAGAAACTTGCTATAACTCTGTTTGTCTCCGGAACGAACCCATAATCCGTTTCCCATTTCGAATACAAAGTCTACAACCAAAATCATGTGGCTACCCCGGTTTTGATCTATCCTGTGATGCAATAAACCAAACGACTCTCGAGCTACCCTATTCAGGAAACTTCACTGTCCAAGCAATAGGCTATGCCACACAAGAATTATGGATCAATGATCCATATAACTGCCTTCCTCGACGCATACTTACCTTAAACCTCACCGGTTCTCCATTTAGCGCTCAGTATAATCAAAATTTTAAGTTGTTCAATTGCACTTTCAATTACACAACGTATAGGATAAATCCTATATTGCGCCTTAGTGGTACAAATTTTATAGTCTTTGCTGCATCTTCTCCAAGAGCTATTCAATTTTTCATGTTGTTAACAGGTTGCTTTTTTGTGGCGAATATGGCTGTGCCAATTGAGTGGCCATTTTATGAGCAGGTGTTTTCATCAGATCTTAGCAACAGTCTCTAGCTCACTTGGGATGCACCCCGGTGCAGTGGGTGCGAGTCAAGGGGTGGTCGATGTGAGTTCAAGCCTAATTCTTCTGCAGAAATTGAATGTCACAGCGGTCAAGCACACTGTAACTCCATCTCTAGCCTTCTCAATATTTATATGTTTGAAATTTCATAAGGATAAAGTAATTTTTCACAATTTTTTGGTTTAAATTTAATTAAGAAAAGTCAAAATAAAACTTTTTTTTAGGCAACGGAGGGAGTACATACCTAAGAAATGGATGATATCATTAGTTTTATAACCTTGGTAAATGGGCATATCTCTATTGTTAATAATCCTCTATTCCTCCTAGCCCCTGTATTCCTGTTGGGACAGAGGTCTCTCTTGTTTATGAATTTATGTCCATGGACAGATGATGCTGAGTCTGCAAAGCACCTCTAGGTGTCTTTGCTTCTTTAAGTGATACCTACACTTGGCATTTGGTGAGGTTAAATATGAACCAAACTTGTTTATTCCTTATGGAATTAATATTTTACTCACTTTGGACTGAATTGTTACAGGGAGCGAAGCCAGGTGAAGGTGGAGAACTTCCTGGCCACAAGGTTATTGATGACATTGTCACCAGGAATTCTACTACTGGGGTAGGATTAATTGGTCTCCCTCTACATCATGACATCTATTCTATTGAAGATCTTGCTCAATTGATTCATGATTTGAAGGTATGCTTGTTTATTCCCTAGTTTCTATGATTATTTTGATCTTGAAACTGATAACTTCAGCAACTTATGTGGAATTATCCCTCTCCTTTAACTTGGCTTCTGAAGCTGCCAAGAGACTGTCATACTATCTGCCATTTTGTTATTAATATTTTGGCATGATGGCACCTTTATTTGTGTCTTGTAGAACACAAATCCAGCTGCTCGAGTAAGTGTGAAGTTGGTTTCTGAAGCTGGTGTTGGGGTAATTGCTAGTGGGGTTGTGAAGGGTCATGCTGATCATGTCTTGATCTCGGGTCATGATGGAGGTACAGGGGCTTCAAGGTGGACAGGCATTAAGAGTGCTGGGCTTCCATGGGAACTTGGTCTTGCAGAGACCCACCAAACTCTGGTTGCCAACGACCTTCGTGGACGAACAGTTCTCCAGACAGATGGTCAGCTAAAAACTGGTAGAGATGTTGCCATGGCTGCTCTCCTTGGAGCGGAGGAGTTTGGTTTCAGCACTACCCCTCTCATAACACTTGGCTGCATCATGATGCGGAAATGTCACAAAAACACTTGCCCCGTCGGCACTGCTACCAAAGATCCAGTCCTTCGAGAAAAGTTTACTGGAGAACCCGAGCACGTTATAAATTTCTTCTTCATGATAGCAGAGGAGATGAGGGAGATCATGTCTCAGATTGGATTTCGAACAGTCAATGAAATGGTGGGACGTGCAGATATACTCAAAGTGGATAAAGAACTGACAAAGGACAGTGAAAAGCTAAAAAATATTGATCTCTCTCTATTACTTAGATCTGCAGAGCTGACATCCGGCCAGATGCTGCCCAAGTTTGTGTACAAAAGCAAGATCATGGTCTGGACATGGCTTTGGATCAAAAGTTAATAACCCTCTCTGAATCTGCTTTAGAAAAAGGTTTTCCTGTATACATTGAAACTCCAATATGCAACGTGAATCGTGCCATGGGAACAATGCTTAGCCATGAAGTGACAAAGCGCTACCACAGGGAGGGCCTTCCTGCAGATACAATCCATGTCAAACTTAATGGGAGTGCAGGTCAGAGTGTTGGAGCCTTTCTTTGCCCTGGCATAACGCTGGAGCTTGAAGGTGATTGTAATGACTACGTTGGCAAAGGATTATCAGGTGGCAAGATTGTAGTTTATCCCCCAAAAGGTAGTGGGTTTGACCCGAAGGAAAACATTGTGCTTGGCAACGCGGCACTCCATGGAGCAACAACTGGGGAAGCTTACTTTAATGGGATGGCAGCTGAATGATTCTGTGTTCGCAACTCTGGGGCTAAAGCAGTTGTGGAAGGTGTTGGTGATCATGGATTCGAGTACATGACTGGTGGAACTGTGGTTGTGCTGGGGAAAACTGGAAGGAATTTTGCTGCTGGCATGAGTGGAGGAGTTGCCTACGTTCTTGACGTGGACTCAAAGTTCCGATCGAGATGCAATGCTGAGCTGGTTGATCTTGATAAAGTTGAAGAAGAAGATGACATTACACTTAAAATGATGATCCAGCAACATCAGCGACACACTAAAAGTCAACTGGCCAAAGAAGTACTTGCAGACTTGGACAATCTCCTACCAAAGTTTTCCCTTGGGACTATAAACGAGTCCTTGCAAGCATGAAACAAGAGGTAACTGCCAAAAAGGCTGCTGAAGAAGCTGAACTTCGAGAGGAGGAAGAGTTAATGGAGAAAGATGCTTTTGAAGAACTCAAGAAGTTGGTAGCCAAGTCATCAATTGAGAAAGTGGATCAGGTAAAATTTCTTTTTCTCAGCTATCAACTTGTGCTAGTTAGATATCTTTGTTGGTTTATCTTTTACCCATCTTATTGTTTTGGGTATAGGTGAGTCTCTCCCCTAGTATTTTAGAAAGAGCTAAAAATCAGATCAAAATATGGATTCCTAAGAGTTTTTATATTCACAGGTGGACACAATTATACCGGTGGAGAAGACTGAACTACCCAATCGACCAACTCAAGTTCCTGATGCTGTCAAACACCGTGGTTTTGTTGCTTATGAACGTGAGGGCGTTTCATACAGGGATCCTAATATTAGAATGAATGATTGGAAGGAAGTTATGGAAGAGTCCAAACCTGGTCCACTTTTGAAGACACAATCTACCCGCTGTATGGATTGTGGTTCTCCCTTCTGTCATCAGGTAAGAAATCACTTCTTCTTACTGCTCAATGGTTGTAAATGAAGTTCATGAACATTTATTGAAAATTATTTTGCTCGGAAAAATTTCAGGAGAACTCTGGATGTCCACTTGGGAATAAAATACCTGAATTCAATGAATTAGTTTACCAAAATAGATGGTGGGAGGCATTAGATCGGCTGTTGGAGACAAATAACTTCCCAGAGTTTACTGGTCGGGTGTGCCCTGCGCCATGTGAAGGATCTTGTGTGCTTGGCATAATTGAAAACCCTTTATCTATCAAAAGCATTGAATGCTCCATCATAGACAAAGCCTTCGAGGAGGGTTGGATGGTACCTCGACCACCCCTTAGAAGAACAGGGTAAGCTTCTTAAACAGAATTCTTCTTCTTTTCTGGAGTTCCCCACGTCAATCCTATCCTTTTTGTAGATTATAAATTCCAACCCAACCCTGCAGGAAAAATATGGCTGTTGTTGGGAGTGGGCTCTCTGGCTTGGCAGCAGCTGATCAATTGAATAGAATGGGTCATTCGGTGACCGTTTTTGAGTGTGCTGATCGCAATGGTTATGTATGGAGTCCCTAACATGAAGGCTGACAAAATCGATGTAGTTCAAAGGCGGGTTGATCTTATGGCAAAGGAAGGCGTGAATTTTGTCTTTAATGCGAATATTGGAAATGATCCATTATATTCCCTTGAATGGCTGCGAGAGGACAATGATGCCATTATTGGAAATGATCCAACTTTTTCTTTCTTTCACTCGTTCTGCTTTCTCTCCCTCTCTCTCCCTCAACTACCCCAAGCAATTCACTTCGCTTTCCCTTGAAATTTTCTCTCGCTGTCGATCCCTCTCGAATTCTCCCAAGAAAAACAAACAACCAAAGCACAAACCTACTGTACCTATTTCTGGATTCAATAAGATCCCGAACTCATCATTTTGCACGTTCGATTGTTCAAAAATCCACGCAATCGATCCTTAATTCCAGCTGTAAGTTACTGATTTGTCCTTTCTCTATTTACTTGTTCACTTGATTAGAATTTGTGCCAGTAATTAAGTTAGTGCATGTGAAGTTATTTGATACGAATTTGATCTTGTTTGATTGATCTGAGGGTTGAATTTTGAAATTTTTGTTGTAATGCTTATGCTGATTTCATTTTTGAGTTTTGTAATCATAGATGAAGCTTATTCAGTTACAACTTTGATCCTCTTACAAGTGCATTTGTTATCGTGTCCATAGCTGACTAGGTTGCTTATAAATATTATGGTGAGCTAGATGAAATAGTTATTACAGTTTAATCATCACTGTATGTGGCTCGAGCCAAACTGCATGTGCTCAGGATTCGAAGCCAAATAGTTACAGATTTTCCACTTTTTATTAAATATATGACCAATTTTCTTGTTGTTCACATGCTCTGGATTCGATTTATGAAGAATGTACCCATAGTGTATTGGGTTGATTCACTTTAAGAAAATATGGAGATGTATTTTTGTGCAAAAAGTTGTTTACTCATCGACCCAACTACCTTTGACATGTAAACGTGATTAATAATTGATTACCCAGTAAGTCAGAAACATTTAGTTCCTGGCTTTCTACTGACCTGTGGTAAATTTTCTTGTTAGTATGATGCTGCTATGCTACACACATCATTCAACCAATTAAATCTATATGAGAAATTAAGCTGCGGAGACCTATCATTTCCATTACAATGAGCCTTCCTGCTTGTCCGGTGTCCCTAAATTTTCTTTCATAACTTATGTGTGGCCTAACAATTTGGTTGAAGTTGCTTTCATTTCTTGGTTGATGGCCATTTTTATTTCAGTTCCTTGAACTGAATCGTAAATTCGTAATATATATTTTGCACAGTTGGTTTTCTTGGGATACATATTCTAGTTGAACCTTTATAACCCTTGTGCATATGACCACATCCTCCATTTCCTTCCAGCTAAAATCTCTTCTGAAATTTAGAGTTGTTTCAAAAGAATGAGATAAATGGATAGCTAGTCCATTTTTGGCTCACAAGCAGTCACTGTTTTCAAAAGATTTCTGTATGGTAGATGATAATTCAAGATCAACAATTAAAAGAAGTAAGCTGTGTTCAAAGCATTTAGGAACAACAGGGAGGAAACTAATGGAAGCGATATCCTTGATAGAGAGGGAGCTAGACTCTGATGGTGGATTTCAGATTTCAGTGTTGTGGGAGTGGGAGATTGTTTTTATTTGATGTTTGTGCCAAATCCATTGCTGCTAGTCTATGTTTTTGTTTTTCCATTTTGTTCTCTATTGCTTTTGTTTAGACCCTATTTGTATTGACGAGTGGCTTCAATTAAATGCAACGTGCCCGATTTGCCGGAATTCTCCACTCCGGTAACTGCGTGTGAACGAATCGAATGTTTGCCATCTTTAATTTGTTGTATAAACAAAATCATGGACTGTCAAATGTGATTAAAGATAGTTCTCTAGTTTGCTTAGACTTGGTTGGCACTAAGTAACTCGACAATAGAAGAAAAACATCTAACAGAAAATTTTCTGATATCATAGGTTAAAAGGGATTTCAAACCTCTTGAGTTCCTCAGTTTGGCCCATCGGCGTTCCAAATTTGTTGAAAAAAATGATCTAATGGCCATGAAATCAGTTTTCATTTCTCTATCGGGATTCTTTACTATTTTGAAATGCATCAATCACGAAGTTTTGAACTTTGTTGATTTGGTGCATAATCAACGAAACCTGCTAATTTTAAAAAAATTGTTGTTAATATCAAAATGTTTTGGTTGATTGAATGAAACTAATTAATGTGTTGGTACGTTCTGTAGCACTCTGCCTATATTAAAAATACCGAGTGGAACTTTATATTGAGAGGTGTCGTTCTCAGTAACAAATCGACGGTCATCTCAAAAACTTAAGTAATGAATCAATTATAGTTGTAGGGTATGCCACAAACATATTACATATATATGCCTATAATATTATAAAATAAGAAGTCTTCTGTGAGATCGTTTTACAGATTTTAATTTGTAAAACAAAACTCTATTCTTTTACAATTCAACCTACCAATACACAATGAATCGGGTTAAGAAGATTCATTTTACCATCTAAAATTAACTCGAGCAATGATGCATCATTACACGTATTCTTGATTCCAAAATCCTAAGCTTTTAGCTTTTGATCTTTTCTTAGATTGAAATGGACCCATTCCATTATGGGAAGTTCACTTGGCCCATATTCCAATCATTTCAAGTAATAGCATTCCAGAATTAAATATGACTTAGAGACATTAGCGCTCTAAGTTCTATGAGACATCCAAATTCCTAGACAACATTTCAGGTGCCCCTAACCGCAGTCATAGTACTACGGGATCTTCGGATTGAAATAAGGCTTGGATATGCGTAGGTTTTGAAACATAGTTCTCACAATCGTCAAATCAAATAATTTACGAATTTAGTTTAGCTCGTTTATTAAATGAATGCATTGGCCTCGAGCTTGATTTTTTAGGTTCATTAGATTCCTACTGCACCCTCTCGTCTATACCCACATAATAAACACACCATGTCACAATTTAAATAGACAAAATTCCCCAAAAGCAAACAAAAGTAAGTTGATTTCGTTTTTCAATCATCATGTAAATTCTTTCAGGACTTGCACTCTTCATGGTCTGAACTACACAACTTAAAGTTTGACTCTAAATGTACCATCATAACAGTTTTGACTTTGAGGCTCCGTTTGTTTCACAGAAAGTAATTTTCGAAAAATAATTTTCAAAAAATGACTTCTTTTTTTCAGCTGTTTGATAAACGTTTTAAAAATATGTCGGAAAAACTAGTCAAGGGAAGGCCCTTTTAGCATATCTCATGGTACATTTGATTATGATTGGCTTCTCTATTTTGGAAGGAAGCGGTGAAAGGGGAGAAGTCAACTAGTAGGAGGAAATTTTTTCAGGTGTTTGGCAAACATGCGATAAATATTATGGAAAACAATTTATGAATAAATACAAAAAGTATGTTCTAATATTTCTAAAAAATATTTGTTGAGTATAATATTGTGTGTATGTAAATATATGTGCAATTATGGAAGGGGGAGGAGATGTGCTTGAATATTTGAAAAATGATTTATGGAAAATGAATCCGTAAGTCATTTTTTTAAAAAGAATTCATTTTTGGTTGACTCGAAAAAGCTTCTATGTAGGCTACATTTTATAAGGGTTACCAAACATCGGAAACATGAATAAACTGTTTTTCGGAAGTTATTTTTCGTGAAACAAACGGAGTCTGAATGTAACATGTGGTGGTATCCATCTCACACTGGCCGTTGACTTGGTCGTGGCTCCATGACCACGCTTGTACGGTTGTACCATCAGATTTGCTAGCTGCTGGTTGAATTAGAAATGTGATCTTAACACAAAGAAACGAAACGTGTGGTATGTTATTAAAATTTAAGCAACGAGCAAAAGGAACTCTTTTCTCACATATGCATGGTAGCTCACACTCAACCCTAGTCAATTGTAAACATAACAATTACTTTTTCTTGCATTAGGCATTTTGATGATATTTATTGTTTAGAAAAAAAGGAAAGAAAAATAAAGAAATTGATAATTCATCCTAATATACCCCTCCATTTTGGAGTCCTATTTTATATTCATGGGTACTTAATACATCACCTATAAAATGCTTAATACAGCACTTTTATAAAATATTTGACCAAAATACCCTTTACGTAATTTATTTTTTTGGTTTTTAAATTAAATTTAAATTAACTAAAATTTATTTATTTTTATTAAATTTAAATTAGATAATTTAAAATTTAATAATTAATTTGATTTGAATTAGGTTTAATTTGAATTAGTTTTAAATTTAAAAAACAAGTTTTGGGGTTAAAAAAACATGTTAAAAAAACATTTTTTGGGTAATTTAATTTTTTAAATTAAATTTAAATTAACTAAAATTTATTTTTTGTTTTTTATTAAATTTAAATTAACTAATTTAAAATTTAATAATTAATTTGATTTGAATTATGTTTAAATTAAAAAAAAATCAACTTTTGGGTTTAAGGACCGGATTGAAACCAGTCCTAATTTCCTAAACCCATTCATTCCCCCCCACCCTCCCACAAGCCCACTGCCTGCTACCGGACCAGCCCCCAACCCAGCCCTCCCTTTTTGGCCTGCTACCAGACCAGCCCTCAACCCATCCTCCCTTTTGGACTGCCACCCAACCAGGCCCAAACCCATTCCCCCCAATTAGGCCTGCTAGCAGACCGGTCCCTAGCCTATCTCCTCATTTGGACTGGGTCAAAACCGGTCATAAAGCCTAAACCCAAAACTTTTTGTTTTTTTAAAATTTAAACATAATTCAAATCAAATTAATTATTAAATTTTAAATTAGCTAATTTAAATTTAATTAAAATAAATAAATAAATTACCCAAAACTTGTTTTTTTTAATTTAAACCTAATTCAAATAAAATTAATTTTTTTTAATTTAAACCTAACTCAAAGATAATTTTTCACTTAGTATAACTAAATCAAATTAATTAGTAATTTAATTGTGTTTAGTAACTAAATCAAATAAATTAATAAATTAATTGTGTTTAAAATATTTTTAAATTTAAAATTTGTTAAATTAAATTTAATAAAAAAACAAATTTTTTTATGTAAAGGGTATTTTGGTCAAATATTTTTAAAAAGTGCTAACGGAGCCTTAGAAGCAAAAAAAATAAAAATAAAAAAAATTAGAAACTTTATTAATCCTAATGATATTCTCATGCCATGAGTTTTTGCGTTATGAAACAAATTTAATTGCAATGCTTGATTGATTTTTTTGGTCCGACAACTCATATATGGTATCTCGGTTGGCTACAACACTAACTAGAGCAATATTATTTATTGATGAATTTTTGTTTCGTAGACTCGCGTGATTGTTTGAGGGTTATTTGCTATAATATAAATCATTTCTCTTTGATTATATATGTTTATAATCTTGAGACCTACTCATAAAAATTATATGCCATACGCCAATCTAGATTAGAACCATATTTTATTTATGTGCTAATCTTATTACCACTATTTTTACTGTTATTAAATAAATAAAAAAAAAGAGGTTTGAAAACGACAAACAAACAAAAAGGAAAACAAAAACTTTACACCAAAAACGGCAAAAACTTTTTCCATTATCAGTCCTTGGCATGGCAGCATACAACAGATGCATGATCATACTGAGGCTACTCCACTACCTCTCCCTCCCTACTCCCTACTCCCTACTCCCTAACAATAACCTCCCGCCCACGCACCATTTTAACAACTCCGCCCCTCTCACTCTCCGAGCCTGTGTCATTTGGTGAAAGCTTTCTCTCTCTCTCTCCTCTCTCTAGAGCTCTTGTGTTGCTGAAACTCTCTCAGTTCTTCAACGAACCTTCAACTTCAGTTCTTCAACGAACCTTCAACTTCGTTCAGGTATCGATTTTTTATGTTGCATTACTTATTGTATGATGCTTTCTCTGTGTGTGTGTGTGCGTGTTTGTATAGTGATCCCTCCTTCTGTCTCTCTCTCATTCGATTATCATGATGTTCTCTCAATTCTGTTGTTGTAATCGATTGTGATATGCACGAGTTTTAGATGGTTGAGAGTTGTATATAGGATGATGGAATCATTTTTTGAAAATTTAGTGTTACGGTGAGAATACATTGCAGATCTTAATATTAACTGTGTTGTTGTTATCTCTTCAATATTTTTCAGATTTAGTTGTTGAATGTTACAAGGTTGTACATATTTTTATTTTCTTTTTAATTTGGAGTTCATACGCTAATTTGTGTTTACATTTGTCGAATTTTGTGCTAATTTTTATTAAAATAACACTTGATAGCCACTAGAATCTCTTGCCCCCTTCCCTATCTCTTCTTCCAACACAAGCCTTTGAAGGCTGAGAAGCTGCACAGGTTTAGGACTTATTCGACTATGTCAAGCTGTTGGCAGTAAAACGGCCTCCTGCTGCTGATTCGTGGTTCTGTAATTGTTTCAAATGAGCCATTTATTGCGTTGTGTGTGTGTGTACACTCTTGGATGATGCTCCTTTATACATTAGGCATGACTTACTGAAGTATGGTATCGTGTTACATAGGTAACTTGAAGGATTTGACTGGAATCTAACAGCTCATGTGAATGTTTATCCTACTAGTTAAGAAATTTGAATATTTACACGATAAATCTCACACCTGAAGTGGCTGAAAGTTGCATATCTTTGGCTGCATTTTAGCTGATTCTGCATAATCAAACCACATCATAATCCAAAGAATAATTCTGCAGTTCCATCAGAATCAAGTTCAACAGTCAAAGTGTGTTGGTCTCTATCAAACTTGGTCAATTTTTTTTTATAGTTTCATCTAAGATTAAGATTAATTTTGAAAGCTTATGATTAATCCTCAATGTACGATCGGGTGCTTAGAAGTGGAGACGAGTTTTGCTCAATTTCATGTATATACAATTTCTGTATTAAGCACACTCCTAGATCAGATTTTTTTATTTAATTTTTTTCTAATTAATATAAGCCTTTTGATAACCAATTTGATTCATGAACATGCTCTGTTTTGATAGTGAGCTCTATCTACATGGATATAAGATTGATTAAATCCGTTGACTTGCTAAACGACATTGCCCTTTACCCTATATAAGCCACTAGTGGATCCCACCCTAAAAATTCTACTCTTGATCTTGTTATATAGTGCAATGAATTTACTTAGAGAATCTGTGAAGTGAATTCACCCCACTATACTAGAACTGATTTCCTTTTCAACCCAAGCCTTGAAACTCTTGAAGGTGTTAAAGAGCTTCTTGACTTCTCAACCAAGTAGTACACCCATATCTTCCTACTATAATCATCAATAAAGGAAATGGGATACCTTTTCTTGCTGTTGGAGATCGGATTAATAGGCTCACGTATATCTGCATGCACAAGTTGAAAAATTTGAGATGCCCTCCACGCACTCTTCTTTGGAAATGAATCTCGTTGTTGCTTTTCCTACCAAACACACTGCACAGACCTTCGTGTGTGTTTGGAATTTTGGTAAGCCATTCACCATATTCTTTTGCTGAAAGATTTTTAGGCCACTGTAACCTAAATGTCCATATCTGTGATGCCATAGGTGAGGTTGATCATCCGTCATAGTGTTGAAACACTTTCTTTCCTTGTGATTGCGTGTGGGACAACAAGGTAAACATTCAATTTGCTGCCATTTTAGTCTCCCAGATCAGTCCTCTCTCTGGAGGATAAATCCTGCACTTGCCCTGTTTGATAAGAAAAATAAGACCTTTGTCCTGCAATTGTCCAATGCTTAGTAATTTTGTTCTGTAAATTTGGCACATAGAATATATCAGTGATGATTCCATTGACTTCCATATGAACATTTCCCTTTCCTAGCTAAGCCAGCTTGAATTGTTTCCCAACTTCACAGATTTCCTGAAGGTATCATTCAATAGTATTAACTCAAAATGTTTGTTGACAGGATGGGAAAGATTAAGTTTGCACTACAGATCAGAGCTAATGGAAAAGATGTCTCTTCCATTGCAATAAATGATGTCGATCGACAGGGCTGCATTGAGATGCGGGTTAGAAACAAATTCAAATGAAAACTGCATTTAGTATGCTTTACCCATAATAATACTATATTTCTTTTGTAGCTATTTTGTGAAGGGTGTGGCAATCACACCAACTCATTTAAAATTGGAACTGCTTTCCTCCAGAAATGCGAGGTATCCCTTTTCAATAAACAACTTAGTTCATGTTGTTGGTGATGTATTGAATAGAATGCATTGATTTTTTTTTTTTTCAATTTAGTGTACAGGATGTGGCCGCACGGGTTCAATGCTGCTACAAAGTATGGTTGGAGGCTTTTCTCTAAAATGCAACGGTCAAACACAACAAATAGCTAGCATGGAGTGCAGCCAACTAGTACCAGACGATAGTTTTCTGAAGGTTCAAGGAATCTTCACTTTCACATGTGTAAGTATTTTGGTAGAACTTAAAAACATATGTGCATGAACACTGATGTGCAACTACCAGAATATCTTAAAACTACTAAGCCTACTCAGCATTGAGAAGTTTTATGTACTCATTAATTTGCTATTTGTGTGCAGTCTGATGGAGTAGAGCATAAGGTGGTGCTAACTGATGAGGAGAAGCCAAAAAGCATAGCAGCTAACGTGAAGATCTCACATGAATTTGTGAGGAAATAGGCTGCCAAATTTGTGAAGATATCCCAAGCACTCTCATTCGCTTCCACCCCCTGCCTTCCCACTTCACTCAATACTCGCTGTAAATGATTTTTTTTTTTGATATGTAGTACTCGCTCTAAATGATTACTTAATTGTTGGAAAGGGATTGAGACGAGGACAACAGGAACGGTTAAATATTAGAGATGCATTAGCAACCGCTTAAAAGAAATCATAGTCCTTGGAAAGTTGAACTCCTGACATCATAAAAAGCCCATGGAGTCGAACTCCAGACATCATGAAATGGATCTTTTACATTTACCCCAATTCTTGGCACACGAACACAAGTATGGTTTCTCTTTCAACTCTATATAACTAGACAAAGCCCAATAATGAAAATTGTGCCTTTTGGTTCACTGGATTCTTGTGTAGCACTCATGACAGATAGATCCAAAGACGCCCATTCCATTCATTGATATGCTCAAAATGAGAAAAATCACTACACGTCCTACTTCAGATTCACGCTTGTCCATGGCCCCATCATTCACCAAGTATTATTCCCTCACTTAGATCTCTTGAAAGAAAAACTCCACAGTTGTTGGTTGCATCTACAACAAGTCGCTTATAATTTATACTTCAATTGATAGTATAAAAGAAAACTCTTTATAGCATCTATGCCCTAAGTTGTAGATGTGCGTTAAAACTTGCAATCACAGTAAAAGAACATTAAAATCAGTATTAGATATATTCCTCGTAGAAAACAATAATTACTCAGAAATTTATTAAAATGAAGGGGTTATTAAATTTAATACTGAGTAAACATAAAGAAAATCAGTATTAAATAGACAACAACTCAGATGCATGGTATGGTCGTGAGCTACCAATGAGCAGCAAAATTGAATTTCAATAAACAAAATTTATTAAACAATGAATAACAAATAAAATTCAAGTTTGCAAAACAAAAGAATAAATGAGCACAAAAACAAATTTGACAAGACCCAACTAACTTTCGCAAAATAAAATTAAGTTTGAAAGAAATGTAACTCATCAAAAAACACAGAGTGGATGATCATATCAGATTGTAGGAGGAAATGGCAGGTGTCGGGTTCTATGATCATTCACCTATTATGCTAGAGTCAAAGGAGGAAAACTTGAAAGCACCCCCTTATTTCGTGTGGTTGGAAGGAAACCCTGGACTGCGTTAAAATGAAATGGCACTCTTATGATGTTGCCTTGGAAAGCCGTGCTAAAAGTGTGGAATAAAGAGGTGTTCGGGAAAATAGAGATTAAGATTAAGGAAGCTATGAAGGAAGTGAAAAAGCTGGATAAAATGGAGGGTAGGCTGTAGGGGTGTCTTGGGAGAATCCGATGTAGCTCAGAGTGAGGTTTTAAAGACTGAAATCAGGAGGGTCCTCATCAGTGAAGAAATAAGCTGGAGACAAGTCTCGGGTCTTGTGGCTCCGAGAAGGAGATAACAACATGAGATTTTTTCACCGGATGGCTAGTGCTCATAATAGCTATAATCAGATTAAGGATCGGTGATACTGTGACTGAGGAGCTGCCTCAAATTAGAAGAGGGATAGTAAATTTTTATCAGAAGCTGTATTCTGAAGATAGGGGTTGGAGCATGGAGTTAGAAGGTATTGATTTAAAAACCCTTCACGAGGAGGAAAAGGCTTCCCTAGAACAACCTTTCTCAGAAAAGGAAATAGTGGAGGCTTTGCAGAGTTTGAAAGGGAATAAAGCCCCAGTCCCGATGGTTTCTCTTTAGCCATCTTCAAGCATTGTTGGGAAGTGGTAAAGCCAGACATTCTAGAAGTGTTCCAATCCTTTTATGAGGAGGAGGGTTTCGAGAAAAGTTTAAATGTTTCTTTCATGGTACTCATCCCGAAAAGAAATGGAGCAGAGGAGTTGAAGGACTTCAGACCTATCAGTCTCATTGGTAGTATCTATCTATAAGTTGATTGTGAAGGTTGTGTTGGCTAGGCTCAAAAGAGTTATCGGCCAAGTGGTTTCAGAGTCTCAACATGCCTTTGTGGGTAATCGTCAAATTCTAGACGCAGCCTTGATAGCCAATGGAGTGGTGGATGCAAGGGTGTGGAGCGGGATTCCAGGAGTCATTTGCAAGCTGGACATTGAGAAGTCTTATGATAATGTTAGGTGGGATTTCCAGATCTCTTAAACAGAATGGGCTTTGGGGAACAATGGAGAAATGGATTTATTTCTGCATCTCCACGGTCAAATTTTCAGTGTTGATTAATGGGGGGTCTGAAGGTTTTTTCTCGAGTTCGAGAGGCTTGCGTCAAGGGGAACCCATCTCTCCCTTCCTTTTCATTGTGGTTATGGGTCTGATGAGGCAGTGGAAGGAGGATTCATTGAGGGTTTCGAGGTGGGAAGTAATCCAGTTCGAG
Source organism: Codonopsis lanceolata (assembly GCA_013146195.2). Lineage (NCBI taxonomy): Eukaryota > Viridiplantae > Streptophyta > Magnoliopsida > Asterales > Campanulaceae > Codonopsis > Codonopsis lanceolata. The sequence continues at coordinate 38,595,735 of CM028384.1, read as the reverse complement.
GAGCTTATATATCTCATTTACTCCTCGCCGATGACACCTTGATTTGCTGCGATGCTAGTAGCTATTAGTTGGGTTACCTCCGCATGATTCTGCTTTTCTTCCAAGCAACGTCAAGATTGAAGATAAATATTTCAAAGTGTGAGATCATTTAGGTATTGTGGAAAATGTGGAGAGGTTGGCTTCCTTCTTTGGTTGCAACATCTCTAGGCTCCCTACGAAATATCTGGGCCTTCCCCTAGGCTCGTCCTTCAAAAATGTCAATATGTGGAGGTCCGTAGTTGAAAGGTTTGAAAGGAGATTGGCGGGATGGAAGAGGCAGTTTTTGTCAAAGGGAGGCAGGTTGACCTTAAGAGTACCCTTTCTAATTTACCTACCTACCTCTTATCTTTATTCGTGATCCCCATTTTGGTGGCCAAGAGAATCAAAAAGCTGGAAAGAGATTTCTTATGGGAAGGGGAAAGGAGGATAGGAAATATCACTTAGTTGGGTTGGAATTCAGTTTGTTCTAGTAAGGGGGCCGGAGGCTTAGGAGTCAAAAACCTCAAAATTTTCAACACACTCATTTGTTGGGTAAATGGTTGTGGAAGTTTTCGGTCCACAAAGAGGCGCTGTGGAGGAGAGTAGTGGTGAGAAAGTATGGAGAGGGAGATCATTTATGATTTCCCAAGGAAGTTCTTATTGCCCATGGCTCTAGTGTTTGGAAAGGCATCATGAGAAGCTGGGATGTTTTCAAAAGATTCATCACTTTCGATATAGGTAATGGAAGTCAAGTACAGTTTTGGAAGGATATATGGTGCGAGAAAACTTTGCTTCAACATAGGTTTCCTAATTTATACAACATCTCAAAAAGGATGGTGAGTTCTATTTTAGCTAATTTTGGCGGGGCAGATCCGTGGTAACCCTGTTATTCGCAAGGATCTTCACGACTGGGAGTTCGAGGAGGATGTGCAATTCTTGGAACTTCTTCATGCATTTAAAAGGCAGGGTACGGGAGAAGACATGGACCTGGAACGGCTCTAAGAATCAAAAAATTTCAGTTAGATCTTTCTATTCGAAGTTGAATGACAGAGACAATCTCTCATTCCCTTGGAAAGTAATTTGGAAAGCTAAAGTTCCTAGTAGGGTGGCTTTTTTTGTGTGGGAGGCAGCCCGGGAAGCTATCCTGACAGGCGAGAATTTGAGAGTTCGTGGCAAGATTTATGTTAATTGGTGTTACATGTGCAAGGAAGAAGAGAAGAATGTAAACCACTTACTTTTGCACACATGGTGAGGAAGTTATGGAGTTTGTTTTTCCTCTTAGCTGGTGTATCTTGGGTCATGCCTAGATCAGTCGTTGAGCTTCTTCGAGGGTGGTCGTTCTATAAAAGAAGAAGAAGAAGTACTTTATGGGATTTGGCCCCTATGGCAATATGGTGGACCATTTGGAAAGAGAGGAATCAAAGGGCATTCGAGAATGTTGAGTCAGACATTGATGGGATTAAGAAGATCTATCTCCAGGCTCTTCGTTTTTGGTGCTGATCCAATCCCTGGGGATCCTTTTGTAGATATAGAGGCTAGGACTTTGGCTAAGTTTATTCTTTTGTCTTGTATACTCCTTGTGTACAAGGATGCGTCACCTCATTTGACGCCTACTTTATAATACTTATACTTATCAAAGAAAAATATAGGGGAACCAAACAAAACAAAATATACAAATGGAAAATCCAGTCATTTTAGTTTGACAAAGTATTTGCTAGAGTATAAGGGTGTGTTAGTATATCATTATATGTCTAAGGGGTCTTAGTGTAACTTATACATACATACATATATATAGGCATACACACATCAGTTGTTAGTGTGGCTTCACAACCCTAGTTTCTTCGATCTCTTGTCAAACTACATGGTATCGAAGCCTAGGTTTTCATTGAGTATTTAGGTTGCCATGATCGTGCAAATTTGTGAAAGGCTGGTTAACCCTAGACTTGCACGTGATTGTGGTTGTAGGGTTGTCATTGTTCGAAAACCAAGTTCGTGGATTGATTTGCAGCAGGAAGTTTGCTCAATGCCGTCGTCTAGGGTAGGCGACTTAGTCTGTGAGTTTCCCGATTCCAGCCGGTGCCAGAATAGTACTTCACATGCCCGTGCGCCGGCGGGTCTGCCGGTGTTTGCTCGCCGGACCACCACAGACTGGTTGGTCTCAGTGTTGGTTTTTTCAGTTTGGTGATTCCTTGGTATTTAGCTTGATGGTTCAGTGGGCTGTGACTTTGTTTTTTGGCTTTGAATAATATAACAGTATTCCAATGTCTACTTCTGGTCGTGGTTTCCGAAGTCATATCTGCTAGTTCGAAGATTATAGATAAAAGACTAGCAGGGAAGAACTACTTGATCTGGCGACATGTAGTTGAAATGAATTTGAAAGGGCAAAAGAAAGAAGATCATCTTACTACTGTTCAGGAGAAAGATGCCACGTGGATGTGAGACGACGCTGATTTGTATGGAGAACTCATGAATTCCATGGAGTTTGAGATTGCAGAGTTAGTTGCCCACACTACAAGTGTTCGGGATATGTGGGAGTACTTGGCTATCGTATATGGAGGCAAGGATAATTTGAACAAATTTATGATTTATCTTGTGCGATGTTTCGCCAAGATCAGCGAGAACGCACCGTGACTCGGTACTTTGCTGATTACAAGAAATTGGCTGCGGAGTGGAGTTCCTTACTACCACCGAGTACGGATGTCAGTACCATGCAGGTACAACGAGAGCAGCTGATTATTCTTGGGTTCCTTGTTGGTTTGGGCTCTGAGTTTAGCACTACTCAATCCCAGATGTTATCCGGCACCGATATTGGTTCTCTTTAGGAAGCTTTCTCTCGTGTTCTTCGTGCCTCCTTAGAGTCTGGAGCAAGTGTAGTGCTACTGGGAGTGTTGGTCATGTGGTCAGGGACAACGAAGACTCGATAATGGGGGTCGAGGTAGTAGGAACCTTGGTAGAGGAGGCCGTGTTGGTCGAGGTGGAGGTAGGGAGAGTACAGAGGCCTGTATGTGTTATCATTGTGGGGATATAGGTGATATGATTGGCAGTTCTTGGAAGCTGCATGGGAAAACATCTACGGATCGCTTCGCTCATATTGTCTCCAAACCTGAGACATACCCCTGCACCACCTCAGCCGAGTGAGGGTAAGATGGTGATGATGTTTGACGATGAGTTTGCCCGCTATACACAGTTTCAGGCATCCTCTTCTTTCCCTTACTGCTACTTTTGTCCGGGTAAACCTACTACTTGTGTCTCTTCAATGAACTGTAAATGGCTCAATAATTTGGGTGTCTGATCATATGATGACTGGCAACTGAGGTCTCTTTTCATGGTTTACTCATGCAACTTAGGTCTCTTTTCATGCATCAGGTAAACCTAGTGTCACACTAGCAGATGGTTCGGTCGCTCCTATTCATGAGTATGGTAGTATATGTCTTACACTCTCTCTCCTTGTCTTATGTTTTGTATATTTTGGGTTTTTCCTATAATCTCTTGTTTGTTAGTAAATTTACTCGTGATCGTAATTGTAAGGTCTCATTTTTTTCCTACACACTATGTCTTTCAGGATCGTGGTACAAAAGGATTATTGGTAGAGAGCAAGAATCCGGTGGACTCTACTTCTTTGAGGCTGTGTCATCGACTGCGTGTAGGCCTGACAATTACAACCCATTACCCATTAACTTACCCAACCCAACCCACTAATTACCCAGCATGTTAATATTTTTGGGTCAAAACGGATAACCCGTTTCAGCCCGAGAATATTAATTGGTTGTGTCGGGATGGGTTAATGCGGGTCGGATCCGTTACCCGATTCGACCCACAACTTTTTATACTATAAATACATGCTTTTTGGGGAGGAAGGCGGGTTAAGACGGGTCGACCCACTCTGACCCAACTCATTCCAACCCGACCCAAACCCAACCCAACACACCCTATTGCCAGGCCTAGCTACGTGTTCGAGTTCTTTGGTTTCTCCTTTCCAGAAATCATTGCAGATTGGGTCATCCTTTGATGTCAAGTCTTAAGAAGTTATGTCAACATCTCTCATTTGTGTCATCTTGCACGCGATGCGTGTCAATTTGCGAAGCATCATCGTATTTCTTATTTTCCTAGTCAATAAAAGGGTAAATGCCCATTTGCTTAGGTTATCGGTATTTTGTCACTTCTGTGGATTATTATTCTGGTGTTACTTGGATATATTTAATGAAAAATTGTTCTGAGTTATTTGATATATTTTCTTAGTTTTGTGCTGAGATTGAGACTCAATTTAGTATGCCCGTTAAACTCCTTCGTAATGATAATGCTCAAAAGTACTTCTCAAATGCTTATTCTAGGTTCATGGCAGTCTGTGGCATGTTCCACCAATCATCCTATATTGATACACCTGAGCAAAGTGGGGTGGCACAATGGTTGAGCAAAAGAACCGTCACTTACTTGAAGTTGCCCGAGCTCTCTCATTTCAAATGCATGTACCTAAATAGTTTTGGGCAGACGCTGTCTTAATTGCGTGTCATCTCATTAATCGAATGCCTTCCTCTATACTTCAGGGAGTGATTGCCTACCGTGTCTTGTTCCCATCTTAGTCTCTCTACTCTGTCCCTCCTCGGATCTTTGGGTGAGTTTAATTTGTTCGTGATCACCGTCCTGGTCTTACCAAGTTGGATCCTAAGGCACTTCAATGTATATTCGCGGGTTATTCTCGTACTCAGAAAGGGTATCGTTGTTTTTCTCCGGATTTGAATCGGTATTTTGTTTGTGATATGCTACATTTCATGAGTTTACACCATTTTATCAAGTCATCCGGTCCGATCCTTCTCGTGTTGAGCAGATAGCTTGGCCTCCCATTGAGCGTGTATACACGCGTCGATCATGCCATCCAAAGGATTTGCCCCTTGATTCTACGTGCTGAGCTAGTCCATTTGTCGCCTCATCTAGCCACGTTCGAGTCTTCTTCAGATCTTGATGTTCCTATTGCTCATCGGAAAGGTAAACGTAGTTGTATATTCCATCCTATTTCTATTTTTCTCTGTTATAATGCCTTAATCTCCGTAGCATTGTGCGTTTGTTGCTCTTCTTGAGTCTTATTCTATTCCAAAGTCTGTGTCTGAAGCAGAGTGCTCTTAAGCACAATCAGATTTGGGATTTAATTCCCTTACCGATAGGTAAACGTGGCATTGGTTGTAAATGGGTATACACCATAAAGGTAAATCCGGATGGGACTTTGGCTCGTCTTAAGGCTCACCTTGTTGCAAAAGGATATGCTCAAACATACGGGGTAGATTATTCTGATACATTTTCTCCGGTTGCTAAACTTGCATCAATTCGTTTGCTCATATCACTTGCTTCGTCTTATCAATGGCCCCTACACCAACTTGATGTGAGGAATGCATTTCTTCGTGGTGATTTCAAGGAAGAGGTTTACATGGAGCAACCTCCAATGTGGATTTGTTGTTGGGGAGTCTAGTCTGGGAAGGTTTGCAAATTAAAGCAGGCATTGTATGGCTTGAATCAGTCTCCACAGGTGTGGTTTGGCAAATTTGCGGTGATAGAGTTTGGTCTTATGAGGCGTCATAGTGACCACTCTGTATTTTATCGACAAAGCAGTACATGTATTATTTTATTAGTTGTGTATGTGGATAATATTGTTATTACTGGTGGTGATAAGGCATGTATTAGCACACTAAAGCAGTTCCTTCAAGAGAAATTTCAAGCTAAGGACCTGGGTAGCTTGAAATATTTCTTGGGGATTGAGGATGTCCGTAGCAATCGTCTCAGAGGAAGTATGTGCTTGATATGTTGAGTGAGGCAGGAATGCTAGGGGCGAAACCTTCTGAGACTCGACTCCTATGAATCTGAATTTAAAACTTATAGCTGAGGGTGGTGAAGAATTTGCTGTTCCAGAAAGGTATCGTCAGCTTGTTGGAAAGTTGAATTATCCTGCGGTTACCCAGCCAAATATTGGTTTTGCAATTAGTGTGGTAAGTCGGTCTATGTCCTCACCACATAGTACTCATTGGAATGTTGCTGTGAGGATTTTGCGGTATCTTAAAAGAGCTCCGGGGCGAGGTGTGCTATACCGTGATCATGGACACATGAGAGTTGAGGGGGTTGCAAATGCTGATTGGGCAGATTCTCCGAGATCTAGTGCCGAGTGTGAATACAGGGCTATGGCTCATGCTACATGAAAGCTTGTGGATTCGTCAGCTGCTAAATGACGGTGGCACATAGTTGTCAAAGGCGCTTGCCTTTCTCGCCTGAGGTGAGAGGCGACGTGGGGCGAGGGTACAGGCGCCTAAAGAGGCCTAGGCGAGTCGATGAGCTAGAGGCTAGAGGAGGCGGACACCTTTCTCACCTTTTTGAGAGGCGAGGGGCGTGAAAAGGCGGACTAAGTCGAACAGCGTAAATAAGGTAACATTTTTAAGTTTTACGACGTAATTTTGGGTTAACTTAAATAGCGAAAACCCAAAAGGAAACCGTAAATCGACTTCAGACTTTCAGACGAACAAGAAACAAGCACTAAAACTTCGTTCCAAGTCTCCTGACTACTGGCAACGTCTCAATCTCTTCAATGTTCGAGTTAGGGTTTCTCTGAAGCTGACTCGCACCATCCCAATCTCTCGCTCTTGTGTGAGTACTGCGGTAGGCCTTCCTCTCTCTATCTCTCACTCGTCTTCACACTCTAGCAGCAGAACAAACTACCTTTTTCAAATCTGTTTGCTTATTTATTTACTTTCAGTACTATGTATTTCTTTCTATTAAAATAATAAAGTTTGTTTTCAATACTGAACCATACTGTACTTCAAATAATTTTTTTTTGTTGATAACTATTATTTTCTTGCTTGAAGTTTTAGTTTAAGTTCATCTAAGGCATCTGAATTTCCACTATGAATGATGAAATTTGTGTTATTGATATTATGTTAGAACTTTGTTTCATGTATTATGCTCACTTATAACATGATTTGTTAAGATCTAGGTTGCACGGATACGGATACGCGGATACGGATTCGTAGATACGAGATACGGGGATACGAGATTTTTGAAAAATTCCGGATACGGATACGTGGGGGTAAAGTGTAAATATTCTAACTATAAGGACCAAAATGTAAATATTTAAACTATAAGGACCAACATATTATTATAATAATATATATATATATATATATATATATATATATATATATATATATATATATATATATATATATATATAGATATATATAAACAACATATATAATATACATATATTATATACAAATAAATAATATATACTAATATACTATAATACTAAAAATAATATATACATATATTATATAGATAGCCTTACAGCCTAAGGGATACATTTCCTTAATATGCCAAAATGAAAAAGAAGGGCAGAAGGCTTCGACTTTGACTGAAGAAGAAGGCTTCGACGAGTCGAAGAGGAAGGTTTGACTGAAGGCTTCGACGAAGAGGAGGGTTCGACTGAAGAAGGCTCCAACTCGAAGCAGGGGCGGCGGCTAGGGTTCGAGGGTCAGAGGCGACGGCGGTGGCTAGGGTTCAAGGGCCAGAGGAGGCAACGGCGGTGGCTAGGGCTTGAGGGCCAGAGACGACGGCGAGAGCTAGGAAAAAGCATCGAAGCATCAAAGCGTATGTATGAGGTATGTCGGGTTTGTGAAAATCTAATTTATCCCCCACTTCATCAAGACAAAACGACCGAGTTTTGAGGCGTTCTCGATTCGGGTCGTATCCGGTCAAATATCCGAGTTTGGAAAAGTGACGCCGGACGTATCTAGCGGCGATCTGCGATTCTGCAACGATCCGTATCCATCACGTATCCGATATGCGAGACGCTACCTTCAAAGCGTATCCGTGCATCATAGGTTAAGATTTTTTAAGTTATATATACTTTATATATTTTTCTAATTATTTTTCTTTAATATTGTTTCCGTGAGCGCCTTTTGAGTGCCTCGCCTCTCGCCCAAAAAAGGTACCTCTCACATGGTTGGTATTGGTAACACATCGCCTATGCAGTTATGGTGTGATAATAAGACATTCAGATTGCCTCAAATCCAACGTTCCATCAGCGAACAAATCACAAAGATTGATTGTCATTTCGTTCAAGATAAACTTCAAGAGAAAGTGATTGCCACGGGCTATGTTAGAACCGAGGATGAACTTGCAGATGTGATCACAAAGTCATTGAATGGGAACAGAATGAGTTATATTTGTAACAAGTTGGGAATGCATGATATTTATGCTCCCGCTTGAGGGAGTGTTAGTATATCATTATATGTCTAAAGGGTCTTAGTGCAACTTGTACATACATACATATATATACGCATACATTAATAGGGTCGAAAACCGCAGGGTCAAACTGTTTAAACCGGAAAAAGCTAGGGTTAGGATCGAGTTTTTAGCGACCCGTTTAAACTGGACCATTTAAACCACAACCTATTAGGGACTGAAAGTCTTAAACGATAGGGTTTCAAGTCACCAATGCAACCCCTTGTGTGACAGAGTAAGTTCTTCTGCTGTTTACATAGATTCCAGCAAAACCTAACCAAACAGCCACTCCATCCTAAGAAATTACTAAAATACCGTGAGTGAAAACAAAAGAAAATTAATTTGAATTAACTAATAACACCTATGTGATGACTATTAATTAAACAACTTGATTGATTGAATTAAAGTAAATTATGAAGCTTCAATGATTTGTGTTTTGAATTTAATTTACTTAACAAAAAAAATGATTTGTGTTTTGAATTTTATTACTTAAGTGATGTCGTTGTATGACTTTTTTGTTGGATTTGTGTTGATTACTTGATTTTGAATTTTAAATATAAATTCTTTATTTTTTAATGCGTAGCCCGTTAGCAACCCGTTTAAACCAAAAACCGACAGGGATAGGTCTGCCTTTTCAACTAACCGTTTAAACTGAACCATTTAAACCGCAACCTGTTAGGGAACCAAAACCGGCAGGTTAGACTGAAACCGATAGGGTTGACCCGATTAACATCTATACACATACCCACATCAGTTGTTAGTGCGGCTTAACAACAGTTTCTTCCATCTCTTGTCAAACTTATTACTCCACCTTGTAGGAATAATACCCCATATCCACCACCCACCCACCCCACCCCCTAAAAAAATACTACATTTAAAAAAAAAAAAATCACATCTGCTTCTCTATATTTCTGAAGTTGTATATCTGTTAGACGAGTTACATGATTATCACATCTGCAAAAAGAAAGAAAAATGTTGAGAAATATATGGAGATTTGATGCTTCAAGTTTAGAGACGCGCCTAAAATGGAACTGTGACTTTTTTGGGATGGAGGGAGTATATTAGAAGGAAATATCAGGTAAAACAAACAAAACTCATAACCTGCCAGATTTATGCTAGTACTCAATTGAAGGTATCAAGTAATGAGGGTATTAAAGGTAACCAGTAAAGAGGGTATTGATGTAGTCAAAACCATGAACAAGAGGTGAGACAACAAGCATGGATCCGCAGCCAAACCCATAATTATGGCAGGAGAGAGTAAATCATTTCTAATTTACACGAGATATACGAAGCCACTACAGGCATGGGAGTCTGAAAACACTCCCTCACTTCCTTACAAAGAGTCCATTATTCTTTTTTAGGACGCTTCGAGAAAAACGAATAAATAATTTAGACTTTTTTCTGTTGCAGTTATTTGGGATTGTCACATTTACCATTTTACCCTTGATTAGTTTGCTCCTTTAATAGACAAGTCCCACTTTCAAAGGGCAACATTGGAAAGTTCAAAACATACAAATACTTATAACAGTCGTCAGTTTTAATTTGAGTGCCGAGTCGAAGGGGACTCTTTTTTAGGAAGAGAGGGAGTACGGATGACATCACACTGACCAGATCTAATGGAGTCTTACGTGTCAAATTATGAAACACTGAAGCTTACCAAACCCCACTAAAGGTAGTACAACTCCTCATGAAACAAGAAAGTGAACTTGTGAGTTTCATACAAAAACAAAATCACACACCTGGAATCGTTGTTAAGATTTGTCATTACGGCCCCTCTCCCCCTTTCCCTCATCCTGAATGTATCTCAACCATCAAAAGATAGAACAGCATGTAGGTCTAGTATAGTGATATAAAAAACTGTGGTTCTCTATTTTCCACAGTGTAAGACCTTGGATAAGTGCAAAAATCAGTAAATACATCGAACAAGCAACAAAGATAAAAATTAATTACCAATCTAAAACAGCCATAAGAAAGAACGCATGAAACTCTCAACCAAAACACAGAAAGCAATGTCACGAAAGCTGCCTCAGCTGGGATCCCCAATAATAATTGACCAAAGTGAAAAAATAGATTGCATTATCTTTTAAGAGGATATACGAAATCAGCATATAAAGAAAGCAGACAAAACTAAAAGATGATAGATATCTAACAACAAACAGAGCATAGAAGAAATGAACAAAGGAAACAGAAATGAGAAGCAAAGAAATCCAAAACAATTAACAAACCAGATCAAATGAATAAATTGCTTTCTCTTGGAAAGAAGATCTTTGAAAAATATAGAAAAGTAGCAGGAACAAAGAATGTAGTCAAACTAACTTTAGCAGAAAAAATGACAACCACCATGTGAAGATTAAAATTTTCCAAAAGCCCAAGACAATTGAGCAATTCAAATAAACAGGTAACAACAAAACAGACCGTAGAAGAAATGAACAATGGAAAGAGAATAAAGGAGGAAAAATTACCCCCAGAAGTAACTGACAAGAAGAAATCGACTGCAAGAACTGCAGAGCACCAAAATTTAAAACATGTAAATGACAAAACCAGACTAACTACCTAAGCTTAACAAACAAGCGAAAAAAGAAAGCCACCAAACCAAAAGAAGGTAAGCAAGATGTTACCGAACAGAAACTCTGATAGTAACAGCAGCAACCATCTGCAAATAACAAATTTTTAAAAATGTAAGAAAACCTAGAAACGTAAGGAATATTTGAAGGAGCGAAACAGGAACTAACAAGAAAAGAAACATTAAAAGAACGCAAAAATGTAACAAAGAGAAGTACAAAAGGATGAAGAAATTACCACCCTAAACGAAAGAGCAAACCACCGCATAACACTCAATGAACACGTAAACTAAAACGGCGAAGAAGTGGCACAATAACCCTATTGACAAGCGCTCCCCCCACCCTCCCTCTTTTAAAGAAAGAAAAACATTAACCGGGTCTCCCAAAAATGACAGAGGCAATCAGAACACATACAACCGAACAAAGAAGCATAAGGCCAAAGGAGTATCAACAAACAACAATTATTTTGAGATCCAGCACAATAATTATATAACTTATGGACCCCACTGACTAGTTTTACAAATGAGTTGTTCCTAATGTTTTTTTTTGACAAGTCAAATGAATTTTTCTTAATTGATGAAAAGCATTAATTTATTGTATTACAATGGTCATCAAGATTGTTTAACAATCTCAAACATTATTACAAAGAAAAATAAAAAGAATAACAGCCCATTACTTATAAAAAAAAAAAAACAGACCATAGATCTTCACCACTTGAACTTAAATATTATTTCACGAGATGAATCACTTTGCAAAGAATATGAGTGAATATTCCCATTGATAAGCCATTGATCTTCAGCTCCTTCAACACTCACAACTGCTACATCTTGTAAATGTTTAAGCCAACTTCTTGCAGGGCCACAAGAGCAACAAGCTACACAATCTCGATGCACCAAAGTGTCGCGTACAAACTGTAATCAAACACATGAAAAATAAATACCGTAGTAAAGACAACTTAAACAAATCTTGATGGTCAAATAAAATAAAGATCCTAAAATTGACAACACTAATCAGTGGAAAATTACGCATGAGCTGAGGAGCAATGTAAGAAGACTTGAAATACTTCATCATACTTTTCTTGCATAATTTAACAAATGCAAAACTTTTCTTATTATAAAAAATACATAACTTTTCATGTTATACAAATGCAATAGTTTTTACTCTTATTAAGTGAACATTGCATGGTATGTTCTCTTTCTCTATATGATTTTCCAATAGTCACTAGCAATAATACCATAAAATCACAAAATTATACTTTCTTATTTCAAATTTATGTTAAACACCATGCAGAATAATTAAAATGTGGTAGATGTATGGAACCATAAACCATCTTTCTCTGATAATTACAAAAAAACTTCAAAGTCCTCTTGTGGTAAATATTAGAAGAAATAAAATTTTGTTGAAGTAAAAATTGATACTCTCTATCCCCCAAAATGAGTGTCCCTTTTTTGTTTGAATAAAACTAAGAAAATTGACTTTTAAGCAATTGCAGTTAGTTATATTATACATGAATACGCTTACGACACATTTGGCTTATGGGAATGGGTATCGAGTACATAGATTATAGGAATGGGTATCAAGTACATAGGAATTAAAACCCAGGAATTTGTATGAGAAACCCCAACCCACTGTAGGTTTGAGATGCTCACAAATTCTATGAAATTGTGCATACTTCATACATGTCTACTTACCCATTCACCTAGTTACCAACATGGGTATGAAAGGTATGGTAATCAAATACCCATTCCCACCTCAAGGTGCCTACTTGCCAAACGACCCTTAATGTCCACATTACCATTGCAAGTACACATTAAGAAATGATAGGCGGCAAAGGTGAATTTAGTAATTCAACTAAAAGGCACTCTTCCTAGGACAACCTTTTTTTTAAGGGACACTCATTTTGAGATGGAGGGAGTATTAAAGACAAATTATCTTTCATTAACTAGTTATGTATAATTCAAGAAAGAACATTAAGTTCACATTTTAAAAAACTAAGAAAAATCTGTAAAAACAACAGCAATAAGAAGGAAAGAAAATTGGTTGACAACACCCTACCAACTAAGAACTACATAATTTTGCACTAACTACTACTTTTTACTTTTTAGAACCACATTTCTTCCAAGTTATGACTTTAAGAGACCAGTAAGAGAACATTTTAAAGGATAGTAAAGAATACTCACTCCATTCCGGGCAAAGAGTCTACCATACTATTTTGGGATGTTTCACTTTAAGAGTCAACTTTCAAAAAATTATGTTTATCATCTCTAGAACATTTCAAATTTACCCTCCACATTTGATATTAACATATTGATTAGGCTCAAGCATTTTTGTAATTATGACCACCTATAATGCTAGTTATATATGTTTTAATAATTAGACTTTCAAACATGGACTCTTTGGGTGGAATGAAGGAAGTATTTTAAAGTAAATGCCCAGACAACAGAAGAATGCAACTCATGCCAGCCGTTTTATCCAATTACTTGGGTCATGAATAATTTTTCAACATCCAATTTAGAAAGCAAGGTCATCACACAAGCCACCTAATTCATATCTTTCTTGTGATGTTGATGTTAGTTTTAGTCCTTCCATTACATCTAGCCTAGTCGTTAAACTGGTACTATCAGACTTCTAGCAGGTGCAGCGAAGCAGTCAACGCGGTATATGTCCAAACATTAAGATCGGACAACAGAACTCCCATGTGATTCATAAGTTTTTGGTCACCACCTTGATGAATTTTATCCAATAGTAAACTCCCTGGGAGTCTTGATGATTAAATAAACAAAGATAACCCGATACTTGATCGACTGCTATCGACAGAGCTCCAAAAGGATCAGAATACCCCACTAAAATGTTCCTGCATAGACCAAAAGAGCCTTAAAAACTGACCACACCCACCGCCCCTCTCAATCGATTTGACCCAAAACCTAATTTAATGCATCAAAAGAGCTCCAAAAGACCAGAATACCCCTCTAAAATGTTGCCACATTGACCAAAATCCCTTAAAAACTCGGTGTGAACACTAACCCCCCCCCCAAACAATCTATTGGACCTGAAACAAAATTGAATGCCATGAACAGAGCTCCAAAAGAACCAGAAGGGGGAGCTTTATTGACCTTGTGGTCCTGCCCAGCTCGGGAGATTAGGCTTCTCCGCCTAAATTTTACCCAAAAAAGGACCAAAAAACCCAAAGGGTGTGTCTGGCTTCGCCCTTTTTTTGGTGTGCGTCTTTTTTGAGGGATTTTTTTTTCAATTCGTAATGATTGATGTAAAAAGAAAGAGATCAAGAAAAAGTTGGAGGGACCAATGGGTGAAAAAGTAATAGAAAGAAAGAAAAAAAAAACGCTAAATCACCACAGGTAGGCACAACAATAAAACTAACTGTAAGTCTCTCTTTTCCCACCTCCCTCCGTCCAGGAGGGCAAGCTATTATCAGACCATTCAAGGCTACACTGAACACAACCATTGGTATAAATGTAGTAACAAATATGGATTAAGAAAAGATTTTGAACCAACATATTTAGATAATATAGGGACACCAACAGACACTTTATTCATGGATCAAGTCTGTACAACACAATCTTCACCAACTAGATTTCAGGTAAGGATGAGAATTACTTATCAAATTTTTTAAAAAAATACGGATGAGAAAGGCATGTAAGATGCAATTTTATTTTATATTCTGACGCTTCTATTTTTTTTTTTTTTAGCATTAAATGTAAAATGATCAAAAAGATATAGAAAAGCTTTTTAAGGAAAAATATGAAGAACCCCCAAGTGATAAAAGACCAATATGTCGTATATTTTTTTCTATAGATTGCCCCCATGACTTGTGTTTAACGGACAAATGCCAAAAATTCTGTTAAAACTAACATGGCTTTTAACATGAATGGATTGACATATTAAAATATGTTTAAGATTTAAATGATGCGCGTGCGGGCGTATATATAAATATAAATATAAATATAAATATAAATAAATAAATATATGTATGTATGTATGTATGTATGTATGTATATATATTCCTTTGTACCTATAAAAAAAGAGAGAAGCAGATAGGTAGGATAGGTGGTATATGCCTTCGGACTCTTTTATTAAGGTTAAATATGACATTTCACTGGTTCTCTAACAAACAGTTAGTTTCCATTAAATGGATATAGTCTAATGCATAGGGGTCTTCAAAAATGAGGCTAGCCACATGGAGGTTGCAAATATTTTCCCCAAGATTTTCTTCTCATTACACTCGTGAAACAACAAAAACGCTTGTTCTTGTTAGTTAGTGAATATTTTCTTATTCAACCATCAAGAGCATGAAAATGGTAACAAAATTGAAATGCATGAACATTACCGTCAGAGCATCATTTCTCTTCTCAGGTACTAGTAGAAAGGACATAGTATGAGGATGACAAGTCCAAAGTAAACCAATGAGAATATTAGGACAACTTAGTGGTGAAACTCCTTCTAGCGTCAAGTGCTTGATCTCGGGTGCTGGCTGATCAGCTCTATCTTTTAATTCTTCAGCGGAAAAAGTGACCTTTACAATCCATTACAATGCAATGAGAATAAAGTCGAATAAAAGAGTCAGTTATATAACACATACACAAGGATATCTTGTTTTGCATCTATGAACATACCTTGTTATTGTTGAGAAGCACATGAAGATGTCCCAAATGATTTGTGCGAGAAATAAAATTCTGCAACTTAACGAAAAATTTGGTGTCCAACAACAACGGATCTCTACCGCCCAAAAACAATTTAACTTCATATTGGCTGATGGGATGCATTGATGAGATAAGAAGCTTTGGCATAGTATCATCAAGAAGGCGGAATGAGAACAAATTTGCAGCATCAATTTCTAACTGAATGAGGTTCCAGCTCTTTATGATTTGAAGGCTATTGAGGCTATCACTTGATATTTTAAGCTTTTGCAATGATTTACAATTGCTTAATACCAATTTTCGCAGGGATGAAAGCCTCGATACAAGGTTTTGCAACCACGCGTCTTCCACATCAACAGAAGCCAAATCTAAGTCCATCAAACATGGACATTCAAGCCAGCAAATCTTGCGTGGACGTGAAAGATCACCAAAGACATTCACTTCAAAACTTTGAAGACTTGGTGCATCAATTTCAATCATATTAATCTCATCTTTTTGCCAACTAGAAATAAACAGACTCCTAAGTTTATGAAGATGAGAGATCTGAATCTTGTTTATGCCGGACATGCTTGCATGGATAATTCCTCAATCAAGGGGCAATTTGAGATAATAGACCTTAAAATATGCTCATCCAAACGAACTATGTGAAGATGTAGCTTCTGCAATTGACTATTCCTAGAAACATTTATATAATCTCTGGGGAACGAATGCAATAAGCTACAAAAGGCTAACCTTGCCTTTTTGATTGATTTGGGAAAAATGACACCTTGAGGCACATTATATTGAACAATGTCACCACGTTTACTGGCTTCAAGATCTAACTCCTCAACTCCTTGATCTAAAACTGATCTAATCCAATCGTCCAGAAGCCGTACCAGTCTAGGATGGACAAGGATTACACGAATTTTGAATCTAGTTATACGCAGGTTATTCTTCTGAAACCTCGTGAGTGTTTCACTAACATGATTCATGAATTTCTCCATAGCTTCCTCCGTAGTTGGATAAATCTTTGAATAAATATCAGAACCCCACTCCGCGAAGCGAGAATTATCAAATTCCAGGAAGGGTGCCGACAGATAAATATGATACCATTTCTTGGACAGCACACTGGTTACCTTTATGTCTCTATTGGAAAGAAAAGAGAGAAGATGGTTAATAACAAGTTCTGGCAGTGCTGAAATCCGATCAATTAGTTCAGATTGCTCTTCCATGCCGAAGAAATGCTCTGTCACAGATCAGGATATACAAAGAGCCTCAGTCTCCCGACTTATTTATATTTATAACACAATTAAAAACAATTAAAAATCCCAATGCAAGAAAAAACTGTGACAAGCTGATTGTAGGCATAAATATCTGGAATCACAAAATAGAATAGTTAGTTAGTTGCACTCTTCGGACAGAGGGAGTACAAAAATATCAAGGGCAGGTTGGCATAACATAAGTCATGAAACTTTAAAGTAATGAGAAATCGATGATAACATGAATCAGCAGGCCATCTACAATTTAATGGGCTTGTAAGAAATAAATTAAAAAATCTTTGACTAGTCAAAAACACATCAATTACTCCCACTGTTCGGATCAAATAGTTTCTTCCGTCCAACTCCAACAAATTATTAGACTATTCAAAAGTGGATAGTTCATCGAAATGGATGGAGTATATAAAATATCCAAGGGAGGGCAAGTGATTCATGGGAATCAGGAAACCTTAAAGGAAACTCAAAGATATCTAATTCTAATCAAAAATAAAATCTCTATAACCACTTACATGAATTCAACACACCGAAAATACACCCACCAAACTACTCCCCAAAAAGTCATGAGCCAAGCTCATAGCAAAAGAAGGGCCCAAGCCCAAATAAGGTAAAAGCCCATGAGTTACTATAAATAGAGGGGTCCTCCCTCCTTATTGACTCTCTCTCTTTTAGACTCTACTTCACTCTCTTTTTTAGACTCTACTTCACGCAGAGAGACCGGGAGGCACGCTCCCTCTTTTCTCTATGGAGACTTACTGGCACGCCGGAGGATCTTGGTGGGGAGCTGACTCACGGTGTTCAATTTTGCAGATTAAATGACCAGATTCGGCACCAACCACCACTTAAGTACGACGAGACTTTTGGCACCCCATAGGGGTGCTCAAATTTAAAGATACAATCTTTATAATCACTGACAAGAATCCAACATTTTTTTTTAATCAAAGATACAATTTTTAAAATCACCCTCATGTATTCAACAATTCCTAATCAACGATATAGTCTGTATAATCACTTACATATTCAATAATTTCTAATCAAAGATACAATTTTTATGATGACCAACATGAATTAACAATTCCTAATCAAAGATATGAGCTTTATAGTCACTTACATGAATTCACCAACTTCAGCAACAATAGTGCGGCAAATAACCAACAATGATCTTCCCAATCAGTAAGAAATTTGTCGGCAAATTGGAGAAGCTGACGTCTTTCAAGCCACACTGGTTCACCGGGGGCTATCTTTATATATGATTGAAGAGGCCAGATAGGGTTTATAGGTCCCTTTCCTATTAGAATTCGGCCTCGTACGGCCCGGACGAGGGAAGTGAGATGTGGATTGGCTCTTGAATTTTCCCAATTCATTTGGAAAATTGACAAAAGATCCCAAAAATAGGTCAATCCGAAAGCCGTAAGGTTTAGGATTCCGACACTTGAAGTTTCTAGGGGAAAATGCAGTGTTACCCTCTATGGTTTGGAAAAAGTTCAGCTTCTACACTTTTACATCTGGGTGGATTCTGTCCAATGGCAATTTGACAGGTGAATAAACATATTTGGATTTTGACCTGGTTTATTAGTCGATCGCTGGTTTATTTGGTTGACTGCTAATTTACTGGTTTACTGATAAATTCGTTGTTTATTTGTCCATCATACAAAAAAAGAGTTTTTTTTTTAAAGTGAGACTACAAATGACTAATTCATCTTTGATTTGATGATTTGTGTAAATACCTCAACATTTGGCCTGTCTAGCAGCCCCTTGTCTTAAAATTTGTTAAGTTGTGTATATTGCAATTAAAGTAGGTATTGTGTTAGACCGTCTTTCGAATCCTAATCCTTAAGACGAAACCCCTAATAGAAAGGAAAAAGGAGTTAGGTTCGGCTTGGGCACGGGTAACCCATTTGCAAAAACTGCGGGCTACCCAGGTGGACGGTGGGTGAGATGGAAAAAGATAAATGGGTTGAAAGGGAGAAAATGAAGCAGACCAAACCTCGATCTGTTTCCTAGCACGCGGGTCAGTCGAATGGAGGAGGGGCGACATGAAACACTCAAAGCGTGCCACCGCATGAATTGTTTCAAGAATTGCTTTGTGCCCTCCTTTCAAATCTTGTTCTAATGCCCTAGAGTTATGAACATGGCTGCCGAAGTCCCTTTCTTCATAGACTTTGCATTTTAGTCATAAATTAACTTAAAATTTTGATCAACTTCATTTATAATGAAAAATGACACTTTTAATGTCAAAATTTATACTTTTAAAGAAAAAAAAATGATCTTTTTTGTTAAAGATATAAAGTGACACTTCTATGGTCAAAAGTTAAATTTTTAA
Organism: Codonopsis lanceolata; assembly: GCA_013146195.2. NCBI lineage: Eukaryota > Viridiplantae > Streptophyta > Magnoliopsida > Asterales > Campanulaceae > Codonopsis > Codonopsis lanceolata. The sequence continues at coordinate 38,576,666 of CM028384.1, read as the reverse complement.
TGTCAAAAAGTGAATTGATACTTTGTGGTCAAAAGTGATAATTTTCATAAAAAGATGCAAAATGACACTTCTAGAGCCCAAAGCGACACGTTTAATGCTAAAAACAACATTTTTAAGGTTGAAAATGACGATTTTTATTTACAATGTGAATGACGCTTTTAATATCAAAAAGTGACACTTTTATAAGGTCAAAAAGTGACACTTTTATAAGGTCAAAAAGCGACACTTTTTTTTAAAAATGTGATATTTTTCATTAAAGATGCAAAGTGATACTTTTAAAGTCAAAATGACACTTTTAATATTGAAATGTGACATTTTAAGGCCAAAAGTGATGATTTTCATTTATAATGTTGGGTGACGTTGCAATTTTGAAACCTGAGGGGTAATGTTGTAATTTTTGAATCTCTGACTCATTGAACATTGATATATAACTCCATCTTACAGATTAATCCTAGGTGGACTAAATGTTGAGAGCGAAAATCCAAGCAGAAGTGAAAATAAAGGTGTACTATCTCTCTTAGCAGATATTTCTCCCTCTCTTACTCTCCTCTAAATTTTGCTTTGAAACATAGGAACACCTCTATGACATATCTGTTTTGTGTACCAACAAGCATGTAGGTCAGCTGGTAAGGGGTTGTCCTAGCTTAACTAAAGTCTCAGGTTCAAGACAAATGAGAATGCAATCGTGTTAAATATTTATTGGAAGAGCTTCTACCACCAGGTTTGCCACATTGTGGTCCTACTCCGACCCAGCTTTAGAGATTAGTCTTTGACTTTCATGTTTGGAGACACCTCTTGAAAACTCTCTCTCTCTCTCTCTCTCTATATATATATATATATATATATATATATATATATATATATATATATATATATATATATTTGTTTCGTGCATAACCTACAATTGAATTCCACGTACTATGATCTAGTTGGGACTTGGGATAGGTCTAAAAAAACCAATTCGCATTGTTAAAGAAACGTACCCGACTTTATAAACATAAAACTTGTGATTTGTCATTATCATGGAATTCCAAGAAATAGAGGTGCTTTCAAGTATTTTTGATATGATCTAGACTAGTCTGTCAAGGGATTTTACGAATTTATGGGCTTATTTGATAAGTTTGAATGTTTGGAGACAAGATTGAAACCTGTTTGGAAATTTGGAGGGGACAGAATGCAATTTCAACACAAGTCAAAAAAATTGGGCGACACTTATTTTTAGAGTTTTTGCTTCCTTTTAATTAAGTTTCATTTCCCATAAGTTTAGGTTTAAAGTTTTCTTTAATTTAGTTTTCTTTTCCTACAAAATTTTAGGATTTAGTTTGTAAGCCTATATAATGGCATCTTTAAACATTGGTTTAGAGAGTTGATTGATGAATAAAAATTGAGATGATTTTCTAGATAAATAATTATGTGTTTTATTGAGTATCTTAGATTGGAAGCTCAGATTACAAACATCGTGGACTTGTTGTTTGAAATTGAATTTGACTTATCAGTTGGAGAGTCATCCCAATTGTAGCATCATACATAATTTCAAGGTTTACGTCATCTCGAAGGTGTTGAGTCGCGGAGTCATTCATCCTAAAACCTTAAATCTTTCTAGGAGATCTTGGGTTCTCATCAATTTCAACAACACATCTTGTGCATCCTTAACAATGTTTTGTTGATTGTTGTGCAGCAGTGGAAGCAAGCGAACAATTAATCAAAGAAATCTATATATGTATATTTAAAGTTGGTGAGGAGTACTAGGGTTGTGCAATCTCACCCTCTTTTAAATAAATCTTCATTCTCAAGCATTTCTCAAGTATTAATGTGTGACTTTTTGTTTTTCAACTATTACCTACTAATAATAGGGGTTAGTAATTAATATGATAATGATATATTAATCTCTTTTATTGTTAATAGTAGAACTCTTATATATATAAAAATTTACAACCAACATTACTTTCAAACTTATGTGGGATAGAACTCTTCTATTGGTAATAAAATGTGAGATTTTTAATCTAATAACTTTTAAACCACCAAATCTAATAACTTTTAAAACCAAAATCAATTTATAACCAATATGAAATACATCTCTACTAATATTACCAATAAAAAAGATGTATCTTACATTGGTTATAAATTGATGTTAGTTTTGAAAGTCTTTTGATAAAAAACTTCTACTTTTATCACTATAGAAAAGATGTATCTTACATTGTTTAAAAAGAGATGTTTGTTTTTAAAAGTCTTATATTAAAAACTTTCACTCTTATTACCAATAAATGATATGTATTTCACATTGTTTTAAAAAAAATGTTGGTTTAAAAAGTTTTTAAATTAAAGATTTCTTATTACAAATAGAATAGATGCATATATCTCACATTGATTACAAAAGTATTATATACTTTTGTCACCATAGAAAAGATATATCTTACATTGTTTATAAAGAGATGTTAGTTTTAAAATTCTTACATTAAAGATTTCTACTCTTATTATCAATAAAAGATATGTATCTCATATTATTTACAAAGAAATGTTGGTTTAAAAAGTGTTTAGATTAAAGATTTCTTATTACAAATAGAATAGATACATGTATCTCATATTGATTACAAAGTATTATACTAAAAGAGATATATCCCACATTGGTTAGAAATTAATGTTGGTTTTAAAAATACTATTTGATGTATCCAAAAAGTTGAGATACACTGGGCTTGATAATCTGGATATCTGGCTTTCAATTCTATCCAAAGCTTCAAGGCCCAAACCTATCAAAATACCAATAAACATCGTGAACTAGGCAGGGGCTTTCCCTACAAATGTATTCCGTTGTGAAAATCCGCTAACACAAAAATGAGTATATAATTTGACAGAGTTTAAGTATGAGAATAAGTGAGCGTACCCCCTCTTTCTCAAAAAGGAAGGTTTATATAGGGCCAGCCTTCAAGGCTGGGAGATGAACATTAAGAGCAGGAGCGTAGAAGGTGGCACGTTCAGGGCCACGTCCGGAATATGGGGGCGGGTTTCCGGCATTAACTCCCCACATTCAAGACAGCCGTTACATACTTGGCCCCAGACTTCAAGTAGGAAGTTGCCTGCTTGTCATGTCTGAACGACCAGCGATCCTTCCTTACTCGCTTCTGGATTGAGCTCAGGCTAGGATGAATACACGTGAGTTGTTCGTGATCTTGGATATGGCGTGCTGGGTACGTGACCAGAGCTTGAGCCTTTTGGGCCAAGCAGTTTAGTGCCCCCCTGCTTCTTGTCTGGCGAGCACACATGCTCGGAGCAAGGAGCATAGTATCTTGCTTCTGGATGAATGTGTCGTCTGCTCGTCAAGAGACTTGGATCCTTTTTATTTCTTGATAGAACTTGTATAGCAGGATTGTCATTTGTCAATGAGTGCAAGCCAGAAGGTACCAGGCGTGGGTTAGGGTCACGTGGAGCAGGATAACTGTCATCTTCCTGAAGTCCAATCGCACACACGCCCCCCAAGGTAGCATTTAATGCGGCAGATTCTCGCATCAGCATACGTGGGATCAAAACCTATAGAGGTTTCCCCCCCTTTCATTTCTGAATTCCGCCTATAAAAGTAATAACCTTTTTCCTCTTTGTTCTTTTACCACTCCAAAATTCTCGAGCATCTCTCTCTCCATCGTTTTTGAATTGCCGGTGCATTATTACAGAATCATGGAAAGAGACCAAACCAGCCTGCCTCCGTCTATATCAGAGATCCAACATCAGGTAACTTTTTGATTTGCCTTGCTTCCTTGCTTTCACTTTCATCTGCATTTCCCCCTCTTCTATTTAGATGTCGTTCCCATGAATCTGTTCTCTAAGATTTATGAATCCATCTTGGTCATCCTTTCTGCTTTTTGCACCAAACCGAGCACACGCATAGATAGGAATCGAGGAAATTTAAAACTGGTGCCCTGTTCACTGGTTTGAAATCTAAACCCTAACTGAGGGTTATGCTTGCTCAATCATGCCCATTTTTGCGAGGATGAGTTAATGTTTGTTCCTCGATTTCTGTAGGATGTCTTCTTGTGATGAGAGCGGTTCCGACATTGAACGACGTAGCTACGATCATGGAGCTTCCAGCGAGAGTGAGAAGAGCTTTGAAACTGAATCTATCAGCTCGGAAAGGACTGAACAAGATGAACGTTTGGCCTCTGGCATGGCGAAAAGTTGCGAGCAAGGATCTCCAATGGCTGGTGGCGAGGAGAGAGAAGCAGATGTTGAAATCAAACAGGATGATACTCACCATGCTAACACTGAAGATGTGCAGGGGATAAATCCTAATGTCAACAATCAGGATGAGCAAGAAGAGGATCATATTGCCGAAGAGGATCATATTGCCGAAGAGGAGGGTAGACGTTCTGGGTTTGAATCCCCAAATACAAGTGTTCCTCGGGGAAGTAGAAAGACTACTCGCCGCAAAGGCAAACAACTCGTGGCCAATGAACCTGCCTTGATGAAATGGAATGACCTGATGTGCGAAGAAGATGTGTCTGACTGGTTCCACTCCCTGGGCACTGACCCTAAAAACTACCGAGTGAAAGCCTTCGATCTGGACATCGAGGAAAAAGTCTACAACTACCAAGGAGACAAGATGGTGTTTTACTTCGACTTTTTCTTGGTTGGCCTTAGATTTCCCCTAGACCCCTTTATAGTAGAATTCCTCCAACTCAACAATGCCCTCCTCTGCGACCTGACCCTTACCACAATGAGGTTCCTGGTCGCATAAACCGTAGCTTGTAGGCTACTCGGGTTTGAGCCCGACATGACTTTATTCAGAAAGTTATCCTTGTTTTCATTGGATAGAAAAAATGGACGCATCACGGGCCGCTCTAACTTTAATTACTTTAAGATCCTGAGCGATGGCCCCAAAAAGGTTGGTGCCTGGGACGAAAAAACTCTGCTCATCGAATCGCGAGTAGGATGGCCCTTCGCTCCTTACTTGGAGGATATGAAGATTCCCAAATATGATAAAAACACTTTTCAAGCTGGCGAACCCCAGATAGACAAAGCTTTTAGGACTCTACTTGGTATGAAAGAGGGCAAAAGGGGACATGACTGGGTGCTGGATTGGGTGGCCCTTACATCTAACCCTTCCTTTCTTCGTCTGGCCAGCGTACTAAGTTGGCCTGTAGAGGGAGTCGAGGAGCCCCACCCATACTGGGGAAACTGCCATGGGGGAAGATTCCCCAGCGAATGTCTTGACTGTGAGCAAGCTGGGACCAATTGCACCCCTCTCTTCTCGCTGAGCGGCCAGTACCTTAATTTTCCTTGCTAGTATTCTGCTTTCCACTTTTCCCTTGTATATCGCCTTTGTTTGGATTTTATTTGACTTTTCTACTTGACATTGCAGATATGAGGCAGCTTGAAGATGCTAGCAGGAGCTTGCAAGCCACCAAGAGGGGGCCTCAAGGAGAAACACCAAACTCGCGGCCCATGAGCCTGCTACCCTCCTCACTATTCCAGCTGCAAGTACGAGGCGAGGAGGGAGCCGGGGGCACATCGAACCGAGCAGGAATGCCACTCCTCGCACTCGTTGCTTCCTCGCCAATCGCTCCTCGCCATTATCGCCCAGCTATCACCGCCTCGCCTCGGCCCATAACCCTCAACAAGGCACCATCAAACAAAAGGTTTGCTGCTGACCTTCCTACTGAAAGGAGGACTAGGTCGCGGTCAGAGAGAAACGACCATGGGAAGCTTCGATCCCAAGTGCCTTCGTGGGCGTGTAGAAGGCTTTCAAATGCATGTGGCTCGGGAAGATGCCGCCAAGGTGATCGCTGAATTGGCCGATGTCCCCGACTTGCACGGCCTCAACTTAAATAAGCGCAGTGGCCATCCCGCCACTATCGGGCTTGGGCTAATAAAGAGGCTTCGCCACAGCAGCCTCCGACAACGGGGTGTTGAGCATTCAAGCTCGGTCCTGGTCGGTGAAATCGGGATGTGCATGGCCGATGTAAATACTTCCCCTTTATCTGTTACAGTACCAACAAAAAACTTGCATATCTTTTTTTTCTAACTTATATTTTCATTTTCAGATGGCCACCAAAACAGAGCTGATATATGATCAGCTTATTGAGAATTTGAAGTCCTCGGGCACACTAACCGCTGAGAAGAATAAGCTAGAAGAACAGATCAACAATCTTCGAGCTGAACTAAAGCGGAGCGAAGAAGCAGTAACCATCAAGGTGACTGAGCTCTCCAAGCTTGAGGAGGAAAAGAAAACTCTGGAAGCTCACCTCAACTTCTCCAAAAAATATGAGGAGGCTGCTGTCAATAATATCGGCGCGGTGAGGAAAGAGCTCAGAGTAACGGTGAGCGAGCTGGATCAGGCCAAGATTGAAGTTGCCGAGAAAGAGAAGAAGCTAAGGGAAAAACTCTCTAAGGCCAGTGAAGAGCATAGGCAAGCCATCATTGCCGAATATAAAAACTCTGCTGACTTCAGCGCTTCTGTCGAGGATAAAGCGTACCCTTTTTATCTCCAAAAGGTACACCATGTCCTTAGGCAGATAGCATACAACGGGATGGACATTCGTCCTGAGTTGCTCACTGAATGGGGCACCAATACTCCCTTTTGCTCCTCTACTCGTCCAGGTCATGTCCTGGTTCCCTACACCGAAGACAAGCTGACTTCCCTGGCACAGTCTGACTCAGAAAAGGGGTTGGCTGTTTGGACACCTCTTGGAGCCACCGAGATTACAGTGACAGATTTAATGACCCAAATTTGGATGTCTCGATCTCAGGAGGCCGCAATTTTGGCAACTCAAGCTGCTGGTGGTGATAACGGTGAGGTGGTCATCCTGGAAAACGAGCAGGTTGCCAACGAGGAGGGAAGAAAAACCATTGAAGTGAAACCATGTACGTGTTAGATAAAAACTATATAATCGTAAAAAATTATTTTGATGTAACAATGTATGAAATGACAACATTTTAATTTTAGAGTTGGAAATTATAGGGATTTATACCTGTGGTAGAATCACTATAGAAGAACTTCAGGATAAACTATATTTGTTGTCGAAGTTTCTTTTTGTAATGGTAAGAGAATTGTTATCCTACCGAATATAGTACATCGGGAAAGTGCAACGTATAATTGACCATGAGTAAACACTGGGGTACGAAGATCAATGCCGACAAATTTAACCGATTGACCTTGTGATTTATTTATAGTCATTACAAGCGCCAACCTAATTGGAAATTGTCGTCTTGTAATAGGAATGGTAAGTTTAGAAGCAGAAGGGGTAAGAGAAATTCTTGGTATAAATACCAAATTTCCAACTTTATCCCCAGTTTATATTTTGGTTTCAATAATCTGATGCACACATCTTACTACCCTCAGTCTTGTTCCATTGCAGAGACCATCTTTTGGGGCAAGATACCTGGGCAAAATAAATGGACAACCGATTTTCAATTGCAGGTCTGAAGGGGGGAGACCAGGAGGATTCAAAGAGTTTAAATATTCTATTGATAATCGATTTGCCATGATCGGATCACTCGTATCATCTTCCACATCTTTGTATGCCGATAGATAACTAATGACATTTCCGAGGAATTTTAATTTCCTATTAGAATTCGGCCTCGTACGGCCCGGACGAGGGAAGTGAGATGTGGATTGTCTCTTGAATTTTCCCAATTCATTTGGAAAATTGACAAAAGACCCCAAAATAGATCAATCCGAAAGCAGTAAGGTTTAGGATTCCGACACTTAAAGTTTCTAGGGGAAAATGCAGTGTTACCCTCTATGGTTTGGAAGAAGTTCAGCGTCTACACTTTTACATCTGGGTGGATTTTGTCCAATGGCAATTTGACAGGTGAATAAACATATTTGGATTTTGACCTGGTTTATTAGTCGATCGCCGGTTTATTTGGCTGATTACTAATTTATCTTGGTTTATTAGTCGACCACTCTAATTTCGGATGTTAGCGCGTATAATTTTACTGGTTTACTGATAAACCAGATAGTTGTTTATCGTGGTCTATTAGTCCATCAAAAAAAAAGTTTTTTTTTAAGTGAGACTACAAATGACTAATTCATCTTTGACTTGTCATTTGTGTAAATACCCCAACATTTGGCCTGTCTAGCAGCCCCTTGTCTTAAAATTTGTTAAGTCGTGTATACTGCAATTAGAGTAGGTATTGTGTTTGACCGTCTTTCGAATCCTAATCTGTAAGACGAAACCCCTAATAGAAAAGAAAAAAGAGTTAGGTTCGGCTTGGGCAAGGGTAACCCATTTGCAAAAACTACGGGCTACCCAGGTGGATGGTGGGTGACATGGAAAAAGATAAGTGGGCTGAAAGGGAGAAAATGAAGCAGACCAAACCTCGATCTGTTTCCAAGCACGCGGGTCAGTCGAATGGAGGAGAGGCGACGTGAAACATTCAAAGCGTGCCACCGCATGAATTGTTTCAAGAATTGCTTTGTGCCCTCCTTTCAAATCTTGTTCTAATGCCCCTAGAGTTATGAACATGGCTGCCGAAGTCCCTTTCTTTATAGACTTTGCATTTTAGTCATAAATTAACTTAAAACTTTGATCAACTTTATTTATAATGAAAAATGACACTTTTAATGTCAAAATTTATATTTTTAAAGAAAAAAATGATCATTTTTGTTAAAGATATAAAGTGACACTTCTATGGTCAAAAGTTAAATTTTTAATGTCAAAAAGTGACAACATTTATTTATAATGTGAATTGATACTTTGTGGTCAAAAGTGATAATTTTCATAAAAAGATGCAAAATGACACTTCTAGAGCCTAAAGTGACACGTTTAATGCTAAAAACGACATTTTTAAGGTTGAAAATGACGATTTTTATTTATAATGTGAATGACACTTATCAAAAATGACACTTTTAATATCAAAAAAGTGACACTTTTATAAGGTCAAAAAGTGACACTTTTTAGAAAAAAATGTGATATTTTTCATTAAAGATGCAAAGTGATACTTTTAAAGTCAAAATGACACTTTTAATATTGAAATGTCACATTTTAAGGTCAAAAGTGATGATTTTCATTTATAATGCTGGGTGACATTGCAATTTTGAAAACCTGAGGAGTAATGTTGTAATTTTCGAATCTTTGACTCATTGAACATTGATATATAACTCCATCTTACATATTAATCCTGGGTGGACTAAATGTGAAGAGCGAAAATCCAAGCAGAAGTGAAAATAAAGGTGGACTATCTCTCTTAGCAGTTATTTCTCCCTCTCTTACTCTCCTCTAAATTTTGCTTTGAAACATAGGAACACCTCCATGACATATCTATTTTGTGTACCAACAAGCATGTAGGTCAGCTGGTAAGAGGTTGTCCTAGCTTAACTAAGGTCTTAGGTTCATGACAAATGAGAATGCAATCGTGTTAAATATTTGTTGAAAGAGCTTCTACCGCCAGGTCTGCCACATTGTGGTCCCACTCCCACTAGCTTTGGAGATTAGTCTTTGAATTTCATGTTTGGAGACACCTCTTGGAAACTTATATATATATATATATATATATATATATATATATATATATATATATATATTTGTTTCGTGCATAACCTACAATTGAATTCCACGTACTATGATCTAGTTGGGACTTGGGATAGGTCTAAAAAAAACCCAATTTGCATTGTTAAAGAAACATACCCGACTTTATAAACATAAAACTTGTGATTTGCCATTATCATGATTCCAAGAAATAGAGGTGCTTTCAAGTATTTCTGATATGATCCAGACTAGTCTGTCAAGGGATTTTACGAATTTATGGGCTTATTTGATAAGTTTGAATGTTTGGAGACAAGATTGAAAGTTGTTTGGAAATTTGGAGGGGACAGAATGCAATTTCAACACAAGTCAAAAAAATTGGGCGACACTTATTTTTAGAGTTTTTGCTTCCTTTTAATTAAGTTTTATTTCCCACAAGTTTAGGTTTAAAGTTTTCTTTAATTTAGTTTTCTTTTCCTACAAAATTTTAGGATTTAGTTTGTAAGCCTATATAATGGCATCTTTAAACATTGGTTTAGAGAGTTGATTGATGAATAAAAATTGAGATGATTTTCTAGATAAATAATTGTGTGTTTTATTGAGTATCCTAGATTGGAAGCTCGGATTGCAAACATCATGGACTTGTTGTTTGAAATTGAATTTGACTTATCAGTTGGAGAGTCATCCCAATTGTGACATCATACATAATTTCAAGGTTTACGTCATCTCGAAGGTGTTGAGTCGCGGAGTCATTCATCCTAAAACCTTAAATCTTTCTAGGAGATCTTGGGTTCTCATCAATTTCAACAACACAAATCTTGTGCATCCTTAACAATGTTTTGTTGATTGTTGTGCAGCAGTGGAACTGTTGAAGCAAGCAAACAATTAATCAAAGAAATCTATATATGTATATTTAAAGTTGGTGAGGAGTACTATGGTTGTGCAACCTCACCCTCTTTTAAATAAATCTTCATTCTCAAGCATTTCCCAAGTATTAATGTGTGACTTATTGTTTTTCAACTATTACCTATTAATAATAGGGGTTAGTGTGAGGTTCCTGGGAAGTGCGACCCGCCTTGATAGGGTGCGCGACGCGATGCGATGGACACCACCGCCTCGCTCCACCCTCCCTTGTTTAGGGGAAGACGAAATCCAAAGTGCGAGAGGAGTGCTATCCATATTAGCACGTTGGAATGTGCCTCGGTTGCCTTGAGTGGATTTTATATCCAAAATGGGAACTAAAGGTTTCCTCATGTCAAGTTATCCCTTATTTCGGGGATAACAGGATATGGGAATGCATTACCCTTTATTCCCATTCTCCCCTGTTTTCGTTAGGGGAAAATAGAGAAGTGCAAGAAAGGATATTGCGACGCCCCCACTTATGGATTTATTGAAAATAGCCTTATGTCCCATTCAGATCACTATGGGAGCTATGGGTTTCCCGCATCAAGTTATCCCTTGTTTAGGGATACCAGATATGGGAATACATCACCCCTCCATTCCCGTATCTCCCTTTTTAGGGAGAACAGAAAGTGCAAAAGAGGGAATGTTGCGAGGCCCCACCGGATCCGAAAGTTTTTGAGTCGCCACCTTTATTTTAAGGCAAAAGTAAAGGAAACCGTAAAAGAAAACCGTAGATTTTAGAAAAGCGGGTTCGGAGGCTAAGTTACGAGTTGGGAAGGTGCTAGGCACCCAACTCGCCCCTTTCTGCTCAAACGCTTTTTGGTCAAGTATGCTCATTGTTATATTTATCTAGCAAACAAATAAGGTCTTATTTTGACAAGGGAAATTTAAACAGATACATTCGTGGCTACATTATTTACGGACTCGCAGCCGCCTCCTTTCAATAATTACCATGCATAACATTTAAGAATCTTTGGCCATTATAACGGCTTTTACATAATATTTCCTAATCTAATCCGGGCTGCACAACGACTTATATTGGCTACATTGCGCCGGATTTAAATAACAACTTTTGAAAAATAAATAAAAGACAAAAAATACAAATGAAATAAAAATACGCCTTAAAGGTATTACCTTTTTAGAGTGGCGGTGCTCGCCTCCGTCCGTGAGAGGAGTCTTTTGTTGTTTGTGTGTGTTGTTGTGTTGATAGAATGACTGTTTGATTTTTGAAGTTTGGGCTTATCCACTCGGGCAGAGTGACAGCTTTATTGTAACACCCCGGATTCTTGCATGTGCATTGTGTGCTTGCCTTCATGTTTTCTTGTTGATTGTGAGCATGTTTATCTAGTTTATAAATGATTTGGAAACATTCATAAGTCATTCATGAAGCTCTTAACATGTTTAGAATCATGTATGCTTGTTTGTTGAATCGCCGGTTTGATTGCCTTGGTTTGGCCTTAGCGATTTTCCCTCGTTGCTCGTTTTGCTTCTATTTCGTCGTAGAAGTGTTCGTTGAGTTCTTGGCTTTGTATTCAGGTCATAACCATGTTGAAACAAGCCTTTTCCATGACCAAGTTATCCTAGTTTGATTGGTGTTTGATTGGTTAACCATTCGCCGCATGATTCGAGCCTTGTTCTACCGTGTTCTAGATGTTGTTCGGGTGTTTTTCCGACTTGTTTTGAGTTGGGTTAGACCTTAGAATGGTTGCCCATGAGTTTGGGACCATTTAGGACATGTTTAGACCAAGTTCAAGGGCTAGACGAGGCGGCCGCATCGAATTTTGATCACTAGCCCGCCTCAAGAGCCGAGAGCATCATTGCAAAAAATGAACTTAGCCGCAAAGATTCCAGCGCCCGGACTCTAGAGGCGCCCGCCTAAGGCTCGCCTCAGCTGCGCCCGCCTCAGGGAGCTACCTACGGATTTTCCCTGCTTTTGTTTTGTTTAATGCGAGTTTTATACCCAAACCCCTATCCAAACCTTTTCTAAACCTCACTTAAACCTCCCTAACCCTCCTTGATTATGTCCTAACATTAGTAACATGTTTTAAGAGTGGATTAAGAGACCATTAGTGATCATTTAACAAGCCAAAATCAGATATTTATCCACCACATTAGCTTGACACTTGTCCCACTCAGATTTTTAAACCCATATACACCACAATCTGATGTTTTGACCTTCATTCTTCTCCCTCACTCTCCAAGAACGAATTTCATCTTCTCTCAAGTTCTCCCATGGCTTCTTGAAGCTACCTTCTTGGTTCTCCATCATCCCTTCTTCCATTGCTCAAGCCACCTTCATCAAAAGTGTAGAGCTTGAAGAGTAGATCATTTTCAACCGATTAGTTTCCTTCTTTTTTCTTTCTGTAGAACACAAGTAAGTTACTTCTAGTCTTCTTCTCTTTAGTTCTCATTGACCCTAAGGAAACAAAGTTTATGATGTATGAGGTCAATGAGGACACATATATGCTTCCTATGCTCTCTTCTTGTATTTTGAAAATATGAACTTGCTAGGAGCATTTATAGGATGATTTCTTGCCTATGAAAGTTTATAATACTCTTTCATCTTGTCTATTTAAGGTTTTGAACATGTTAGAAACATGTATTATATTTGTGATGGAAGTGTTGTTATATGAGAATGCCCTAATTTATGCCTTCATGATATGTTGTGAAGTTGTTATGTGTTCTATCCTCAATATTGGACTCTATGATGAACATGAATCTCATTACAATGCCTTGATGAATTTTATGACCTAGATGAACTTAGTAATGGCCTAGGTTGAGTTATGAAGCACATAGCTTCAACTACCCGAAATTTGGAATTTTTAGTAAAGACTCAACGGAGTCGACTCTAGGGAAGATTTGAACATGTTAAACTCTAATTGCAATCCCTACGAAGTTTGGACAATCGCTTGGTCGAGTTTACTCAATTTTAAGTTGAGTTTAATTATGTGCATTTGAACCCGTTGTGATTATTTGGTTATGAGCAATTAATTGCCTTGACATGATTTATTGTAGAGATTTATACCCTACTTGGTCTGGCCGAGTTCGCTCTTGTCGAATTCGATCATTATTTGGTCTTAACGAGTAAACATCTACTTGTGCATTGCATTAAGTCCAACTTGGCACTATTTGGTTTGATTTTTATGTCGTAGGACGATGATAGCCTATAGCCTTCACGAATTGAGAGATTCGTGCTCGCTATGGATCGCCGCACGGGACCTGGACCTCACACACCCCTCCATTGAGGCCGCAATGGGAAGTAGCCCTTTCCGTGCCGAACAATACGCATGCCACCGTCGCTATTAGCCGACGGAGTTCGTAAGATATCGATGCGAAGTCACGAGCATCGTAGTCACGATATTGGGTTAACAAATGTTTTGCAGAGCTACGAAGGCCGTGCCTATATCATATCCTACTTGTATGATTTACTTCCGCACTTACGTGAAAATGTGCTAAGTGCTATATGAATAACATGAGCCATAATTGTGATCAATGCCATGATATAACATGAACATGCATTTTTAGTAACTTACTAAGTCTTTCGACTTACCCTATTTGTTTGTTTTGTTTTCCTTAGATCCGAGCCGAGGAGATCGGTCCACGATAGACTCGCTATATCACGCTTGGTCGCTTGGAGCTCAAGGTTGCTCCTTTGGGACTTTTGATAGTTAGTCTTTTATTTTGGCAAGGACGTTGGGAAGCAAGTCAAATAGACTTGACTTGGGGTTTTTGTTGTTGTAGTAAACTTAATGATTTGACACTTATAATCTTTTGTATGCCGACTTATATGTCGAGCCTTGTTTATATTAATGGTTCACTACGCTACGCTCCGCTAAAGCTCTTTTAAATATTATTGTTGTTGTTGTCTCGGCATGTTGTGGCCGTTGAGGTTTTTATAAGCATGTGTTAAAATTGTAGGAGTAGTTGTTGTTCCTACCGTAACGCCGCCGATGACTTATTTTGTTTATTTTGTTGTTTTCCCGCCAAGTGTAGCCGAGTTGTTATTCGTATGCGATGTTGCGCCACATGAATTTTATAATCCTACTTGTGCATGCTTGTGTTATTGACTATTGGACTCCGCACGACTCGATCTCGCATTGGGTCCGGGGGTCCGGCCGGCCGTCACACTTGCACGTATCGCTATAGTTAGTCAGTCCGCCGCCGATAGGTTCCATGGCCTAGGTGGGTTGGTTATTTGTGTGTTGATTCTAACGCCAGTGAATTCTTGTAGGGGTTCGATGGATAATCCTAGGGATGGCAATGGCCGTGGTAGAGGTAGGCCCAGTGAGAGGTCCCAGGCCTCGAGCCCGAGGTACCGCCGCCACGTAATCCGGTGTCCGAAGCACCGTGTCCTGATATGGCGTAGTTACACCGTAGGTTGATGGCTTTTCCGGCAGGCCAGTGAGGTGAGGTCAAGCCGAGGGAGCACCACCGCCACCTCGACAGAGGAAGTTGTACCACCACCGAGACCGAGGAATGACACCACTCTTCTAGAGAGATTCCTTCGAAGCCTAGTGCATTTCGGGGAGCCGAAACCTAGGAGGCCGAAGTTGTGGATGGAAGAGATGATTAAGGTATTATCTATGTTGGGGTGTACCGATGAGGAGAGTCATGCTAGCGACATTTAAGTTTAAGGGAGCCGAGAACATTGGTGGAATGTGTTGAAGGAAAGTCGAGATTCAAAGAAGTTCCTATTACTTGGGCTAATTTTCAAAGGGAGTTTAAGAATGAGTATGTAATGCCTGATGTAGTTCGCAACAAAAGGGAGAAGGAATTCTATGATCTTGAAAGTGGTAGCATGATCAGCGGAGTATTCCGCGAAGTTCACCGAAGTTGAGCCGTATTGTACGTGATTGATTCCTACCGAAGCACGAGGACACATAAGTTTGTTAAGGGGTTGAGAACTGAATTTAGGAAGCAAATTCTAGCACTTAAGCTCACGATTATCAGTGCGCAGTTGATAGAGCTTATGAGGTGGAGCAGATATTGAGGAACACCGGGTCAAGAATAATTCTAGTAATGCACGCATGACACTACTCGTAACACTAATCGTGAAATAATTCGTGTAATGTAAGGGGATACCAAGGAAACAAAGATAGGAGAGGTGGAGGTCAAAGTAAGCCACGTCCTAGAAGCAGGCAACAATACTTCTTCATCTCGGGGCAACAAGGACAACAGAGTGGGAGTATGACTTGCGCCTATTGTCGGAAGCTAGGACACACGTTGATTGGTGTTGGGCAAAGCTAGGAAAGTGTACTTTTGTGGAGATGGTACTCATTTTAGGAAGGAGTGCCCGAAAGCCGGGCAACTCAACCGGAACGTGGCTCGCCCGAGCCAAGAGGAGTGCAGATGGTAAACCCAAGGTGTGTGTGTTTGCGCTTGATCAGCGAGGTTCGTAGGGGTCTCGACAGGTGATAGGAGGTACTCTTTCTATATTTGATCATAAGGCTCGAGTTCTCATAGATCCGTGGTCTTCGCATTCTTATGTTGCTTCGCACTTTGTTGAGAATTTATGTGTGCCGCCTCAACCTTTGCCATATTTGCTTGAAGTGTCTACCCCGCCGGGGAATATATGCTCGCATTGAAGTGTTTAAATCTTGTGATGTATTGGTGGGTGACCACACTTTGCATGCGGACTTGGTAGTTTTACCTATACGTGATTTTGATGTGATTCTTGGCATGGACCGGTTATGTGCTTATCATGCTATAGTTGACCATAAGAAGCGGGTTACTTTTATATGCCGGTGTGCCTGAAGTTTACATTTGTGGGTGATCATGCATCGAGTGATTTGCATTTTATTTCTGCTTCTAAGGGCTAGAAAATTATTGTCTCAAGGGTGTAAGGGTTATCTTGCATGTTGTTGATAAGAAGAAGTCTTCGCCGAAATTAGAAGAGGTTCCTAGTATGTGAGTTTCCGATGTATTTTCTACCGACCATGCTATGCCACCGATAGAGAGCTAGAATTTTGTATTGAGCTTATTCCGGGACTTCACCGATTTCTAAGGCACCGTATAGGATGGCGCCCGGAGCTTAGGGAGTTGAAAACTCAGCTTGCAAGAACTCCTAGAGATTGGCTTTATTAAACCGAATGTCGCCTTGGGGCGCACCTGGCCTTATTTGTGAGGAAGAAAGATGGGAGTTTGCGGTTATGCATAGACTATCTGAATTGAATAAGGTGACCATTAAGAATAAATATCCACTACCCCACATTGATGACCTCTTTGACCAATTGCAAGGGTCTATTGTCTATTCTAAGCTTGATTTGAGACGGGGTTACTACCAATTGAAGGTTAGAGAGGAAGACATTCCAAAGACGGTTTTTCACACTAGATATGGGCACTTTGAATTTGTAGTGATGCCATTTGGGTTAACGAATGCACCAGCGGTGTTTATGGACTTAATGAATCGTGTCTTTCATAGCTATCTTGATTGTTTCGTGGTAGTCTTTATTGATGATATCTTAGTGTATTCGAAATCTCTGAGGAGCATGAGAAACACTTGAGGATTGTCTTGTCTATTCTTCGAGAAACAACTTTATGCGAAGTTTAGCAAATGTGCCTTTTGGCTCAAGAAGAAGTATCATTTTTTGGGGCATATAGTTTCTAGCGCCGGGATAGCCGTTGATCCTTCTAAGGTGGAAGCAGTGATGAATTGGAAGAGACCTAGTTCAGTTACCGAGGTTCGGAGTTTCTTGGGTTTAGCGGGTTATTACCGGAGATTTATCGAGGGTTTTTCTCGGATTGTGACTCCTATGACTAGATTGACACAAAAGAATATGCCATTTGTTTGGAGCGAGAAATGTGAAGCTAGTTTCCAAGAGCTTAAGAAGCGGTTGACGACGGCACCTATTTTGGCTTTGCCTAGTGGAGGAGATAATTTTGTGATCTATAGCGATGCTTCTAAGGAAGGTTTGGGTTGTGTGCTTGATGCAAAATGGTAGAGTTATCTTATGCGCCGAGGAAGTTGTCTATTCATGAGCGTAATTACCCGACACACGATTTAGAGTTGGTGCGATTATTTTTTTGCATAAATGGAAACACTACTTGTATGGGGCTAAGTTTGAGATCTTTACCGACCACAAAAGTTTAAAATATTTGTTTTCTCAAAAAGAGTTGAACATGAGGCAAAGAAGATGGATGGAGAAATTAAAGGATCATGATTGTACTATTTTGTATCATCCGGGGAAGGCAAATGTAGTAGCGGATGCCTTGAGTAGGAAAGTTCACATGTCTTGTATGATGGTTAGAGAATGGAAGATGTTGGAAGATTTGCGAGATTGGGGTCCTAGTGTTTATGATAGAGGTGTAATTTTTGCAAATGTTCGTGCTACGCCAGTTTTATTTGGGAAAATTAGAGAAGCGCAAGGGAATGATCCGGAGTTGAAGAAAATTATTGATGGGTTGGCTGAGAATGTATCGCCTGATTTTGTGATTAATGGTGAGGGTACTTTGACATTTCGAGGTAGAATTTGTGTTCCTTCTAATAATGAATTGAAGAGGTTAGTTCTTGATGAGGCTCATAAAACGAGGTATACCATTCACCCGGGAAGCACAAAGATGTACTTAGACTTGAAAAGACAATTTTGGTGGAAAGGCATGAAGAGGGAAATTATGAGTATGTATCAAAGTGTTTGACTTGAACAACAAAGTTAAGGCCGAACATCAAAGGCCCCATCAAGGGATTTCTACAACCACTTGAGATTCCCCGAATGGAAATGGGAGTTCATTACTATGGATTTTGTGATGTGGTTACAAGCACGCGAGAGGATTTAATGCGCTTTGGGTTATAGTTGATGATTGACTAAGTCTCGCACACTTTATTCCGATCGCGATCACTTATTCATTGACTCGCTTGGCGCCTTTGTACATTCAGGAGATCGTGAGACTTCATGGCGTACCTGTGAGTATTGTGTCCGATAGAGATCCGAGGTTTACATCTAGATTTTGGAGGTCGTTGCAGGAGGCTTTGGGAACGGATTTGAAATTCAAGACAACTTTTCATCCACAAACGGATGGTCGGGCCTCGAGCGAATTGATTCAGATTTTGGAGGATATGCCGCGAGCTTGTGCCGTGGATTTCAAGGAAGCTGGGATTCTCACTTACCTTTAGCCGAAGTTTATGTATAATAACAGCTAGGTACGAGTATCAAGATGGCGCAGTATGAAGCTTTGTATGGGCGTAGTGTAGATCACCAATTTGTTGGGACGAAGTTGGAGAGGCGAAACTTTGGGGTTCCGAGTTAGTGCAACAGTCGGTTGAGAGCGTGAAGTTGATTAGAGATCGATTATGCACCGCTCAAAGTCGACAAAAGAGTTATGCGGATAATCGTAGACGGGATCTTGAGTTCCAAGTGGGAGACTACGTATTCTTGAAGGTGTCACCAAGAAGGGGTACGAAGAGATTTGGCAAGAAAGGGAAGCTTACGCCGAGGTATATTGGCCCATTCGAGATTCTTGAGAAGGTTGGGTCTTTCGCTTATCGAGTTGCGTTACCACCTTCACTTTCGGAGACTCATAATGTCTTCCATGTTTCCATGTTGCGAAAGTATTTGAAAGATGAGTCCCATGTACTTGAGTATGAGGAGATAACATTTGAGCCGGATATGTCCTATGTTGAAAAGCCCGTGAAGATTTTGGATACCAAAGAGCAAGTGCTACGAACCAAAAGAATTCCCTTAGTCAAGGTTCTTTGGAGAAATCACAACATTGAGGAAGCGACTTGGGAAACGGAAGCGGAGATGCGCGAGAAGCATCCACATTTGTTTGATGAACTTGGTAAGAATTTAGGGACTAAATTCCTAAAGGAGGGGAGAGTGTAACACCCTGGATTCTTGCATGTGCATTGTGTGCTTGCCTTCATGTTTTCTTGTTGATTGTGAGCATGTTTATCTAGTTTATAAATGATTTGGAAACATTCATAAGTCATTCATGAAGCTCTTAACATGTTTAGAATCATGTATGCTTGTTTGTGGAATCGCCGGTTTGATTGCCTTGGTTTGGCCTTAGCGATTTTCCCCTCGTTGCTCGTTTTGCTTCTATTTCGTCGTGCGAAGTGTTCGTTGAGTTCTTGGCTTTGTATTCAGGTCATAACCATGTTGAAACAAGCCTTTTCCATGACCAAGTTATCCTAGTTTGATTGGTGTTTGATTGGTTAACCATTCGTCGCATGATTCGAGCCTTGTTCTACCGTGTTCCAGATGTTGTTCGGGTGTTTTTCCGACTTGTTTTGAGTTGGGTTAGACCTTAGAATGGTTGCCCATGAGTTTGGGACCATTTAGGACATGTTTAGACCAAGTTCAAGGGCTAGACGAGGCGCCGCATCGAATTTTGATCACTAGCCCGCCTCAAGAGCCGAGAGCATTGCAAAATGAACTTAGTTGCAGCATTCCAAAGGCGCCCGGACTCTAGTGAGGCGCCCGCCTCAAGCTGGCAGAGCTACCTACGGAATTTTCCCTGTTTTGTCTTTGTTGTGCGAGTTTTGGCACCCAAACCCCTATCCAAACCTTTTCTAAACCTCACTTAAACCTCCCTAACCCTCCTTGATTATGTCCTAACATTAGTAACATATTTTAAGAGTGGATTAAGAGACCATTAGTGATCATTTAACAAGCCAAAATCAGATATTTATCCACCACATTAGCTTGACACTTGTCCCACTCAATTTTTAAACCCATATACACCTATCGATGTTTTGACCTTCATTTCTCTCCTCACTCTCCAAGAACGAATTTCATCTTCTCTCAAGTTCTCCCATGGCTTCTTGAAGCTACCTTCTTGGTTCTCCATCATCCCTTCTTCCATTGCTCAAGCCACCTTCATCAAAAGTGTAGAGCTTGAAGAGTAGATCATTTTCAACCGATTAGTTTCCTTCTTTGCTTTCTTTGCTGAAGAACACAAGTAAGTTACTTCTCTTCTTCTTCTCTTTAGTTCTCATTGACCCTAAGGAAACAAAGTTTATGATGTATGAGGTCAATGAGGACACATATATGCTTCCTATGCTCTCTTCTTGTATTTTGAAAATATGAACTTGCTAGGAGCATTTATAGGATGATTTCTTGCCTATGAAAGTTTATAATACTCTTTCATCTTGTCTATTTAAGGTTTTGAACATGTTAGAAACATGTATTATATTTGTGATGGAAGTGTTGTTATATGAGAATGCCCTAATTTATGCCTTCATGATATGTTGTGAAGTTGTTATGTGTTCTATCCTCAATATTGGACTCTATGATGAACATGAATCTCATTACAATGCCTTGATGAATTTATGACCTAGATGAGCTTAGTAATGGCCTAGGTTGAGTTATGAAGCACATAGCTTCAACTACCCGAAATTTGGAATTTTTAGTAAAGACTCAACCCGAATGAGTCGACTCTAGGAAGATTTGAACATGTTAAACTCTAATTGCAATCCCTACGAAGTTTGGACACCGTTTGGTCGGGTTTACTCAAGTCTAAGTTGAGTTTAATTATGTGCATTTGAACCCGTTGTGATTATTTGGTTATGAGCAATTAATTGCCTTGACATGATTTATTGTGGAGATTTATACCCTACTTGGTCGGTCGAGTTCGCTCTTTGTCGAATTCGATCATTATTTGGTCTTAACGAGTAAACATCTACTTGTGCATTGCATTAAGTCCATTGGCACTATTTGGTTTGATTTTTATGTCGGGGTAGACGATGTATAGCCTTCACGAATTGAGAGATTTGTGCTTGCTATGGATCGCCGTGCACTCGGACCTCACACACCCTCCATTGTAGGCCGCAATGGGAAGTAGCCCTTTGCGGTAACAATACGTGGCCACCGGGCTGCTATTAGCCGCGCGGAGTTCTGTGATATCGATGCGAAGTCACGATATTGGGTTAACAAACTGCTTTTGCGGAGAGCTACAGCGGCCGTGCCTATATCATATCCTACTTGTATGATTTACTTCCGCACTTACGTGAAAAATGTGCTAAGTGCTATATGAATAACATGAGCCATAATTGTGATCAATGCCATGATATAACATGAACATGCATTTTTAGTAACTTACTAAGTCTTTCGACTTACCCTATTTGTTTGTTTTGTTTTCCTTAGATCCGAGCCGAGGAGACGGTCCACGATAGACTCGCTATATCACGCTTGGTCGCTTGTGAGCTCAAGGTTGCTCCTTTGGGACTTTTGATAGTTAGTCTTTTATTTTGGCAAGGGCGTTGGGAAGCAAGTCAAATAGACTTGACTTGGGGTTTTTGTTGTTGTAGTAAACTTAATGATTTGACACTCGTAATCTTTTGTATGCCGACTTATATGTCGAGCCTGTTTATATTAATGGTTCACTACAGTTTCTTCCGCTAAAGCTCTTTTAAATATTATTGTTGTTGTTGTCTCCGGCATGTTGTGGCCGTTGAGGTTTTTATAAGCATGTGTTAAAATTGTAGGAGTAGTTGTTGGGTTCTACTGTAACGTCGCCGATGACTTGTTTATTTTAAGTTGTTTTCCGGCCAAGTGTAGCCGAGTTGTTATTCGTATGCGATGTTGCGCCACATGAATTTTATAATCCTACTTGCGCATGCTTGTGTTATTGACTATTTGGACGGCACGACTCAGGATCTCGCATTGGGGTCCGGGTCGGGCTGTCACATTTATTTGGGTAGGTTTTGGCCTTTCTAGTTGGGCGGAACCTAGACTTAGTTTTTGACTTTTTTAGCTCGTTACTCGGGCAGAGTAACGACTTATTTTGGGATTTTTGGACTGGGGATGTGAGGTGGATACCTAACAACTAGGCTAGGAATCACTTATAACCTATGGGTTTTTGGTTTGGCAGAGTTTGGACGGGGTTTGGAGACTATAGGGGCTTCCACTCACCTATCTCGCACCTCTCGTACTATTGATATCGAAGGAATTGAAGCAGAGCTTCGCTGCGATCAAAAATCGCGTATCAAATGTTGTGCGTAAACTAGGAGCCGAAGGCCTCTATTTATACTGGAGGAGAGGGACGTAGCTGGAATTTCTTGATTTCTTTCCCGTGCATCTACCGCTTGATGCTTACGCTTAAAAGTTGTACATTTTTAATGTGAGAGAAGCGCAGGAGCTTCCCATGTAGTGCGGCTAAGGGACCCCAGTGCGGCACCGTACTGGCTTGTTTTGCACCAAGGCTGCTTTGCAAGTTCCAAAATTGGCCACTTTACCCCCCTGCAGTTCATTGTTTCGCGCATTCTGCTTTTCCTTTCGCATTTTTGACTCCTGCAACTTGACATTTGTTAAGTTTTAACAGTTCTTGATATTTTTGCTCTGCTGCCGATTTTTTGGCTTTTCTGTCCCATTTGTCGGTTGATCTGCTGGGGATATGGACTTTACTCTATGTAGCCTTTGATGATACTGCTGAGGATCTGTGGAGGTGGTCCTTGGCAAGATGCTGGGAGAACATTCATAGGCCGATGTGGCGGAAGACCTGATAAGATGCAGTAGCAAGATGCAAGCAATGCGAATGAATTTTTTTTTTCATTCTCTTTTAAATTTTTTTTTTGAATGTGTATGTGTACCATCTGTTTCTTAAACATGTTAAGACAGGATAAGGCAAGGTGATGGAAATGTAATATAAGAGCTTGAGATGTGACTTTTTGTTGGCCTTGGAGGGTTATGTGTATAGGAGTCGATATTTGAAAATGAGGCGGATGATGTGTTGGGTCAGTTTTCAGCCTTTTGACTAGTGCATCATTCAAAACAAAGGAATTCAACCGGGACTAGTGAGCCCTACTAATCAATGCCTCGGAGGAACCATTATTTTTTTCTTTTCCCTTTTTTTTTCTTGTTGTTGTTGTTTTTTTTTTCGTGCTCTAACTTTTGCCTAGGCCGCCCTTTCGGGTTTTCAACCTAGCGAGATGTTACTTTATAGGAAGCCAATCCTTCGATGCATGCGAAGATGAGCTGCTTATTCTTGAGGGATCATGGTTTTTGTAGTTTTTTTTGCTCCTTCAGGTAGGGATGGAAATGACAGTTGCCTCTAGAGATGATGAGCCTTTGTGTATCCAATGAGTTTGGCGAGAGAAGCCCCAGGATGAATTTAATCAACCAAATTTTGTAAGATGGAATGGGCAAGTTTCTGAAGAGATTAACTGGAGACAGTCCCAGAAAGACTCGATTGAGAAAGACTTTTGTGGGAGACAGGAATGAGTATGCTCATAGAAAGTGGATGACTCTAATGGACAAAAGAAGAGTCATGATCCAGAGTTTATCGCCGAGTATCACATGTTTTATGGACCCTACTTAACATTTATCTTTTGATAATTTATGTGTCTTTAGCAAGGAGTTCTGTCCTGGATCCAGATCACGTTGCATCCGATTGAAACAGAGCTATAGGTGGTGACTAGGTTATGGCATAGTGTTCAAGCATTTGGGATGGTTTAGCTTTAGGATTGGGGATGTGATTGGCCTCTTGCTCAAAGATATTTTTGGCCATGGGTTTGGTTATTTTAGGAAAGGCGATCGCAGGGCGATTATTGGGTGGCCTTTTAGGCTGTGGGTTTGGATAGAAAGTTGGTCTTTAGACCTGATTGTAGGTATGGTCGGGGGGTCGGCTTTCGGCTTTGGTTGTGGGTTATGGGGTGGTCCAAGAGTGATTGATGTTTTTCTTTTGTTGCGAGAGAATCATTTTGAAGTAATTGCTCAGGAGAGGCTTTTCTTTCTTTCTTTTTTTTTTTTTTTTTTTTGTTGCGAGAGGGAAATTTCTGCTCTTTTTTTTTTTTGACCTCTCGGAGTAATTTGGGAGAGTGCTTGAAGAGATACTCGTTTTCTCTCTCTTGGGATAAAAGAAGATTGTCACTCTTGGTGGATATATATATAAAGGTGGAGCAGCCCCAACTTTGAGAAGTTGGGTTTTAGAGATGGTTAGGCTTTGGAAATTGGTGGGTTTGTTCAGGCATTTGGAAGAGGATGGGTGTATGGTTGGGAGTCCCTAGTGCACCGTTTAATAGCTCGGCGCAATGGGTTGAAGATGACCTTTCACCAAGACAGAAGATTGCTTTATCGAACTTACATTTTAATGGTTTGTGGGTCCATATTCTTGAAATGACTCATCACCAACTCGTGCAGTTTTATCATGTTTTTACACGAGTCGACTCGTCTTTTTTTTTTTACAAATACTTTGGCGATATGTGCTCAAAGATCAAGAAGAAGACTCGACAAGCTAGTAAGAATATATCAGACTCGAATATAGATAGATACCTTTGCAAAGCTCGATCTGAGGACATGGTTGGACTTTTGAAATAACGGAGATCAAATGGGTTCGTGAGCATACTTTTGCACGGATGGGCTATAGGCATCAATATGAGCGGAAGAGACACCCACTGGGTTTGAAAGCCCCTAGTCCTCCTGGAGTCGGCCTTTTCTGGATTTCCTGCCTTTCCAGAATTTTCTATCTTCTTGGCTTGTCTAGCTCTCTTTTCTTTTCTGGCTCCCTATCGGGTCTTCCTTTTTTCATTTCTTTTTTTTAATCATTTTCTCTTTTTCTCTTTTCTTGTTTTTTTTTCTTTGCTTTTTTTTTTTAGTGGTAGACCTTGACATCTCAAAGTAGGACTTGCTAGATTTTTTTTTTGAATCAAGAATGACTGATGCACTTATCAACTGGTGATGGCGATTGAAAATAATGGTGAGGGGGAAATTTCCTGTCTTTACATGTTTTGGGAAACAGAAGATAACATATAGAAAAAAACCTTTCTCTTCCTTTTTTTTTTTCGAAGACTCCTTTTTTTTCTTAGAGAGAACGAAATCTCCTTTTTTTTTCTTTGTTTGTTTTTTGTTTTTAATGAGATGTAATGATTACATACCTCCGGACAGTCTTCCCAAGAGAGTAAATGACAATAGTCAACTTTTTTTAGCCCCTGCAAAATTGTTAGTGGTACCAGAAAATAACAAGGGTTCCAAAATTGACACTGTGTTGAAAAGAGTTGTTTCCTGGAGATTTTATTCGACAAAAGAACATACAAGGGTATTCTAGGGTGCTTTCTACTTTTTACTAGAGACAATCATGGGTGCGGCTTTTCAATGATTTGGCCATCAATAAGATCTTGGATGGCACTTCTGAGCTTATAACACTTATCAGTGGGATGGCCACTGCTACGATGATACTCGCAATACTGAGAGTGGTCCCATGTGTCTGATAGCTTTGGTGGAGGTCGGTAGTTTTCCATAGGTTTCAAAACCCCTTGTGCCATTAAGCCTTGGAAAATCAGAGACATTGGGGCATTCAGTTCATCGTAATGCCTTCTTTTTTGCTCGGTAGGGTCCTATGAGGTTCTTGTTGGCATTACTACTTCCTTCAACGAGTTGGCGATTCATATGACCATGGCACACTACTATATTTACCGGGTGGAATTCTTTCAACCACATTGACTTCTTCAGAAGACTCTTCGTCGATTCGAGTCACGAGTGAAATTGGGGGTGTATGTGTATCAATCTCTAGGGATCCTGTACGTATTTCTTCATCAATACGGATTCCTATCTCCACTATTTCTTTAAAATTGCTATAAGGGAGATACCGCATACGTTCTAGGTAAATGGGCTGGAGGTTTTTGATGAACATTCTACATGATTCAGGGATCGGATGCATGTCAGTGCAGGCGCGACTTTATCCTTCCATCTGCAAATTCTGAATGTTTCATTTTCTTTTTGGGTGCATGCCTCAAGTTCCCTTTTATTTTCAGTGGTGGTATTGTCTTTGTACCTTTCTAGGAACCCTTCAGCTATTTGGTCCCAAGTGCCCATGGTGCTATCATCTGCTAGCATTAACCATTGCTTAGCAGCCCCTATTAAGGTGAGGTGAAAATTGGAGGTCATGGCTTCGATACTAGCCCCTCTTGATTGCATGCCACTAGAGTAGGATTTTAGGTGGGAGATAGGGCATCCAGTCCCATCGAATTTTTCTATGTCGGGCATTTTGAAATTTGGGGGTAGTATGGCTGAAGGTTTTAGCATTAATGCCTTCATAGAAAATTTGTCTTTGTCCATGGCTTTGAGCATCATACTTTTCAAGTTCTCCATGTCTTCCTCCATTTTGGTGGGAGGGGGAGTTGGATTTTGGTATATGCTGGTAGGATTAGGAAAGATTTGGATTAGTTTAATTGTGGTATTTTATAAGGATTTTGAGGCGTTTGGTGAGGGTTACGTAAGGATTTTGATTTTGGGTAGGATTTGAGTTTTGGACAGGATAGGGATTTTGGGTGGATAGGGATTTTGGATTGGACATGGATTTTGGGTTGGATATGGATTTTGGGTTGGACATGGATTTTGGGTTGTGGATTTTGGGTTGGAATATTTTGGCGGGTTAGTGTTTGGAAATTGAGGGTTGGGTTTGGAAGGACAGGATATGGAGGTTGATGCTTTTTGAGGGGAAGTAGGGAAAGAATTCACCTCACCCTTTGGATTTTAGACTTTGTACCGGACTAGCCATTTGACTCATCATTGCACCCAACCTTTGGTCAAACCATTCTGCATTGCGGGAGGCAACATACCTGGCCCACGAATGCGTACCCATAGCTGGTGTTCACTTTCTGGCACGCCATCTTTCGGATTGTACGTGCCGTGACTGATTACGCTTGCACGATCTGGCCCGATACCTCGATCTGATTCTTGCACTATTTTCCCGTCAATCAACCGGCCGATACTATCTACGCCTTTCCAAATTCGGGCCGGTCTCACGAGGAAAATGGGGTTTGGTAGGTATCGAATTTGGTTGGAGGTATGGGCTTGAGATGCAGGCGTGCCTTTTATTAGTATTTTATTATTAATTTTTTTCTACAATTGAGGATAAGCACTGCTTTATTTTGGCAGTCTCGGGACTTTTCTGGAGCAGTGGATTCTTTCTCCAGTATAGGACCAACGTATTCCACACCTTTCGACTCCCAGGGCTGGGCGGGTCGAGGCGAAGGGCCTATACTCTTTCAGGGATCCACCATCCAGAAATGGTCTAGGTCGAGCATCAGGAATTATAAGTCGACCCTGTTTGTTATTTATTGTATATTTTTTTTTTTTTGTGCGCAATTACTATATATTTTTCGATTGCGCATTTTTTTTGACTTAGCATTTTTTTTGATATATATATATTTTTTTTTTCAGTGACCCATAATTCAAAGATGCAAAAACCGGTCGATGCGTGAAGTGTCTGAAAAACTATATGCATTCTAACGTTGGCTTATGCGGGGGTAGGCTAGCCATGGTGTAGGAGTAGAACAGTTCGGAATATATTTACATGCGTGCACGTGTGTGTGGTATCTAGAAAAAGCAGTAAAATCTTTATTTATTTTACATATAGAAAATAAAACAAATTTGGCATGTCTTCTTTGTTATATGTGGATTTTCTCGGCTTTTTATTTTTTGGCGCAAGCAAGCTAAACACCACTTTAAGAAATAGAAAGAAAAGCGGGGAAACTATCTATCCTATTAATTACAAATTTTGGTCCTATGTCCCCAAAATAAAATGCGACAAATGAATAGATATGCACAAATGTGCGAATAAAGTGAAAAAAGAAAATGAAGCTGAAATAAATAAATGAAAAATAGAGCCGGAAGTAAGCCCCGCTCTTTTGTTGTCTTGCCGAATTTATTGTAATATATATAATAGATATATATTTTTTTTGATTTTTTTAAATTTTTTTATAATATATATATTTTTTGATTTTTGATTTTTTTTATACTCTTAAACATATCCGTAATAGGTATCGGAACGAGACTGCTGCCAGATGGAGGATCATATCCACAAATATAGCCACGGCCGTAATGGGAACACTTTATTGAAATGCGTAAATTAATATAACGAGCATACTGACGAGAAACAAATAAAAACAAAAAAAGTTTTTATTTTATGAGTCTAGCCCTCCATTTTATTTAAAATAAAACAACTCCCAGTCGCCCTTTGTGAGGTTCGAGGGTGCCTGCGCCAGCGCGCCCTTGGATAGGGGTGCTGGCGTGCGTGCGGATGCGGGGACACCCTTTCTCGTTCCACCCTCCCTTGTTTAGGGGAAGGCGAAATCCAAAGTGCGAGAGGAGTCTTTGTCTATATTAGCACGTTGGAATGTGCCTCGGTTGCCTTGAGTGGATTTTATATCCAAAATGGGAACTAATGGTTTCTCATGTCAAGTTATCCCTTATTTCGGGGATAGGGATATGGAATGCATTACCCTTCCATTCCCATTCTCCCCTTTTTTCGTTAGGGAAAATAGAAGTGCAAGAAAGGATATTGCGGCGCCCCCACTTATGGATTTATTGAAAATAGCCTTATGGCCCATTCGGATCACTATGGGAGCTATGGGTTTCCGCATCAAGTTATCCCTTGTTTAGGGGATACCGGGATATGGGAATACATCACCCCTCCATTCCATATCTCCCTTTTTTTAGGGAGAAACAGGGAAAGTGCAAAAGGAATGTTGCGAGGCCCCTTGGATCTGAAAGTTTTAGAGTCGCCACCTTTATTTTAAGGCAAAAATAAAGGAAAACGAAAAAGAAAACCGAGATTTTAGAAAGCGGGTTCGGAGGCTAAGTTACGAGTTGGGAAGGTGCTAGGCAACTCGCCCTTCGATCTCAAAATTTTTGGTGAAGTATGCTCATTGTTATATTTATCTAGCAAATAAATAAGGTCTTATTTTGACAAGGGAAATTTAAGCAGATACATTCGTGGCTACATTATTCTGGTTCGCAGTAGTCTCCTTTCAATAATTACAACACATTTTAAGAATATTTGGCCATTATAACGGCTCTTTTACATAATATTTCCTAATCTAATCCGGCCAAGCGGCTTATATTGGCTACATTGCGCGGATTTAAATAACAACTTTTGAAAAATAAATAAAAGACAAAAAATACAAATGAAATAAAAATACGCTCTTAAAGGTATTACCTTTTAGAGGCGGTGTGCTAGCTACGTCGCCCGGGGAGAGTCTTTGTTGTTTGTGTGTGTTGTTGTGTTGATAGAATATTGTTTGATTTTTGAAGTTTGGGCTTATCCACTCGGGCGAGTGATGACTTTATTTTTGGGTAGGTTTTGGCCTTTCTAGTTGGGCGGAACCTAGACTTAGTTTTGACTTTTTAGCTCGTTACTCGGGAGTAACGGCTTATTACAGGATTTTTGAATTTGGGGATGTGAGGTGGATACCTAACAACTAGGCTAGGGATCACTTATAACCTATGGGTTTTTGATTTGGCGAGTTTGGGCGGGGTTTGGAACTATAGGGGCTTCCGCTCACCTATCTCGTACACTCTCGTACTATTGATATCGAAGGAATCGAGCGAGCTTATTGCGATCAAATCGCGTATGAAATGTTCTTGGCAGACTCTCCCAGCCAGCGATGCGTTGCGCTTTAAAAGTTAATGTGAGAGGCGCAGGGCTTCCATGAATGTTTTCATGAGGACCCTTGGTGCCATGCCGTGGACTTTTCAGCGGCACCAGCCCTTTGCAGGTTCAAAAATTTGCCACTTACAGTTCATTGTTTCGCATTTCGCTTTTCCTTCGCATTTTTGACTCTGGCAGACATTTGTTAAGTTTTAACGGTTCTTGATATTTTATGTCGGTCACATACCGAAATCTGAGGTTAGTCTACGGTTAGTAATTAATATGATGTTGGGATATTAATCTTTTTAATTGTTAAT
>CM028384.1:38394410-38546583 GCA_013146195.2 Codonopsis lanceolata | reverse complement strand
TTTATATGTTTTGTCTGATATGCTGATTTATATCCTCTTAAAAGATAATGCAATCTATTTTTCACTTTGGTCAATTATTATTGATCCCAGCTGAGGCAGTTTTCGTGACATTGCTTTCTGTGTTTTGGTTGAGAGTTTCATGCGTTCTTTCTTATGGCTGTTTTAGATTGGTAATTAATTTTTATCTTTGTTGCTTGTTCGATGTATTTACTGATTTTTGCACTTATCCAAGGTCTTACACTGTGGAAAATAGAGAACCACAGTTTTTTATATCACTATACTAGACCTACATGCTGTTCTATCTTTTGATGGTTGAGATACATTCAGGATGAGGGAAAGGGGAGAGCCGTAATGACAAATCTTAACAACCATTCCAGGTGTGTGATTTTGTTTTAGTATGAAACTCACAAGTTCACTTTGTTTCATGAGGAGTTGTACTACCTTTAGTGGGGTTTGTAATGTTGTTTCATAATTTGACGTAAGACTCCATTAATCTGGGCAGTGTGATGTCATCCGTATCTCTCTCCTAAAAAAAGAGTCCCTTCGACTGGCACTCAAATTAAAACTGACGACTGTTACAAGTATTTGTATGTTTTGAACTTTCCAATGTTGCCCTTTGAAAGTGGGACTTGTCTATTAAAGGAGCAAACTAATCAAGGGTAAAATGGTAAATGTGACAATCCCAAATAACTACAACAGAAAAAAGTCTAAATCATTTATTCGTTTTTCTCGAAGCGTCCTTAAAAATGAATAATGGACTCTTTGTAAGGAAGTGAGGGAGTGTTTTCAGACTCCCATGCCTGTAGTGGCTTCGTATATCTCGTGTAATTAGAAATGATTTACTCTCCTGCCATAATTATGGGTTTGGCTGCGGATCCATGCTTGTTGTCTCTCCTCTTGTTCATGGTTTTGACTACGTCAATACCCTCTTTACTGGTTACCTTTAATACCCTCATTACTTGATACTTTCAATTGAGTACTAGCATAAATCTGGCAGGTTATGAGTTTTGTTTGTTTTACCTGCTATTTCCTTCTAATATACTCCCTCCATCCCAAAAAAGACACAGTTCCATTTTAGGCGCGTCTCTAAACTTGAAGCATCAAATCTCCATATATTTCTCAACATTTTTCTTTCTTTTTGCAGATGTGATAATCATGTAACTCGTCTAACAGATATACAACTTCAGAAATATAGAGAAGCAGATGTGATTTTTTTTAAAAAAAATGTAGTATTTTTTTAGGGGGTGGGGTGGGTCGGTGGTGGATATGGGGTATTATTCCTACAAGGTGGAGTAATAACTTTGACAAGAGATGGAAGAAACTGTTGTTAAGCCGCACTAACTGATGTGGGTATGTGTATAGATGTTAATCGGGTCAACCCTATCGGTTTCGGTCTAACTTGCCGGTTTTGGTTCCCAACAGGTTGTGTTTTAAATGGTCTAGTTTAAACGGTTAGTTGAAAAGGCAGACCTATCCCTGTCGGTTTTGGTCTAAACGGGTTGCTGACGGGCTACACATAAAAAAACAGAAAGAATTTATATATAAAATTCAAAATCAAGTAATCAACACAATTCCAATAAAAAAGTCATACAACGACATCACTTAAGTAATAAAATTCAAAACACAAATCATTGAAGCTTCATAATTTACTTTAATTCAATCAATCAAGTTGTTTAATTAATAGTTATCACATATGTGTTATTAGTTCATTCAAATTAATTTTCTTTTGTTTTCACTCACGGTATTTTAGTAATATCTTAGGATGGAGTGGCTGTTTGGTTAGGTTTTGCTGGAATCTATGTAAACAGCAGAAGAACTTACTCTGTCACACAAGGGGTTGCATTGGTGACTTGAAACCCTATTGTTTCAGTCCCTAATAGGTTGCGGTTTAAATGGTCCAGTTTAAACGGGTTGCTAAAAACTCGATCCTAACCCTAGCTTTTTCCGGTTTAAACAGTTTGACCCTGCGGTTTTCAACCCTATTAACGTATGCGTATATATATGTATGTATGTACAAGTTACACTAAGACCCTTTAGACATATAATGATATACTAACACTCCCTCAAGCGGGAGCATAAATATCATGCATTCCCAACTTGTTACAAATATAACTCATTATGTTCCCATTCAATGACTTTGTGATACATCTGCAAGTACATAGCCCGTGGCAATCACTTTCTCTTGAAGTTTATCTTGAACAAAATGACAATCAATCTTTGTGATTTGTTCGCTAATGGAACACTGGATTTGAGGCAATCTGAATGTCTTATTATCACACCATAACTGCATAGGCGATGTGTTACCAATACCAACCATGTGAGAGGTACCTTGTTTGGGCGAGAGGCGAGGCACTCAAAAGGCGCTCACGAAAACAATATTAAAGAAAAATAATTAGAAAAATATATAAAGTATATATAACTTAAAAAATCTTAAGTTCTTAACAAATCATGTTATAAGCGAGCATAATATATGAAACAAAGTTCTAACATAATATCAATAACACAAATTTCATCATTCATAGTGGAAATTCAGATGCATTAGATGAACTTAAACTAAAACTTCAAGCAAGAAAATAATAGTTATCAACAAAAAAAAATTATTTGAAGTACAGTACGGTTCAGTATTGAAAACAAACTTTATTATTTTAATAGAAAGAAATACATTTTTTTTTATAAGTAAATAGAAAGAAATACATAGTACTGAAAGTAAATAAATAAGCAAACATATTTGAAAAAGGTAGTTTGTTCTGCTGCTAGAGTGTGAAGACAAGTGAGAGATAGAGAGAGGAAGGCCTACCGCAGTACTCACACAAGAGCGAGAGATTGGGATGGTGCGAGTCAGCTTCAGAGAAACCCTAACTCGAACATTGAAGAGATTGAGACGTTGCCAGTAGTCAGGGACTTGGAACGAAGTTTTAGTGCTTGTTTCTTGTTCGTCTGAAAGTCTAAAGTCGATTTACGGTTTCCTTTTGGGTTTTCGCTATTTAAGTTAACCCAAAATTACGTAGTAAAACTTTAAAATGTTACCTTATTTACGCTGTTCGACTTAGTCCGCCTTTTCACGCCCCTCGCCTCTCAAAAAGGCGAGAAAGGCGTCCGCCTCCTCTGGCCTCTAGCTCATCGACTCGCCTAGGCCTCTTCAGGCGCCTGTACCCTCGCCTCACGTCGCCTCTCGCCTCAGGCGAGAAAGGCGAGCGCCTTTGACAACTACGTGCCACCGTCATTTAGCAACTGACGAATCCACAAGCTTTCATGTAGCATGAGCCATAGCCCTGTATTCACACTCGGCACTAGATCTCGGAGAATCTGCCCAATCAGCATTTGCAACCCCCTCAACTCTCATGTGTCCATGATCCCGGTATAGCACACCTCGCCCCGGAGCTCTTTTAAGATACCGCAAAATCCTCACAGCAGCATTCCAATGAGTACTATGTGGTGAGGACATAGTCCGACTTACCACACTAATTGCAAAACCAATATTTGGCTGGGTAACCGCAGGATAATTCAACTTTCCAACAAGCTGACAATACCTTTCTGGAACAGCAAATTCTTCACCACCCTCAGCTGTAAGTTTTAAATTCAGATTCATAGGAGTCGAGTCTCAGAAGGTTTCGCCCCTAGCATTCCTGCCTCACTCAACATATCAAGCACATACTTCCTCCGAGATGATTGCTACGGACATCCTCAATCCCCAAGAAATATTTCAAGCTACCCAGGTCCTTAGCTTGAAATTTCTCTTGAAGGAACTGCTTTAGTGTGCTAATACATGCCTTATCACCACCAGTAATAACAATATTATCCACATACACAACTAATAAAATAATACATGTACTGCTTTGTCGATAAAATACAGAGTGGTCACTATGACACCTCATAAGACCAAACTCTATCACCGCAAATTTTCCAAACCACACCTGTGGAGACTGATTCAAGCCATACAATGCCTGCTTTAACTTGCAAACCTTCCCAGACTAGACTCCCCAACAACAAATCCACACTGGAGGTTGCTCCATGTAAACCTCTTCCTTGAAATCACCACGAAGAAATGCATTCCTCACATCAAGTTGGTGTAGGGGCCATTGATAAGACGAAGCAAGTGCTATGAGCAAACGAATTGATGCAAGTTTAGCAACCGTAGAAAATGTATCAGAATAATCTACCCCATATGTTTGAGCATATCCTTTTGCAACAAGGTGAGCCTTAAGACGAGCCAAAGTCCCATCCGGATTTACCTTAATGGTGTATACCCATTTACAACCAATGCCACGTTTACCTATCGGTAAGGGAATTAAATCCCAAGTCTGATTGTGCTTAAGAGCACTCTGCTTCAGACAAAGACTTTGGAATAGAATAAGACTCCAGAAGAGCAACAAACGCACAATGCTACGGAGATTAAGGCATTATAACAGAGAAAAATAGAAATAGGATGGAATATACAACTACGTTTACCTTTTCGATGAGCAATAGGAACATCAAGATCCGAAGAAGACTCAAACGTGGCTAGATGAGGCGACAAATGGACTAGCTCAGCACGCAGAATCAAGGGGCAAATCCTTTGGATGGCATGATCGACGCGTGTATACACGCTCAATGGGAGGCCAAGCTATCTGCTCAACACGAGAAGGATCGGACCGGATGACTTGATAAAATGGTGTAAACTCATGAAATGTAGCATATCACAAACAAAATACCGATTCAAATCCGGAGAAAAACAACGATACCCTTTCTGAGTACGAGAATAACCCGCGAATATACATTGAAGTGCCTTAGGATCCAACTTGGTAAGACCAGGACGGTGATCACGAACAAATTAAACTCACCCAAAGATCCGAGGAGGGACAGAGTAGAGAGACTAAGATGGGAACAAGACACAATAGGCAATCTCCTCCCTGAAGTATAGAGGAAGGCATCCGATTAATGAGATGACACACAATTAAGACAGCGTCTGCCCAAAACTATTTAGGTACATGCATTTGAAATGAGAGAGCTCGGGCAACTTCAAGTAAGTGACAGTTCTTTTGCTCAACCATTGTGCCACCCCACTTTGCTCAGGTGTATCAATATAGGATGATTGGTGGAACATGCCACAGACTGTCATGAACCTAGAATAAGCATTTGAGAAGTACTTTTGAGCATTATCATTACGAAGGAGTTTAACGGGCATACTAAATTGAGTCTCAATCTCAGCACAAAACTAAGAAAATATATCAAATAACTCACAACGATTTTTCATTAAATATATTCAAGTAACACCGGAATAATAATCCACAGAAGTGACAAAATACCGATAACCTAAGCAAATGGGCATTTACCCTTTTATTGACTCTAGGAAAATAAGAAATACGATGATATTTCGCAAATTGACACGCGTCGTGTGCAAGATGACACAAATGAGAGATGTTGACATAACTTCTTAAGACTTGACATCAAAGGATGACCCAATCTGCAATGATTTCCGGAAAGGAGAAACCAAAGAACTCGAACACGCAGCTAGGCCTGGCAATAGGGTGTGTTGGGTTGGGTTTGGGTCGGGTTGGAATGAGTAACTGGTTTAAATGAGTCGGGTCAGAGTGGGTTGACCCGTCTTAACCCGCCTTCCTCCCCAAAAAGCATGTATTTATAGTATAAAAAGTTGTGGGTCGAAACGGGTCGGATCGGGTAACGGATCTGACCCACATTAACCCATCCCAACACAACCAATTAATATTCTCGGGCTGAAACGGGTTATCCGTTTTGACCCAAAAATATTAACATGTTGGGTAATTAGTGAGTTGGGTTGGGTAAGTTAATGGGTAATGGGTTGTAATTGTCAGGCCTACACGCAGTCGATGACACAACCTCAAAGAAGTAGAGTCCACCGGATTCTTGCTCTCTACCAATAATCCTTTTGTACCACGATCCTGAAAGACATAGTGAGACCTTACAATTACGATCACGAGTAAATTTACTAACAAACAAGAGAATATAGGAAAAACCCAAAATATACAAAACATAAGACAAGGAGAGAGAGTGTAAGACATATACTACCATACTCATAAATAGGAGCGACCGAACCATCTGCTAGTGTGACACTAGGTTTACCTGATGCATGAAAAGAGACCTCAGTTGCATGAGTAAACCATGAAAAGAGACCTCGCTTGCCGTCATCATATGATCGACACCCAAATTATTGAGCCATTTACGTTCATTGAAGAGACACAAGTAGTAGGTTTACCCTGACAAAAGTAGCAGTAAGGGAAAGAAGAGGATGCCTGAAAGCGAAACTGTATAGCGGGCAAACTCATCGTCAAACATCATCACCATCTTACCCTCACTCGGCTGAGGTGGTGCAGGGGTATGTCTCAGGTTTGGAGACAATATGAGCAAAGCGATCCGTAGATGTTTTCCCATGCAGCTTCCAAGAACTGCCAATCATATGACCTATATCCCCACAATGATAACACATACAGGCCTCTGTACTCTCCCTACCTCCACCTCGACCAACACGGCCTCCTCTACCATGGTTCCTACTACCTCAACCCCCATTATCGAGTCTCCGTTGTCCCTGACCACATGACCAACACTCCCAGTAGCACTACACTTGCTCCAGACTCTAAGGAGGCACGAAGAACACGAGAGAAAGCTTCCTAAAGAGAACCAATATCGGTGGGATAACATCCGGGATTGAGTAGTGCTAAACTCGAGCCCAAACCAACAAGAAACCCAAGAATAATCACCGCTCTCGTTGTACCTGCATGGTACCGACATCCGCATTACTCGGTGGTAGTAAGGAACTCCACTCGCAGCCCAATTTCTTGTAATCGCAAAGTACCGAGTCACGGTGCATTCTCGCTGATCTTGGCGAAACATCGCACAAGATAAATCATAAATTTGTTCAAATTATCCTTGCCTCCATATACGATAGCCAAGTACTCCCACATATCCCGTACACTTGTAGTGTGGGCAACTAACTCTGCAATCTCAAACTCCATGGAATTCATGAGTTCTCCATACAAATCAGCGTCGTCTCGCATCCACGTGGCATCTTTCTCCTGAACAGTAGTAAGATGATCTTCTTTCTTTTGCCCTTTCAAATTCATTTCAACTACATGTCGCCACATCAAGTAGTTCTTCCCTGCTAGTCTTTTATCTATAATCTTCGAACTAGCGAGATATGACTTCGAAACCACGACCGTAAGTAGACATTGGAATATCTTGTTATATTATTCAAAGCCAAAAACAAAGTCACGCCCACCGAACCATCAAGCTAAATACCAAGTAATCACCAAACCGAAAAAACCAACACCGAGACCAACCCTGGTGGTCCGGCGAGACCAGCCGGCGCACGGGCATGTGAAGTACTATTCGGCACCTACTGGAATCAGAAACTCACGGACTAAGTCGCCTACCCTAGGCAGCGACATTGAGCAAACTTCCTGCTGCAAATCAATCCACGAACTTGGTTTTCGAACAATGACAACCCTACAACCACAATCACGTGCCAGTCTAGGGTTAACCAGCCTTTCACAAATTCAGACGATCATGGCAACCTAAATACTCAATGAAAACCTAGGCTTCTATACCATGTAGTTTGACAAGAGATCGAAGAAACTAGGGTTGTGAAGCCACACTAACAACTGATGTGTGTATGCCTATATATATGTATGTATGTATAAGTTACACTAAGACCCCTTAGACATATAATGATATACTAACACACCCTTAAACTCTAACAAATACTTTGTCAAACTAAAATGATCAGATTTTCCATTTGTATATTTTGTTTTGTTTGGTTCCCCTATTTTTTTCTTTGATAAGTATAAGTATTATAAAGCAAGTGTCAAATGAGGTGACGCATCCTTGTACACAGGGAGTATACAAGACAAAAGAATAAACTTAGCCAAAGTCATATCCTCTATATCTACAAAAGGATCCCCAAGGATTGGATCAGCACCAAAAACGAAGAGCCTGGAGATAAATCTTCTTAATCCCATCAATGTCTGACTCAACATTCTCGAATGCCCTTTGATTCCTCTCTTTCCAAATGGTCCACCATATTGCCATAGGGGCCAAATCCCAGAAAGTACTTCTTCTTCTTCTTTTATAGAACGACCACCCTCGAAGAAGCTCAACGACTGATCTAGGCATGACCCAAGATACTCCAGCTAAGAGGAAAAACAAACTCCATAACTTCCTCACCATGTGTGCAAAAGTAAGTGGTTTACATTCTTCTCTTCTTCCTTGCACATGTAACACCAATTAACATAAATCTTGCCACGAACTCTCAAATTCTCGCCAATCAGGATAGCTTCCCGGGCTGCCTCCCACACAAAAAAAGCCACCCTACTAGGAACTTTAGCTTTCCAAATTACTTTCCAAGGGAATGAGAGATTGTCTCTGTCATTCAACTTCAAATAGAAAGATCTAACTGAAATTTTTGATTCTTAGAGCCGTTCAGTCCATGTCTTCTCCGTACCTCGCCTTTTAAATGCATGAAGAAGTTCCAAGAATTGCACATCCTCCTCGAACTCCCAGTCGTGAAGATCCCTGTGAATAACAGGGTTACCACGAATCTGCCCCGCCAAAATTAGCTAAAATAGAACTCACCATCCATTTTGAGATGTTGTATAAATTAGGAAACCTATGTTGAAGCAAAGTTTTCTCGCACCATATATCCTTCCAAAACCGTACTTGACTTCCATTACCTATATCGAAAGTGATGAATCTTTTGAAAACATCCCAGCTTCTCATGATGCCTTTCCAAACACTAGAGCCATGGGTAATGATCACGCCCAGGGCACGTCTTGGACTGGTGACGTGTCCGATTTCTTTGTGATCACGTCGGTGTTGTGGGTACCGGAGGTACCGATTCTGATAGGATATCTGGGCTTGGTGTTGGATCTTCGTTGAGAGGTACCTGAAAGCAAGACCACCGTTAGGGTCTTTGGGGGTTTCAGTCTGACCCTCGGTGTGAGAGTCGATGGGTAATATGTGGTATGCCGGAGCTAGGCGTTCCCTTTGCTTCCGGATAACGTATGAGAGAATAATCTCTTTGTAAGTGTATATCTAGCAATATAGTAAGTTTTCTATGTCAAGTTATCTTACCTTTCTAGTGGGGAAAGGTTCCCTTTTATAGTAAACTAGATTTGAAGTCATGATTGGCTTGAGGGTCCCTGATGGTGGGACTTGTTCCCTGCTCGGCTCGCTGGCAGTTCCTGAGTGGTCAACAGGTTGCGTGTGCAGGGTGAATTGTAGGCGGTTAAATAAGCCGATAAGGTATAGCGGCTTGCATGGCTTGCTCGGCTCTTGTGGGGAAGGCACCTGGATGCTAGGTACAGGCTACGGGCTAAACCTGTCTTATCCCAGAGAAGCTGTCGGCCGAGCGTAGGTGATCCTCGGTCGCATGGTCGGGTGTAGATTCATGATCGCCTATTTGTGCTCGTCGATGGTGGTCGTCGGAGCCGACCAGATCCTCTCGCCGCCGATGACGATCAACTGAGGAATGGTCTTCGGCCCTTGGTGGGACCAGTCCAAGTCTAGTCGGAATCCACGTGGTCGCTCCACGTAGGGGGACCCAGGTCGGGTCCCATCAATAGCCCCCGAGTTTCCAAGTGCGAGGATTTATCCTTAGCTTGGAAAGTTTAATTGAATGTCGTGCTCGATTTGTTCGTTTTTGATGCTCGCTAGTATTCTTCGGGCTTCCATTTATTCCTGTGGTGGTCGCTTTCTCGATGTGCTCGATTGGTCGCTCGCTTTGTCGTAGCCGATCACTTTGTTGTCGAGGATGCGCGCATGTTTGATTAGTGGAATTTTCTTGGAAGTTGGTCCGCCGTATGCATTAAATGCACGGTTTTCGAGGAGTCGTAGGTAATCATTTCTAATGTCTTTTCTCAGAAATTCGACGGCGTCCAAATACCGAAACGTCGTCGGTTTGCAGTTTTTTGGTAAATAGTGCCCGCCACGTGTCGACCAGCGGATGGTTTGGTAAGGGTCCGCGTGCTTTTGGTCGGGTCGACCCGGGTAACTCGGGTTGATATAAAAGCACGATTTTTCCCGGTTTTTCCTCACTCTTCTTCTATACTCTTCTTCAGTTTTCTCAGAATTTGAGAAAGGCGAAAAAACCCTTCCTGTTGTTTTTCTTATTTCCTACACTTTCAGCCGTTCTTTTGTTCTAAAATTCTAGTTTCCAGGTTCGCCGTTTCTTCCCCTTCTTTTTGATACCAATTTCGTGGCTTTTAACTCTATATTTGAGCGTTTTCTGGTTTTTTGCAGTTGTCTCCGGTAGCTTCTGCGTTTTCCGATACACCGGGATTCATTCCTTGGTGTCTGTTAATCTTCCCGGTCCTCGATTCATCTTCTGCTCTTTCCTTGCTCGTCTTCGACCTCACCCTTTACCCAGGTACTCTGTTCTTCCCTTCTCCTTTTTACTCGCTCTTCGACTTGCTAGGCGTCTAGGTTTTCGGTTTTTATGAGCCCTGTATCTGCACATTCTGTTTTTGCCCCGAGCGAGACCTCTTCTTCATCCTCGCCCAACTCCTCGACCGTCGTTCAAAGGAGTATGAGGACTAAACACGTTAGCCCGGAGCCGGCGTATGCTCGATCTCCAACGACCAAAAGGTTGTACTCGCAGATCGACGGCGCTTGGTCGTTGGTACTGCCGAGCCAAGCGATGACACTGCTTGCCCAAGGTGGGTATCGCATGGAGGATTTACCCCTTCTGGCTGATGAAGAATATGCCGGTGAGGACATCCCGGCTGGGGCGCATATGTTGGTATGCTCGAGCACGACCACGGCGTTGAGATACCTTTTCAACCAATATTATCGGGAAATAGTCGCCCAGGAAGTGGTTGAGGCGAACAAGGCTCTAGCCGCCGAGAAGCGAGGAGAGAGCTCTTCCACTGCTGCCGAAGTTTCGGCGGGGGCCGACGATGCGCCTGCTCGGAGGCCATTGAGGGAGTGGAGGAATAACATTTATGGGGTTGATGTAGACAAGTGGGATGAGCAGTATAATCACAGTCGGAAGATTTTCCGGGGATCCAACCCCAATAATTTGATTAGTATGGACGATTTGAGGGCGAGGACGGATAGAGTAGGTTTTTATATTTCATTTTTTGAGGCCGGTCTTCGGTTGCCACTCGACCCCCTCCTGTGCGAACTCTTAGAGGAAGCGGGTGCTCACCCCCTCGACCTCTCGTTGAACCTTATCAGGTACTTGATCTCGTTCGCGGCTTGTGTCCGAATGCTCGGATTTGAACCGACTTTGCCCCTCTTCCTAACCTATTTTGCGGTGACCAAATCCCTGAAGCGCCTTCAATGCAAACACCATAATCGGGGAATAAACCTGTTCGCCCGACCTCCTGGGAAAACAAGTCATTGGGACGAGAAGGTCCTGTTGGTCGAGAGTAGATACGGGTGGAATTTCCCCACTCCTCGTTTTTCCAATGAAGAGGTTAAATCTTTCCCCCCGGCTGGGCCTCTGGACGAGTATGAAGAATCCGCTCGTAAGGCTATCGAGGACTTTCTTGGAGTAAGGGGGATGGGGCCTGCCCGGGTTTTTGATTGGACTCGCATCAGTGTGGATGAGCCTCTGTTGAGGATGGTCGGGATGACGGGCAAGAAGTTTACGGGACTGGATGCTCGATGTCCAATTCCCGCGTATACCTAGTACCCCGGATGGTCAATGCACGAGGATAATAAGTTCCAGTCGGACTGCCCCCAGTGCCGGGAGAACGTATTCTTCCTCGAAGGCTGCGGAAGTATATGCCCTCGCTTTGTAGCTTTTACTTGAGCTTTATTTTCTCAACTCTTTTGATAGATTTTGTATAATGCTAACTAATTCTTCTGCTCGTTTCAGACATGATCGATATAGACGTCCTTACGGGCAAATCAACCAGGCGCGACCAAGGGGTTGCTCGTCGGCAACTTTTGAGGGATGCAAAGGCCGACCCCAAAAAGGTCTATCCCCTGCCCACCCTGCCAGCCGACGAGCAAGGTGTTGGGTCTTCGGCGGCTCCTTCCACAGCTCCTCGCCGGGCTCCGGCCAGGGCCAACCCCCGAGTAAGAAGTAAGCCCCCTGCCCCAGCCAAGAAAATATCTGAGCCCAGTGCTCCTGCTCCTCCTGCCCGGCCTATCTCCCTCGAAAGCGCTCCCGCCCCTTCTCAGAGAAAACGAACGCTGATTGTGGACGCCTTCGAGGAGGACGAGCAAAGTATAGAGGAAAGATCTGCTCGTCCCCCGGCGGGGAAAAAACTGAAGGGCAAAGGCAAGGCTACGTCTTCGTCGGCCAGCGAAGAGACAGTGCCCTGGCTGCGAGATGATTTTACGGGCCCGACTACCCGTGCGGCAGGGACTCAGCTTGCCAAGGATTTCGCTGATATCCCTGTCCTCCAAAATTTTGACGTTTGTCGTCGTGATTCCCCCATGGCCTTAGCCGGGCAGGGGCTGGTTGTCCGAGCTCAGGTCGTGGATATGGTCGGGATTGCCAACTCTCTGCCCCCTGCCGAGGGCATGGGACGAATTGGTCTGTGCCTGAGCGAGGTAATGCTCTTCGATTCTTTTCTTTGTTGATTTTGCCAGTCGTTCCTTTTGCTGATATTCGTTGTATTTATTTGTAGGTCTGCTCCTTCGTGTCTTCGCTAGCCACTCGAGCTGACGCTTCTGCTATTGCGGTCGACAAGTTGAAGACTCAGGCCGAAGCTGATAAAGATGAGATTGATCTCCTGCAGGGTCAAGTGGCTTCCCTGAAGAGCGAACATGCCAAAGGGGAAGCCCAGTTGAAGGAGTCTTCGACTAAGGTGGCCCGACTGAACGAAGCCAAGGACTCAGCTGAGGCTCGAGCTGGGGTTGCAGAGAAG
Source organism: Codonopsis lanceolata (assembly GCA_013146195.2). Lineage (NCBI taxonomy): Eukaryota > Viridiplantae > Streptophyta > Magnoliopsida > Asterales > Campanulaceae > Codonopsis > Codonopsis lanceolata. The sequence goes on along the minus strand of CM028384.1, from coordinate 38,533,750 downwards.
AGGGCCTGTGATGCTGAAGAGATGACCAAACAGGCTGAGGATAGGGCTGCCGTGGCCGAGCAGGAATTGGCCGAGCTGAGGGCCCAGGTCGCCAGTTTAGAGAGGCAGGTGGAAGATGTGAGGGCAGCTACTTTCAAATCTTTTGAAGGCACTGAGGCTTTTAATAAAGAGATCGTCGTCTACTACGAGCGGGCCCAGCGGCATATGCTTCGAGTGGCCGCTGCCTCGGGTATGACCCTCGGAACCATAATCGAATGGGGCAGCGAGAATTTTGCCGGCGAAGCTGCTCGGCGCATGAGATGATCCCGTTTACAGAGGAAGAGATGGTGATGTTGCGGGCAGCGGACGTTAGACATGAAATGGAGGAATGGGTGCCCCCCACCCCGTGGTCGCTTGATGTCATTGCCCATATAAAGGCGGTGGAGCGAGGCGAGGAGGTGGATTTCGACCCCGAGCTCAAACTAAGACAATTTATGGGCGAAGGCGAACACTCAAGCCGAGCTGAATTTGCACTTGCGTCCATAGCTGCCGAGCAACATGGTCTTCCCTCGCCCCCTCATGAAGCCGAGGGCGGCGATCTCCCCCAGTAGCTTTCTCATTTTTCCTCGCTGTGCCGAGTGGTTCTAGGCGACTGTGCCTCTACTGCAAACAATTTTTATGTTTTTAAACAATTTTTGCCTACTCGCTTTGGTTGATGAAAAATTGAGCTATCTATGAATGAATTTTGACTTGTATTTTATTTTTAGATTTATTGCTAACTATGCTCGCGTACCGAGGACAGTTAGAGCTCGGCGTGTTTGTTTATGTATGCTTTCTTTTCCTCGCATATATTGATTCTCGGAGCTCTCCCACCTCCGTACGAGGTTGGGAATAAGTACTTTGACTTATTTATTGAAAAGTTGGCCCTCCTCGTATGCCGAGGATAAGGTCTTTTTCCCACCTCCGTACGAGGATGGGATGAGTACTTGACTCATTTGTCGTTTTTGTTGGCCTTCCTCGTGTGCCGAGCATAAGGTCTTTCTCCCTCCTCCGTCCGAGGATTGGTCCTATTGCATCTCCGTTCGAGAATGAAAATAGGTGATAACACTAGTTTTCAGAAAAGACTTGTCATTCACTAAGCTTACCATTTTTACAAGAGGTTATATCAATGATAATACGCTTTGAGATGGTCGGCATGCCATGGATTTTTGAAAGGTGTACCATCTAGCTCGGCCAACCTGTAGGTTCCTTCTTTCACAATGCTAGTTACTCTGAAGGGACCCTCCCAATTTGGAGACAACTTATTTCTTCCCGCCTTTCTCCCTGTAGCTTCAATCTTTCTCATAACCAAGTCTCCGACTAGAAAGGCTCTCAATTTCACTTTTTTGTCATGGTGAATCTTTGTAAGCTTCTTGTAATTGATCATTCTGAGTCGGGCTTCTAGTCGCCTTTCTTCGATATTATCCAGATCGAGCTGTCTGGATAAATCATTCTGTTGCTGATCAAATAGGGTAACCCGAATGGTGGGAAGGGCTAGCTCGACTGGTGCCATTGCTTCCGAGCCGTATGTTAATGCAAACGGGGTTTCGCCAGTTGATCCTCGAACCGATGTTCTGATTCCCCATAGCACAATTGGTAACTGTTCTAACCAGCTTCCCTTCTTCTCGTCTAAGTTTCGCTTCAAGGCATGCATGATCTTTTTATTCTCGGCCTCTGCTTGGCCATTGCCCTGTGGATGAGCTACCGAAGACATTCTGTGTTTAACGTTTAGCCGGTCACAACTTGCTGTATACTTTTTAGAAAATTGAGTGCCGTGGTCGGAGACCATCATCCGAGGAAGTCCAAACCGACAGAAAATCTGCTCGTAAGTGAACCTGACTGCCTGATCCTCGGTTATGCTAGCAAGTGGCTTTGCTTCTATCCATTTGGTAAAGTAGTCAACCGCTACTATCACATACTCGCACCCATATTTTGCTTTAGGAAAAGGACCAATAAGGTCAATTCCCCACATGTCAAAGGGCCATGCCGCAACTACTGGAGTTTGTAAGACCGAGGGTACTCGAGGAATGTTTGCAAATCTTTGGCATTTGTCGCACTTCCTTACATATTCTGCCGCGTCTCTCCTCATGCTCGGCCAATAATAACCGTGGAAATTCATCTTGTCTGACAGGGTCCTCGCTCCAGGGTGTCCCCCGCATTCGCCCTCATGCACCTCTGCCAGCAAATCATTTACCATTTCTGGTCGTATGCATCGAAGGAGAGGCTTGGTGTTCGACCGCTTATAGAGCATGCCTCCAATGACCGAGTATCTACACGCTCGGTTTCTGATTATTTGGGCTTCACTTTTCCCTTCTGGTAGAGTGCCCAGCTCAATGTAATCCTTAATGTCGTCGATCCAACATCTTAGAGTTTCAGCGACGACCATAACTTCTTCGTAGCTAATGGCTGGAACTGTGAGGAACATGAGCTCGATGCTGGGGGGACCTCTTCGACCTCCGAGGATGCAATTTTAGAGAGATGATCAGCTCGGGAATTTCCGTCTCTAAGGATCTGTTCTAACTCCCAATACATGAAACGAGTCAACAGTTTCTGTGTCAATTGCTGGTATATAGCCAGTATTGGGTGATTTGCTTCGTATTCACCCAGTATTTGTTTTACCACCAATTGAGAGTCGCTGTAGATCACTATATCTTCAACCCCCAAGGCTAACGCAAGCTCGATTCCCGCGATCAAGGCTTCATATTCGGCCTGGTTATTTGATGTCTTGAATTGGAATCTTAAAGCCATGTCGATTTCTCCTGAATCTGGGATGCTCAGTGAGAGCCCAGCTCCACTCCTCTCTGCTCCTGCAGATCCGTCCACGAACAAGGTCCAATATAAAAGTGGCCTTGTCTTTGTTTGCTCGCCCGAGTTTGTCGCTTTTGTGCTCGCTGGGGTAATTGTTCGAGCATTCTCTTGCTCGCCTTCTGGCCGAGTAAATGAAGTTTCGGCTATGAAGTCGGCTAAGACCTATGCTCGGATCGTTTTTCTGGCCTCGTAGCTAATGTCATACCCGGAAAGCTCTACCGACCATTTTAACATCCTGCCCGCCATGTCGGGTTTGTGCATAATTTTTCTTAAAGGGAAATCGGTGTACACTATGATGGAGTGTACCTGGAAGTAAGCTTTTAGTTTCCGCGCAGCAATGATCAAAGCGAGAACCAGTTTTTCAATTTCCAAATATCTCCCTTCAACGTTTGTAAGTGCATGAGAGACGTAGTAGATCGGCCTTTGGATGTTGTCTTCCTCCCGAACCAAGACTGCAGCGACAGCTGAGTCCGAGGCAGCCAAATAAATGTATACTTTCTCCTCGGGTATCGGAATACTGAGGAGTGGTGGTCGGCCTAGATACTCTCTGAGCTCTTCAAAAGCTTTTGTGCAATCATTTGTCCATGCAAACTTTTTGCCTCCTTTCAATACTTTAAAGAAAGGCAAACTCTTTTCAGCGGACTTGGCGATAAAGCGACTAAGAGCCGTGATCCGACCATTAAGCTGTTGGACATATTTGATCGAGGATGGCACATCCATGGTCGTTAATGCCTTTATCTTTTCTGGGTTGGCCTCGATTCCTCTTTCGTTCACCATGTAACCGAGAAACTTTCCTTCTGTCACACCAAACGCACACTTGGCTGGGTTGAGCTTCATTTTGTTCCTCCGAAGATTCGAGAAGGTTTCTCGCAAATCTTTGGCGTGGTCGGAATGTTTCGTTTTGATAACCATATCATCAATATATGCTTCTACATTTCTGCCCAACTGGCTTCCGAACACTTTATTCACCATTCTCTGGTACGTAGCCCCCGCGTTCTTGAGACCGAAAGGCATCATTGTGTAACAATACAACCCGCCGGCTGCTCGGAACGCTGTGTGTATCTGGTCGGCCAACCACATTCTAATTTGATGATATCCTGAATATGCATCTACAAAACTGAGAATTTTGTGCCCCGATATAGAGTCCACAAGTTGGTCGATTCTTGGTAATGGATACCAATCTTTTGGGCAAGCTTTATTTAGATCGGTAAAATCCACACACATTCGCCATTTCCCGGTTACTTTCTTCACCATAACTACATTTGCAATCCAGGTTGCATACAGGACTTCTTTAATAATTTTGGCTTTCAACAATTTCGACACTTCTTCCTTGATAGCTGTCTGTTTTTCCGAGGAGAAAATTCGTGCCTTTTGTTGTATTGGGATGAAGTCTGGGTCAATGCTTAACTGGTGCATAGCGACGTCCTCGCTAATCCCCTCCATGTCATCGATCCTCCAGGCGAACACATCCAAGCTTTCTTTTAGTAACTTGATGATCGCTGCTCGTTCTTCCTTGGGGATTTCCCTTCCTACTCGGACCTTCTGCTCGGGGAAATCGAGGTTGATCACGATTTCATCCAAGTCATCATTAGGCTCTATGGCTGGTTGATGATCGATGTCTAGGCTTTCGATGGTGATCACTTTGGTGATAACCGGGTCTTTTGTATGATCGACTAGGTCATCAGCTTTCCTTTCTTTGAGCGAGCTGGCGTTCCCAGCTCGCTTGTTCCGTGAAAATGACGAGCTGGCGTTCCCAGCTTGTGTTCCGAGTCTCTTGTGCGAGCTGGCGTTCTCAGCCCGCTTTAACTGTTAGGCTTGAGTTGGTTCGGGAAATATCGCTATTATCTCCCCTTCTGTCTCTCGACTTCTCTTGGTCGATCTACTGACTTCGACCACCTCTCCCTCATGCAAGGAGATCACCACTTTTTCTTTTTGGGTTTTCTCTTTATATATGTATTCCAAAGTACTTGACGCATCGTTCAAGACCATTCCAATCCCTTTTTCAGCAGGGTATTTGACTCTTTGATGAGCCATAGACGCGACCATTTGAAATTTCGTCTGGGAGGGTGAACCAAGTATGGCGTTATAGGGGGATGGTAGGTCAAGTACTAGAAAATCAATCTCCTCCGTTCGAGGAGTATTGGTCTCTTCCCCGAGGATCACCGAGAGGGTGATGATTCCTTTCACTGCCACTTTATGCCCGGTGAAACCCTCCAATTGTACACTGCTCGATCTGAGGTGGGCGTTCCCCAACCCCATTTCTTTAAAGCATGCATAGTACAGGATATCCCTTCCTGCCCCTGTATCTATGAGAACTCGCTTCACCTCGCTGTTGTGAATCCTCAATCGCAGAGTCAGGGGTTGCTGGCGAGCAGTCTGGCTAGCTGCGAGCTCGCCTGGCCAGAAGGTGATTCCTCCTGATTCATCAGGTCGCGGCATCATGTGAACCACATGCTTCAAATTGTAAATCATGTTTTTTAGCTGGGTTCCACTTGGTGACGCCTCCCTGATTGTGTTGATCACGTTCCTCGGCCCTCCATTATCTGGTCTAGGATTCTGATTTCTTTCCGGCTCTCTCGGCCTCTCTTGCTGGTCATTTCCTTTTCGCTCAAACCTCCTGAGCTCACCCCGGTCAATCAACTTTTGGATGGCCTTCTTCAAGTTGATGCAGTCCTCGGTCGTATGCCCGATATCTTTGTGGTAGGCACACCGTTTGTTGGGGTTGCGAGGGTACCGTGTTTCTTTCAATGGCCATGGCCTGTCGATTTTATCCTGGTCGAGCAGGACGTTCATTATGTGCTCGCGGCTAGCATTGAGTGGGGTCCAGTCAACATCATCCCACACATTTTTTCCTCTATTATCATCCCCTTTACTGCTGGATCCTCGGCCACCCTTGTTCGATCTGTCTTGAGTTCGGTGCCCTCCATCCTGCTCTTTCTTCTTTCCTTCTTTTTTTCTCACTGACTTCCTTCTTCGCATCTTCGGTATTAATTACCCGAATTGCGTGGGCGTACATTTCCCCGACCGAGGTTTGGTCGCGCAGCATCATTTCCTGCCTCATCAGTCCCTGTTGCAAGCCGGAGATGAAGCACATTTTAATGGACTCCTCGGAAATGTACGGTATCTGGTCTACCATGGCCATAAACCTATCCATGTAGAGTTGGTTGGATTCATTAATCCGCTGTTGGATTCCACATAGGTCGGTTTGCTTCTTTGGCTGGAGTCCTGCAGAGGCAAATTGGTTGACAAACATTTGCCTGAACTCGTCCCAATTTTCCACAGAATCCAAAGGCAAGCCTGTGTACCATTTCAGGGCCTTCCCTTTCAATGTTCCCGCGAAAATCTTTCCCCATGCATCCTCGTCTTCGGGAGCGACTGCGTTCATTTTCACCTCAAAGCTTGCCATATGATCTACGGCATTGGTGAGGCCTTGGTATGGCTCGAAAATGGGGATTTTTTTGTCTGGGAGGGGAGCTTTCCTCATTCTTTCTTGGAATGGACCATTTTTGGGCTGGTGGCAATAGCATGGGTTTCCCTTTCTCCATGGCCTCTAATCGCCCTTTCAAGAATTTTACCTCCTGCTCGACGGCCAAGGAGGGTTTGCTGGTCGATACTTGCACCTCGGTGGTCGCGTTCCGACCACTCTTGGGGTATCCTGCCCCTGACTGCTGGGAATGCGTGCAATGCCCACAAGTTCTGGTTTTGGCCACCTCTCCCTTCGGCCTGGATTCCCCTTCCTCGCTCCTTTCACGTGCTCGCCGGGAGCGTTTAGGTTCATTAGGAAATGGCAGTCTGCTTTGAACACTAGGCTTAGGTGCTTGCTCGCTCGCCCTTTTTCCCAGCCTGGACTTTGCACTGGGCCGGGATGTAGCTTTCCCTTTTCCCTTGCCTTTTGAGGTTGCATCTTGGAGGGTCGGGGTTCGCTCTGGTTGGGGCGCAGTGGTAGCTTTTATTTTTTGCTGGAGTTCGTACATTTTGAGCTCCGCTTTTTGAATTCCTGCAAAGTAAGATTTCTGGCGTTCTCAGAATTTTACCTCTACGAGGAGCTTTTCCTGCTCGGTGGGTCCATCTCCCTCCGTTCGAGGTTGATCCCCCTGAGTTTCCTCGTCTACATTATGCACGTTGCTCGGCTGACCTGTTGTCGCTTTTGAGGTCATCGTCTCTATATCCACCTCCGTTACTTTGCTTGCTGGTGAGGGTGGTAGTTTGTTCGCCCCTGATTGGTTTTGCTTTGTAGGAGTCTGTTGATCCATTGGTGACGGATTCGTACTTCGATTGCAACGTTCCCGGCAATGGAACCACTTGATCACGCCACGAGGACGGGGTGATTGAGCTGGCAGTCCACGTACTGGACCTGAGCTGACGTGTCCGATTTCTTTGTGATCACGTCGGTGTTGTGGGTACCGGAGGTACCGATTCTGATAGGATATCTGGGCTTGGTGTTGGATCTTCGTTGAGAGGTACCTGAAAGCAAGACCACCGTTAGGGTGCTGGGGGGTTTCCCAGCTACAGCCCTCCGGTGTGAGAGTCAGTAACAGGGTAATATGTGGTATGCCGGAGCTAGGCGTTCCCTTTGCTTCCGGATAACGTATGAGAGAATAATCTCTTTGTAAGTGTATATCTAGCAATATAGTAAGTTTTCTATGTCAAGTTATCTTACCTTTCTAGTGGGGAAAGGTTCCCTTTTATAGTAAACTAGATTTGAAGTCATGATTGGCTTGAGGGTCCCTGATGGTGGGACTTGTTCCCTGCTCGGCTCGCTGGCAGTTCCTGAGTGGTCAACAGGTTGCGTGTGCAGGGTGAATTGTAGGCGGTTAAATAAGCCGATAAGGTATAGCGGCTTGCATGGCTTGCTCGGCTCTTGTGGGGAAGGCACCTGGATGCTAGGTACAGGCTACGGGCTAAACCTGTCTTATCCCAGAGAAGCTGTCGGCCGAGCGTAGGTGATCCTCGGTCGCATGGTCGGGTGTAGATTCATGATCGCCTATTTGTGCTCGTCGATGGTGGTCGTCGGAGCCGACCACCGTCCTCGGTCGTCGATGACGATCAACTGAGGAATGGTCTTCGGCCCTTGGTGGGACCAGTCCAAGTCTAGTCGGAATCCACGTGGTCGCTCCACGTAGGGGGACCTAGGTCGGGTCCCATCAGGTAATAAGAACTTCGTTGGGAAATCATAAATGATCTCCCTCTCCATACTTTCTCACCACTACTCTCCTCCACAGCGCCTCTTTGTGGACAGAAAACTTCCACAACCATTTACCCAACAAATGAGTGTGTTGAAAATTTTGAGGTTTTTGACTCCTAAGCCTCCGGCCCCCTTACTAGAACAAACTGAATTCCAACCCAACTAAGTGATATTTCCTATCCTCCTTTCCCCTTCCCATAAGAAATCTCTTTCCAGCTTTTTGATTCTCTTGGTCACCAAAATGGGGATCACGAATAAAGATAAGAGGTAGGTAGGTAAATTAGAAAGGGTACTCTTAAGGTCAACCTGCCTCCCTTTGACAAAAACTGCCTCTTCCATCCCGCCAATCTCCTTTCAAACCTTTCAACTACGGAGCTCCACATATTGACATTTTTGAAGGACGAGCCTAGGGGAAGGCCCAGATATTTCGTAGGGAGCCTAGAGATGTTGCAACCAAAGAAGGAAGCCAACCTCTCCACATTTTCCACAATACCTAAATGATCTCACACTTTGAAATATTTATCTTCAATCTTGACATTGCTTGGAAGAACAGCAGAATCATGCGGGGGTAACCCAACTGATAGCTACTAGCATGATAGCATCGCAGCAAATCAAGGTGTCATCGGCGAGGAGTAAATGAGATATATAAGCTCCTCGAACTGGATTACGTCCCACCTCAAAACCCTCAATGAATCCTCCTTCCACTGCCTCATCAGACCCATAACCACAATGAAAAGGAAGGGAGAGATGGGTTCCCCTTGACGCAAGCCTCTCGAACTCGAGAAAAAACCTTCAGACTCCCCATTAATCAACACTGAAAATTTGACCGTGGAGATGCAAAAATAAATCCATTTCTCCATTGTTCCCCAAAGCCCATTCTGTTTAAGAGATCTGGAAATCCCACCTAACATTATCATAAGACTTCTCAATGTCCAGCTTGCAAATGACTCCTGGAATCCCGCTCCACACCCTTGCATCCACCACTCCATTGGCTATCAAGGCTGCGTCTAGAATTTGACGATTACCCACAAAGGCATGTTGAGACTCTGAAACCACTTGGCCGATAACTCTTTTGAGCCTAGCCAACACAACCTTCACAATCAACTTATAGATAGATACTACCAATGAGACTGATAGGTCTGAAGTCCTTCAACTCCTCTGCTCCATTTCTTTTCGGGATGAGTACCATGAAAGAAACATTTAAACTTTTCTCGAAACCCTCCTCCTCATAAAAGGATTGGAACACTTCTAGAATGTCTGGCTTTACCACTTTCCAACAATGCTTGAAGATGGCTAAAGTGAAACCATCGGGACCGGGGCTTTATTCCCTTTCAAACTCTGCAAAGCCTCCACTATTTCCTTTTCTGAGAAAGGTTGTTCTAGGGAAGCCTTTTCCTCCTCGTGAAGGGTTTTTAAATCAATACCTTCTAACTCCATGCTCCAACCCCTATCTTCAGAATACAACTTCTGATAAAAATTCACTATCCCTCTTCTAATTTGAGGCAGCTCCTCAGTCACAGTATCACCGATCCTTAATCTGATTATAGCTATTATGAGCACTAGCCATCCGGTGAAAAAATCTCATGTTGTTATCTCCTTCTCGGAGCCACAAGACCCGAGACTTGTCTCCAGCTTATTTCTTCACTGATGAGGACCCTCCTGATTTCAGTCTTTAAAACCTCGCTCTGAGCTGCATCAGATTCTCCCAAGACACCCCTACAGCCTACCCTCCATTTTATCCAGCTTTTTCACTTCCTTCATAGCTTCCTTAATCTTAATCTCTATTTTCCCGAACACCTCTTTATTCCACACTTTTAGCACGGCTTTCCGACAACATCATAAGAGTGCCATTTCATTTTAACGCAGTCCATAAAGCCTGGTTCTTCCAACCACATATTTTCGAAATGGAAGGGGGTTTTCCTCCTTTCAAGACCTTTGGACTCTAGCATAATAGGTGAATGATCAGAGAACCCCGGGAGAACCCTCTGTATGAAGACACCTGCCATTTCCTCCCAATCTGAACTACGGAGAAATCTATCGATCCTCGAACATTGTCTTCTTTCCCCCACTGCTTTTTCTTATCATTCTGAAATTTCAATTATTTGTGCAACATTTGATGAGTTGAGTTGATGGAGAAGATATGAGAATTTTTATTTCACTATTTGCAATGCGAAAAGTTTCAAACTTCAATTTTGCTTCTCATGCTGCCGTTCAAATTTCAATTTTGCTGCTCATTATGTCTTTTCCAGTCTTTGCAAACTTGAAATATTTATTTGTTACTTGTTTTTGAAATTCCAATTTTGCTGCTCATTGGTAGCTCACGACCATACCATGCATCTGAGTTGTTGTTTTTTTATTTTTCTGTTATGTCATCAGTATTTAAATTTAATAACCCCATTCATTATTAATTAATTTCTGAGTAATTATTGTTGTTCAACGAGTAATATATCTAATACTGATCTTTAATGTTCTACTGTGATTGCAAGTTTTAACGCACATCTACAACTTAGGGCATAGAGCTATAAGGTTAGAGGATTTTTTTTTGTTCTTTCATACTATCAATTGAAGTATAAATTGATATAGCGACTTGTTGTAGATGCAACCAACAACTGTGGAGTTTTTTCTTGAATAGATCGAGATCTAAGTGAGGGAGCCAAGAGAATAACTTGGTGAATGATAGGGCCATGGACAAGCGTGAATCCGTCTTTGGATCTATCTGTCATGAGTGCTACATCAAGAATCCAGTGAACCAAAAGGCACAATTTTCATTATTGGGATTTGTCAAGTTATATAGAGTTGAAAGAGAAACCATACTTGTGTTCGTGTGCCAAGAATTGGGGTAAATGTAAAAGATCCATTTCATGATGTCTGGAGTTCGACTCCATGGGCTTTTTATGATGTCAGGAGTTCAACTTTCCAAGGACTATGGTTTCTTTTAAGCGGTTGCTAATGCATCTCTAATATTCAACCGTTCCTGTTGTCCTCGTCTCAATCCCTTTCCAACAATTAAGTAATCATTTAGAGCGAGTACTACATATCAAAAAAAAAATCATTTACAGCGAATATTGAGTGAAGTGGGAAAGCAGAGGGTGGAAGAGAATGAGAGTGCTTGGGATATCTTCACAAATTTGGCAGCCTATTTCCTCACAAATTCATGTGATATCTTCACATCTGCTGCTATGCTTTCTTTCGTCTCCTTATCAGTTAGCTCCACCTCATGCTCTACTCCATCAGACTGCACACGAATAGCAAATTAATGAGTACATAAAACTCTCAATGCTGAGTAGGCTTAGTAGTTTTAAGATATTCTGGTAGTTGCACATCAGTGTTCATGCACATATGTTTTTAAGTTCTACCAAAATACTTACACATGTGAAAGTGAAGGTTCCTCGAACCTTCAGAAAACTATCGTCTGGTACTAGTTGGCTGCACTCCATGCTAGCTATTTGTTGTTTTTGACTGTTGCATTTTAGAGAAAAGCCTTCAACCATACTCTCTAGCAGCATTGAACCCTTGCGGCCACATCCTGGACACTAAATTGCAAAAATAATATATCAATGCATTCTATTCAATACATCACCAACAACATGAACTAAGTTGTTTATTGAAAAGGGATACCTCACATTTCTGGAGGTAATCAGTTCCAATTTTAAAAGAGTTGGTGTGATTGCCACACCCTTCACAAAATAGCTACAAAAGAAATATAGTATTATTATGGGTAAAGCATACTAAATGCAGTTTTTATTTGAATTTGTTTCTAACCCGCATCTCAATGCAGCCCTCTTGATTGACATCCTTCATTGCAATGGAAGAGACATCTCTTCCATTAGCCCTGATCTCTAGGGCAAACTTAATCTTTCCCATCCTGTCAACAAACATTTTGAGTTAATACTATTGAATGATACCTTCAGGAAATCTGTGAAGTTGGGAAACAATTCAAGCTGGCTTAGCTAGGAAAGGGAAATGTTCATATGGAAGTCAATGGAATCATTACTGATATATTCTATGTGCCAAATTTACAGAACAAAATTACTAAGCATTGGACAATTGCAGGACAAAGGTCTTATTCTTCTTATCAAACAGGGCAAGTGCAGGATTTATCCTCCAGAGAGAGGACTGATCTGGGAGACTAAAATGGCAGCAAATTGAATGTTTACCTTGTTGTCCCACACGCAATCACAAGGAAAAAAGTGTTTCAACACTATGACGGATGATCAACCTCACCTATGGCATCACAGATATGGACATTTAGGTTACAGTGGCCTAAAAATCTTTCAGCAAAAGAATATGGTGAATAGCTTACCAATATTCCAAACACACACGAAGGTCTGTGCAGTGTGTTTGGTAGGAAAAGCAACAACGAGATTCATTTCCAAAGAAGAGTGCGTGGAGGGCATCTCAAATTTTTCAACTTGTGCATGCAGGTATATGTGAGCCTATTAATCCGATCTCCAACAGCAAGAAAAGGTATCCCATTTCCTTTATTGATGATTATAGTAGGAAGATATGGGTGTACTACTTGGTTGAGAAGTCAGAAGCTCTTTAACACCTTCAAGAGTTTCAAGGCTTGGGTTGAAAAGGAAATCAGTTCTAGTATAGTGGGGGTGAATTCACTTCACAGATTCTCTAAGTAAATTCATTGCACTATATAACAAGATCAAGAGTAGAATTTTTAGGGTGGGATCCACTAGTGGCTTATATAGGGTAAAGGGCAATGTCGTTTAGCAAGTCAACGGATTTAATCAATCTTATATCCATGTAGATAGAGCTCACTATCAAAACAGAGCATGCTTCATGAATCAAATTGGTTATCAAAAGCCTTATATTAATTAGAAAAAAATTAAATAAAAAAATCTGATCTAGGAGTGTGCTTAATACAGAAGTTGTATATACATGAAATTGAGCAAAACTTGTCTCCACTTCTAAGCACCCGATCGTACATTGAGGATTAATCATAAGCTTTCGAAATTAATCTTAATCTTAGATGAAACTATAAAAAAAATTGACCAAGTTTGATAGAGACCAACACACTTTGACTGTTGAACTTGATTCTGATGGAACTGCAGAATTATTCTTTGGATTATGATGTGGTTTGATTATGCAGAATCAGCTAAAATGCAGCCAAAGATATGAAACTTTCAGCTACTTCAGGTGTGAGATTTATCGTGTAAATATTCAAATTTCTTAACTAGTAGGATAAACATTCACATGAGCTATTAGATTCCAGTCAAATCCTTCAAGTTACCTATGTAACACGATACCATACTTCAGTAAGTCATGCCTAATGTATAAAGGAGCATCATCCAAGAGTGTACACACACACACAACGCAATAAATGGCTCATTTGAAACAATTACAGAACCACGAATCAGCAGCAGGAGGCCGTTTTACTGCCAACAGCTTGACATAGGCGAATAAGTCCTAAACCTGTGCAGCTTCTCAACCTTCAAAGGCTTGTGTTGGAAGAAGAGATAGGGAAGGGGGCAAGAGATTCTAGTGGCTATCAAGTCTTATTTTAATAAAAATTAGCACAAAATTCGACAAATGTAAACACAAATTAGCGTATGAACTCCAAATTAAAAAGAAAATAAAAATATGTACAACCTTGTAACATTCAACAACTAAATCTGAAAAATATTGAAGAGATAACAACAACACAGTTAAGATTAAGATCTACAATGTATTCTCACCGTAACACTTAATTTTCAAAAAAGGATTCCCTCATCCTCTATACAACTCTCAACCATCTAAAACTCGCGCATATCATAACTGATTTCTCAAAAAATTTAAAAAGGTCATTTCAAATATACACCTCAAAACTACAACAACAAATTGAGAGAACATCATGATAATCGAACGAGAGAGAGACAGAAGAAGGGATCACTATACAAACACACGCACACACGCACAGAGCATCATTCAATGGAATGCAACATTAAATAAACAAAAAAAAAAAAAAATGGATACCTAAACGAAGTTGAAGGTTCGTTGAAGAACTGAAGTTGAAGGTTCGTTGAAGAACTCAGATCGTAGTCCACAGAGTTTCCGCAACACGAGAGAGAGAGAGAGAGAGAGAAAGCTTTCACCAAATGTCACAGACTCGGAGAGTGAGAGGGGCGGAGTTGGTAAAATGGAGAGCGTTTTTGCGTGGGCGGGAGGTTATTGTTAGGGAGTAGGGCGTAGGGAGTAGGGAGTAGGGAGTAGGGAGGGAGAGGTAGTGGAGAGTGGAGTAGCCTGTATGATCATGCATCTGTTGCATCTGTATGTATGCTGCATAATGGAAAAGCCTTTGCCGTTTTTGTTTGTTTGTCGTTTTCAAATCTCTTTTTTATTTATTTAATTTATTTATTTACTGTATTTAATAACAATAATGATAATAGGTAATAAAATTAGCACATAAATAAAATATGGTTCTAGTCTTCTAGATTGGCGTATGGAGTAGGTCTCAAGATTATAAACATACATAATCAAAGGGACACGGTTTATATTATAACAAACAATCCTCAAACAATCATCGTGAGTTCACGAAATATAAATTCATCAATAAATAATATCGCTCTAGTTAGTGTTGTAGCCAACCGAGATACCATATATGAGTTATCGGACCAAAAAAGTCAATCAAGCATTGCAATCAAATTTGTTTCATAACGCAAAAACTCATGACATGAGAATATCATTAGGATTAATAAAGTTTCTAATATTTTTTTATTTTTATTTTTTTTACTTTTAAGGCTCCGTTTGTTTCGCGGAAAATGATTTCCATAAAATGATTTCTGGAAAATGATTTCTGGAAAATAAAAAGATTTTATTTTCAGGTGTTTGGTAAATCTTTCAAAAATATGTTGGAAAACATTTTCGGTGTTTGGCAAACGCACAGAAAATGTTACCGAAAACAATATATGAAAAAAAAATTCTAATATTAATACATATATTGAATATAAAATAGTGTTAAACTTTAAGTAATTTTCTTTTAATAATCCTCAATTTATCATTAATGGTGTCAAATCAATAATGTCTATCTTTTTTCAATCTCACAAATACATATAAAAACTTGATACTCCCTCCGTCCCTAAATAATTGTCCTAGTTGACCCGACGCATAGTTTAAGAAAAAACAATTGACTTGATTATTTATATTGGTTTAACGTTTAGTTTCCTTTAAAGCTCATGTGTATGTGGCCCATAATTAAAGTAGAGTGAAAAAATAAGGGTAAAGTGGTAAAAGTGATGTTCTAAAAAGGTAAGTTTCAAACTGGACAATTATTTTGGGACGGACGAAAAAAGAAAGGAGGACGATAATTTAGGAACGGATGGAGTATTAAATATGAAAAAATGTTTTAAAAAACAAAATAGATAATGTTTAAGACGTCTTTAAATAATATAGTGGAGATTAATTTTAGAACGTAGTGAGTATTTATTAAAATTATAATTTATAAATAAGGTGCAGAAACTCCATTTATATTTCTAAAAAATTTATTTGTTGAGTAAAATATTGTGCGTATATGTAAATATGTATAATTATGGAAGGGCGCAAGGGGTGCTCTAACATTCGGAAAATGACTTACGGAAAATAAATCCGTAAGTCATTTTTCGGAAAATAAGACTTGATTTTCCATTGACTCGGAAAATCTTTTACGTTGATTATACTTTCCTAAGAATACCAAACACCGGAAAATGAGGAAAATGTTTTCCGGATATTATTTTCCGTGAAACAAACGGAGCCTAATATTGTTAGGCTAATGTTGGGCTACAAATGAAGTTAAGTATAGCAAGCGAAGAGAGCACAAGTGAAGTCTTTACATTCACACTCAAGTCTAGTTTCTTGAAATCGCACTCTCCATTAAGACACACAATTTCTCTCGAACATCCATCAAACTTAAATATTTTAGTGAATTTGGGGTTAAGAGTACATCACACTGCTAAACAAATTATTTCTCTCAAGTGGCACACTATAAAATAGTCACTTCAAGTGGAACACTATAAAATAGGGGTGTGACTATTCACACCCCAAAGTTTATTCTCCACACCTTATTTTTTGCATTGAAGTATTGTACCTTGTATTGTACATTGCAAAAAATGAGGTGTGAAAAACAAACTTTGAGGTGTAGATAGGATCATTCTAATATAAAATAGGACTCCGAAATGGAGGGGTATATTAGGATGAATTATCAATTTCTTTATTTTTCTTTCCTTTTTTTCTAAACAATAAATATCATCAAAATTCCTAATGCAAGAAAAAGTGATCGTTATGTTTACAATTGACTAGGGTTGGGTGTGAGCTACTATGCATCAATGTGAGAAAAGAGTTCCTTTTGCTCTTTGCTTAAATTTTAATAACATACCACACATTTCGTTTTTTTGTGCTAAGATCACATTTCTATTTTTCTTTTTTTATAAGACCACATTTATAATTCAACCAGCAACTAGCAATTCTGATGGTACAAACGTGGTCATGGAGCTACAACAAGTCAACAGCCAATGTGAGATGGATACCACCACATAGTACATTCAGGCTCCATTTGTTTCACAGAAAATAACTTCTGAAAAACAGTTTCTTCATGTTTTCGATGTTTGGTAACCCTTAGAAAATGTAGCATACGTAAAAGCTTTTCTGAGTTAACCGAAAATAAAGTCTTCTTTTCAAGAAAATGACTTACGGATTCATTTTCCGTAAATCATTTTTCAAATCTTCAAGCACCTCTCCTCCCCCTTCCATAATTGCACATATATTTACATACACACACAATATCACACTCAACAAATATTTTTTTTAGAAATATTAGAACATATTTTTTGTATTTATTCATAAATTGTTTCTCTAATATTTACCGTGTGTTTGTCAAACATCTGAAAAAATTTCCTCCTACTAGTTGACTTCTCCCCTCTCACCGCTTCCTTCCAAAAGTGAGAAGCCAATCGTAATCAAATGCACCATGAGAGATGCTAAAAGGGCCTTCCCTTGACTAGTTTTTCCGACATATTTTTAAAAGATTTACCAAACAGCTGAAAACATAAGTCATTTTCTGGAAATCATTTTTCGAAAATTACTTTTTGTGAAACAAACGGAGCCTCTGAGTCAAAACTGCTATGATGGTACATTTAGAGTCAAACTTTAAGTTGTGTAGTTCAGACCATGAAGAGTACAAGTCGTGAAAGAATTTACATGATGCAAGAAAGATGATTGAAAAACGAAATCAATTTACTTTTTGTTTGCATTTGGGGAATTTTGTCTATTTGAATTGTGGCATGGTGTGTTTATTATGTGGGTATTGACGAGAGGGTGCAGTAGGAATCTAATGAACCTAAAAAATCGAGCTCGAGGCCAATGCATTCATTTAACAAACGAGCTAAACTAAATTCGTAAATTATTTGATTTAACGACTGTGAGAACTCTGTTTTAAAACCTTCGACGATACGAAAGCACATATCCAAGCCTTATTTCAATCCAAAGATCCCGTAGTACTATGACTGCGGTTAGGGGGACCTGAAATGTTGTCTAGGAATTTGGATGTCTCATAGAACTTAGAGCACTAGTGTCTCTAACAAGTTGTTTTTTGTATGTCATATTTAATTCTGGAATGCTATTCCTTGAAATGATTGGAATACGGGCCAAGTGAACTTCCCATAATGGAATGGTATCCATTTCAATCTAGGAAAAGATCAAAAGCTAAGAGCTTAGGATTTTGGAATCAAGAATACGTGTAATGATGAATCATTGCTCAAGTTAATTTTAAATGGTAAAATGAATCTTTTTGATTTGATCCGTCATGTATTGATAGGTTGAGTTGTGAGAGAATAGAATTTTGTTTTACAATATTAAAATCTGTAAGACGATCTCACAGAAGACTTCTCATTTTAGAATATTATTGGAATATATATGTAATATGTTTGTGGCATACCCTACAACTATAATTGATCCATTACTTAAGTTTTTGAGATGACCGTTGATTTGTTAGTGAGAACGGCACCTCTCAATATAAAATTCCACTCAGAACTCCCTCCGTCCCTAAATTATCGTCCGTCCCAAAATAATTGTCTACTTTGAAACTTGCCTTTTTAGAACATCACTTTTACCATTTTACCCTTACTTTTTCACCTTACTTTAATTATGAGTCACATACACATGGGCTTTAAAGGAAACTACACATTAAATCAATATAAATAATCAAGTCAATTGTTTTTTCTTAATCTGTGCGCCGGATCAACCAGGACAATAATTTAGAAACGGAGGGAGTATTATTTTTAATATAGGCAGTGTTGCAGAACGTGCCAACACATTAATAAGTTTCATTCAATCAACCAAAACATTTTGATATTAACAACAATTTTTTAAAATTAACATGTTTCGCCAATTATGCACCTAATCAGCAATGTTCAAAACTTCGTGATTGATGCATTTCGAAATAGTAAAGAATCCCGATAGAGAAATGAAAACTGATTTCATGGCCATTAGATCATTTTTTTCAACAAATTTGGAACGCCAATGGGCCAAACTTAGGAACACGAGAGGTTTCAAAATATCTCATATTTTTACCGTGCGGAGCACGGGCTAAAGAACTAGTAAATAAAAAATAAATGTTAAGCTACTCACTTGATATACAATTGTGGATAGCTTTTGGAAAGCTTAAAGATTTGAAGAGAGTGAAGAAATGATAATGGAGAAAAAGGAAAAATTAAGAAAAAAATTGAAAAAATTGTAGAAAATGAATCTGATGTTCAAATAAAGCAAACAAAGTCTCTAATTATAGATAAACATTTGTACTTTATTTAAAATATATAGGTCCAAAATGACCGACAACGAGGAAGAGGGAAAACATTTAAAATTTGACACATGCAAAGGAAAGGGGTGTTGTGCCACTCAGCTTTAAACTACTTATGCCCAATATGATTAGATTCAACCGAGAAAACTAAGTCTGATTCTAACGAGTACATTAAGCAGCCAAAGTTTGATGATACCTAGTGAGCTAGAACTTGTCTCGATTCTGAGCTATGTTTTCTTCATTCTATATCCTAGCTGTCTGTTTGCTGCTATCTTCTTGTTGCCTCTTGGCAACATATTCCAGTAAACTTTCTGAACTTTCTTCCTCTCCCATTAGGTATTTACCAACCTGCACGGCTGCTTGCCTGCCTTCCGAGATGGCCCATACAACCAGAGACTGGCCACGCCGGCAATCACCAGCAGCAAAGACCCCATCTACATTGGTTGAGAATCGACCATACTCTGCCTTAAAGTTTGATCTGCCATCCTTCTCCAAACCTAGTTTATCTGCCACCGTCTGAAAATTAAGAAGCGCAGGTTCATGAGCTCATGGTAATAATTAAATTATGAGAGGCCTGGCTCAACTTTACAGGAACAGCCAAGGAGATCGCTTCCTTATCTACAATGGTTTAATTTTTTATAAAGAAGTTTTTAGAAGGAAGGAGAGAGTGCCATGATCGTCACAATTGTGTTGTGAGAACAGGGCTCAAAACAGCTATAACTGTTCTTTGAGGATTTCAAAAAGAACTCCATTCATTCCACTCAAAAAGTCCTACTTACTAATTTGCTATTCCAATTAAAAATAATGTTTGAACAATAAAGCTAGTAAAATTTATGAGTCCAAATATACCCATAGTCATCAACTTTTTGAGTCAGACCAAGTTACAAACAGATTGATAATCCTTATGAACGAGC
Organism: Codonopsis lanceolata; assembly: GCA_013146195.2. Taxonomy (NCBI): domain Eukaryota; kingdom Viridiplantae; phylum Streptophyta; class Magnoliopsida; order Asterales; family Campanulaceae; genus Codonopsis; species Codonopsis lanceolata. The sequence goes on along the minus strand of CM028384.1, from coordinate 38,514,066 downwards.
TTAAAAATGAATAAAGCATTTGCAAAGAATCGCGAAGGGTGGAAGTGTGGGAGCAGGCAACATGAATTGCCATGACAGGAACAAATTTAGTGTCTCCAAACTAGTTCACCAAGGAGAATTTATTGAAAGTAAAATAGTCAAAGAAAAACTAACCGACTCTGGACCAAGGAACCCCATGGCAAGTAGGACTAGGTCAGCCCCAATGATCTCCTCCGAACCTTCAACTTCCTTGAACTGGAACCTCCCGCTTGCATCCTTCTCCCAGTGGACACGTACTACCTCCAATCCTTTCACAACCCCATTCTCATCACCAATAAAGCGTTTAGTCAACACTTCATAGGACCTTGGGTCCTTCCCAAACTTTGTAGCAGCTTCCTGATGCCCGTAATCAACACGGAAAATGCGAGGCCACTATAAACCAAAAATTGTTTTAATTAAGTCTTCTTTCATATCTACATATGACTAAATAAATGGACTGACTACGTTCTGATCTTCTGGTCTAGAAAAAACAATAAGTTACATGGTGGATAAATTACTAACTCATAGAGTCAGTTTCTTGATGTGACACTAATTCAAACCTACAAGAATTCATGCTTGATTTGTATTAACAAATAATAATCTATATCATTCCAAGTTTCCACATGTATCAAACATATTATGTGCACCAACAGGGAGAAAGATAGAAAGTCAAATTGTACATTTCTTAAAGGAAACAAGAAATTAAGTAGAACTATAAACTATTAAACTACTTTTTCGTTCACATGAAAAAGAATCCAGTGTGTGTGTGTGAAAGTAAAAAAAAAGTAAATACTAAAAGGTTTGACTCCTAAAGTAGGACGCTTTTAACGGACAGGAGAGTCTCAGCAGTATCAGGCAGTTAACTTTGACAATTCAAGAGACTGTCTCACAATCTACCTTGAAATACGAAAATAGTTGCTCTAACAACAGCTTTATGTTGAGGGTGAGAAAAAACCCATACCTGTGGCCAAGGGTTGCCAGGACCCCTTGTTCGTGGTGGTTCAGGAAGAAGTTCAAGATTTACAACATTGGTACAACCATGTCGGATAGACGTGCCAATGCAATCTGTGCCAGTGTCCCCACCACCAATCACAACAACCTTCTTCCCCTTAGCTGAGATACAGTTGCCATCCTGAAGAATGCAATCGAGCAGGCTTTTAGTATTAGCATGAAGGAATTCCATTGCAAAATGGACTCCTGATAGTTCTCGTCCAGGAACAGTAAGGTCCCTGTCAATGAGTAATTTTTGGTATGTCAAGTAAGCAGAAACCAGTGCAACCCAACAGGGGCGAACCCAGGACCAAATATCAGGGGGTATAACACAAGTTATTGAAAGCTTGGGGGACCATGGCCCTTACTCCGTAAATTAATAAGAGGATTTCAATAAGTCATCCCATAAAACACACCTTGGCTTTGTGGCACCAACCGCCAAAATAATGGCATCATTGTCCTCTCGCAGCCGTTCAAGGGAATATAATGGATCATTTCCAATATTCGCATTAACAACAAAATTCACGCCTTCCTTTGCCATAAGATCAACCCGCCTTTGAACTACATCGATTTTGTCGGTCTTCATGTTAGGGACTCCATACATCATAAGTCCACTAATGCGATCAGCGCGCTCAAAAACGGTCACCGAATGACCCATTCTATTCAATTGATCAGCTGCAGCCAAGCCAGAGGGCCCACTCCCAACAACAGCCACATTTTTCCTGCAGGATTGAGTTGGAATTTATAATCTACAAAAAGACTAGGATTGACGTGGGGAACTCCAGAAAAGAAGAAGAACTCTGTTTAAGAAGCTTACCCTGTTCTTCTAAGCGGTGGTCGAGGTACCATCCAAACCCTTCTCGAAGGCTTTGTCTATGATGGAGCATTCAATGCTTTTGATAGATACAGGGTTTTCAATTATGCCAAGCACACAAGATCCTTCACATGGCGCAGGGCACACCCAACCAGTAAACTCTGGGAAGTTATTTGTCTCCAACAGCCGATCTAATGCCTCCCGCAATCTATTTTGGTAAACTAAATCATTGAATTCAGGTATTTTATTCCCAAGGGGACATCCAGAGTTCTCCTGAAATTTTTCCGAGCAAAATAATTTTCAATAAATGTTCATGAACTTCATTTGCAACCATTGAGCAGTAAGAAGAAGTGATTTCTTACCTGATGACAGAAGGGAGTACCACAATCCATACAGCAGGCAGATTGTGTCTTCAAAAGTGGACCAGGTATGGACTCTTCCATAACTTCCTTCCAATCATTCATTCTAATATTAGGATCCCTGTATGAAACGCCCTCACGCTCATAAGCAACAAAACCACGATGTTTGACAGCATCAGGAACTTGAGTTGGTTGATTGGGTAGTTCAGTCTTCTCCACCGGTATAATTGTGTCCACCGGTGAATATAAAAATTCTTAGGAATCCAGATTTTGATCTGATTTTTAGCTCTTTCTAAAATACTAGGGGAGAGACTCACCTATACCCAAAACAATAAGATGTGTAAAAGATAAACCAACAAAGATATCTAACTAGCACAAGTTGATAGCTGAAAAAAAGAAACTCCACCTGATCCACTTTCTCAATTGATGACTTGGCTACCAACTTCTTGAGTTCTTCAAAAGCATCTTTCTCCATTAACTCTTCCTCCTCTCGAAGTTCAGCTTCTTCAGCAGCCTTTTTGGCAGTTACCTCTTGTTTCATGCTTGCAAGGACTCGTTTATAGTCCCCAGGGCTAGGGAAAACTTTGATAAACTTTGGTAGGAGATTGTCCAAGTCCGCAAGTACTTCTTTGGCCAGTTGACTTTTAGTGTGTCGCTGATGTTGCTGGATCATCATTTTAAGCGTCATAATGTCTTCTTCTTCTTCAACTTTATCAAGATAAAGCAGCTCAGCATTGCATCTCGATCGGAACTTTGAGTCCACGCCAAGAACGTAGGCAACTCCTCCACTCATGCCAGCAGCAAAATTCCTTCCAGTTTTCCCCAGCACAACCACAGTTCCACCGGTCATGTACTCGCATCCATGATCACCAACACCTTCCACAACTGCTTTAGCCCCAGAGTTGCGAACACAGAATCGTTCAGCTGCCATCCCATTAAAGTAAGCTTCCCCAGTTGTTGGTCCATAGAGTGCCACGTTGCCAATCACAATGTTTTCCGTCGGGGGGAAAGGCTCCAACACTCTGACCTGCACTCCCATTAAGTTTGACATGGATTGTATCTGCAGGAAGGCCCTCCCTGTGGTAGCGCTTAGTCACTTCATGGCTAAGCATTGTTCCCACGGCACGATTCACGTTGCATATTAGAGTTTCAATGTATACAGGAAAACCTTTTTCTAAAGCAGGTTCAGAGAGGGTTATTAACTTTTGATCCAAAGCCATGTCCAGACCATGATCTTGCTTTTGTACACAAACTTGGGCAGCATCTGGCCGGATGTCAGCTGCAGGTCTAAGTAATAGAGACAGATCAATATTTTTTAGCTTTTCATTGTTCTTTGTCAGTTCTTTATCTACTTCGAGCATATCTGCACGTCCCACCATTTCATTGACTGTTCGAAATCCAATCTGAGACATGATCTCCCTCATCTCCTCTGCTATCATGAAGAAGAAATTTATAACGTGCTCGGGTTCTCCAGCAAACTTTTCTCGAAGGACTGGATCTTGGGTAGCAATGCCGACGGGGCAAGTGTTTTTGTGACATTTCCGCATCATGATGCAGCCAAGCGTTATGAGAGGGGCAGTGCTTAAACCAAACTCCTCTGCTCCAAGGAGAGCAGCCATGGCAACATCTCTACCAGTTTTTAGCTGACCATCTGTCTGGAGAACTGTTCGTCCACGAAGGTCGTTGGCAACCAGAGTTTGGTGGGTCTCTGAAAGACCAAGTTCCCATGGAAGCCCAGCACTCTTAATGCCCGTCCACCTTAAATCCGCTGTACCTCCATCATGACCCGAGATCAAGACATGATCAGCATGACGTTATCAGTTTCAAGATCAAAATAATCATGGAAACTAGGGAATAAACAAGCATACCTTCAAATCATGAATCAATTGAGTAAGATCTTCAATAGAATAGATGTCATGATGTGGAGGGGGACTAATTAATCCTACCCCAGCAGTAGAATTCCTGGTGACAGCAATGTCATCAATAACCTTGTGGCCAGGAAGTTCTCCACCTTCACCAGGCTTCGCTCCCTGTAACGATTCAGTCCAAAGTGAGTAAAATATTCAATCCATAAGGAATAAACAAGTTTGGTTCATATTTAACCTCACCAAATGCCAAGTGTAGGTATCACTTAAAGAAGCAAAGACACCTAGAGGTGCTTGGCAGACTCAGCATCATCTGTCCATGGACATAAATTCATAAACAAGAGAAACCTCTGTCCCAACAGGAATACAGGGGCTAGGAGGAATAGAGGAGCATTAACAATAGAGATATGCTCATTTACCAAGGTTATAAAACTAATGAAATCATCCATTTCTTAGGTATGTACTCCCTTCGTTGCCTAAAAAAAAGTTTTATTTTGACTTTTCTTAATTAAATTTAAACCAAAAATTTGTGAAAATTTACTTTATCCTTATGAAATTTCAAACATATGAATATTGAGAAGGCTAGATGGAGTTACCGTGTGCTTGACCGCTGTGACATTCAATTTCTGCAGAAGAATTAGGCTTGAACTCACATCGACCACCCCTTGACTCGCACCCACTGCACCGGGGTGCATCCCAAGTGAGCAAGAGACTGTTGCTAAGATCTGATGAAAACACCTGCTCATAAAACGGCCACTCAACTGGCACAGCCATATTCGCCACAAAAAAGCAACATGTTAACGACATGAAAAATTGAATAGCTCTTGGAGAAGATGCAGCAAAGACTGTAAAATTTGTACCACTAAGGCACAATACAGGATTTATCCTATACGTTGTGTAATTGAAAGTGCAACTGAACAACTTAAAATTTTGATTATACTGAGCGCTAAATGGAGAACCGGTGAGGTTTAAGGTAAGTATGCGTCGAGGAAGGCAGTTATCTGGATCGTTGATCCATAATTCTTGTGTGGCATAGTCTATTGCTTGGACAGTGAAGTTTCCTGAATAGGGTAGCTCGAGAGTCGTTTGGTTTATGGCATCGCAGGATAGATCAAAACCGGGGTAGCCACATGATTTTGGTTGTAGACTTTGTATGCGAAACGGGAACGGATTATGGGTTCGTTCCGGAGACAAACAGAGTTATAGCAAGTTTCTCCCGAGGTTGAAAATATTGAGGAGAAGAAGAAGAAGATGAAGAGAGAGAAAGAGAAGATTTTGTGAATATTCATTTTGATAGGCGAATTGAAGTTTTGAGTTTGAAAATCTTTTCTCCAAGTAAATTCATTGCACTATATAACAAGATCAAGAGTAGAATATTTAGGGTGGGATCCACTAGTGGCTTTATATAGGGCAAAGGGCAATGTCGTTTAGCAAGTCAACGGATTTAATCAATCTTTTATCCATGTAGATGTAGATAGAGCTCACTGTCAAACAGAGCATGCTTCATGAATCAAATTGGTTAGAAGTGTGCTTAATACAGAACTTGTAAGGACGTGAAATTGACCAACCCTTGCCTCCACTTCTAAGCACCCGATTGCACCTCGAGATTAGTCTTAACCCGAGATCGAGGATTAAACTTAATCCTTCGGGCGAATAGCGCCCCATCGTACTCGAGGATTAATCTTAAGCCTTTGGGCAATACCAAAAAAAAAATTACTAAAAATTGACCAAGTCTGATAGAGACCACCACATTTTGAATGTTGAGCTTGATTCTGATGGAACTGCGGAAATATTTTCTTGAGATTATAGGAGTCCTTTGATTATGCAGAATCAGCTATATTGCAGCCGAGAGATGCAACTTTCAGCCACTTCAGGTGTGAGATTTATCCTATAAATAATCTAATTTCTTAACTATAAGGATGAACATTCACATGAACAGTCAGTTAGATTCAAGTCAAATCCTCCAAGTTACCAATATAACATGATGCCATACTTTGTTAGTCATGCCTAATGTATAAAGGACCATCATCCAAGAGTGTGTGTGTGTGTGTACATACACAGACACACGCACACGCACGATATATGGCTCATTTGAAACAGTTAAAAAACCACAAATCAACATCAGGGGATTGTTTCACTGCCAACAGCTTGACATAGTCGCATGGCATGTGAGCATGTCTAGTTTAAGTTCTAAACCTGGGATCGAAGTGAATCTTCTCAAAACACACAATCTTCTCAAGTTTTGAGGGTGTTAAAGATCAGAAAGATTTCCAGAAATTAAACAACAAATCGCAAAGGCACTTGTAATCAAGGCATAAGGGGGAGGTTCAGTCTTATACAAGTTGAAACTTCTCACACTCGTCAAAGTAAAACTTGATACCAACGTGCTCTCCTTCTAAACGTAACCCCCCCTCCTCGCAACCAAATGAAAATATGCAAATGTATGGGGTACATATATTCTTGAAATAATTGCTACTCTCAAGAGTATGTAATGATAGGATGAGATCTACCCGTACTTCAACTCGAGGAAGAAAGAACTAGCTAGAAGGCCCCTATAAGACTTTTATGTTTACAAGGGGCAGTACATGTATTCGACAAAATAACCTTCAAGTAACTTGCATGAACTTTTCCCAATTACATCCATACATATGAAACTCCGAGCAGAAGAATATTGAGGTAGGACAAACCACACGACCATGACATCAAAGTGAAGCTATCCTCAAAATCACAACCAACCTATCCATGTCCATAAATCTAGCTCAAGCTCAGAAACTCGAGTTATAACAACAAAGACTAATGCACCAAACAATACTGTAACTATCAAACTCAACCAATTTTCAATATCTTATCCACCATAGTCCCACCACGACCGAAACACAAACCTCGTCTCAACCTCTACTCTATACAGTTCGAAGTTAAGTACATCACTATTTCCAGAACTCAACAAAATTTCCCATAATTCCAGGCAATTAGTCATCTTATGGAACGGACACGAGTTCTTCCCGAGTCTTTCAGTGTCAATCCATCTAATTACACTAACCTAATTTACTACAAATAAACTATTACTATCCAAGAGTGACGATTTGACGTTTCATAATCAAATTGACCATTTTTCACGTAGATATTTGACATAAATTTAGCAGAATAAAATTTCACAACCATTATAATCTACATAAACAATACTTTGATGAAGTATACCCAAATTATGCACTATTCCTACCTAAGCACAAGAGCAACCCGTATCCAAACACAATTCTTCGTTCAACAAATTTATTATGATAATCATTATGCCACTATAATAATTATAATAAGAACTACACTCTGAAAGGAAAAAAAAACATTTGATTACAATTAACCGAATGAACCCTAACCTCTCCAGGAACAACGTGAATCAAAAATCGCTGCAACGGCCCCCCTTTTCCCAATCGCCGTATCGAGTTGGCTCAGGACCTCTGGGACCACCGATCTCACCAGTCTCTTTATTGACGAATTCATTGCCAACTTCATCTTCGTCATCGACATCATGATCGTGTTCAGTTTTGGTCTTCGATTCTTCGGTTTGCGAGATGGATCCTTCTTGCTTGTTAGGTATTTGTTGATGATTCTGTCCATTCTTGGTTGTGTAGGAGATGAGTCGCTTGGCGGTGTTTGAAGTGTCGGGAAAGGATAGCTTCGGGTTGGAAAGGTCCATTGCAGTTGAGAGTAGACGACCCAAATTTTTCGCCATTTTTGGGTTTCTGCTGAACCGATGTCGAGCTCTGCAAAAGAGAAAATCAAAACATGGCCAAGCGTTGTTTATTGACTTTATACTTAAATACTTTTGATTTTTTTTTTTATGGGTAATTATGATCCTTATTGGTGTGGGGATTGAAACCAACTAAGTTATGACTTATGAGTGCCTTTGCTCGGATCCCTAAGGGTCACATTTTCCATAAATTCTTAGTTGGGCCCCACTACCAACTATACATTTTCATAATTTTTCTCTCTTAAGAATTTTCTTCTACAATAGTTTTGATTCTTCAACAATTCTTACATGGGTCCCACTACCACATCATTCACTTTATTTACACTACTTTTTATTTTTATACTTTGCATTTATTACGTATATGCAATATAAATAAATTAATTCGTTTATAATTTTTATTAATATATTGAATATTCAAATATGCAATATAAATAAATTAATTCGTTTATAATTTTTATTAATATATTGAATATTCAAATATGCAATATAAATAAATTAATTCGTTTATAATTTTTATTGATATATTGAATATTCAAATATGCAATATAAATAAATTATTTCGTTTATAATTTTTATTAATATATTGAATATTCAAATATGCAATATAAATAAATTATTTCGTTTATAATTTGTATTAATATATTGAATATTCAAATATGCAATATAAATAAATACAACGGCTATTAATATATTGTGGTAAAATGCAAGACAATGGTTTGTAGTTTGAAGAGTAAAAATACTAATCCTCTATATATAGAACATTGGTTTACAACGGCTAGTTTACAACGACTACTTTACAACGGCTACTTTACAATTACATAAATTCGTTTATAATTTTTATTAATATATTGCATATTCAAATATGCAATATAAATAAATACATTCGTTTATAATTTTTATTAATATATTGCATATTCAAATATGTAATAAATAAATTAATGTGTTTATAATTACATTTAAAAATGTTACATAATTAAAATTATATAAAACGTGAATAGTTAAAATTACAAAAAAACGAGAATACTTAAAATTACATAAAAACATTGCATAATAAAAATTATATAAAACGTGAATAATTAAAATTACATAAACACATTACGTAATTAAATTATATAAAAATGTGAATAATTAAAATTACATAAACACATTACATAATTAAAATTATATAAAAATGTGAATAATTAAATTACATAAAATAAAATAAAATAAAAAGGCAAAAAATGATCACAATTCAAAATCAAAAAATAAAAAGGAAAATAAAAATACCAAAAAAATACCCAAACAGTAATGTCAAAACTAAAAAATAAAAAAGTTAGTGGTAGAAAAAGGTTGGCCCACATGATAGGAGTTGTGACTCTCTTCGCCAGCGTGTGAGCCGCACGCGCTCCCTTTAATGGCGCGGTGGCAACCACTCTCTTCCTCGCGTGTGTCTCTTTCTCTTCCCTCCATGGATTATTAATTGGGAATTTTTGGGAGGAATTCTTATTTGAGAATTGTCCATAATGGTGAACAATTCTTAAACAATTCGGGAATTGTTTAAGAATTGCCCATTGTGGATGATCTAAATGGTGTCAGATCAATAAGTTTTATTATTTTTAAATCAAAATTAATAAAGATACTATATTATACATACTTAGTTTAAGAAATCTTTCTTTAAAAAAAAGAGACACTTAATCTGGAACGTCCTAAAAATAGGGAACACTTAGTTTAAGACGGAGGGGTAGTTGATTATATGCAAATTTCCTTTTAAAATCCAAAGTATCAGTTAGACCATGAACAACAGAGCTCCCCACTTAGGGAGGTTAAGCTCTATTTTTTTTAATTACAAAAATGTCATTAAGCTTCCCACTTAAACTTTTTAACAAAAACATTCTTCCAACAATGCACAAACTCTAACGCTTTTATATACCCCACCATCATTTTTATCTCCATTAATTTAATATTTGTATATCTTACTTATATCAACCAATAATTTTGTTTATACAATTTTATTACATATTTCTTTCATTAATATATTAAATAATAAAAATATTTTCAAAATTAGTAATAAATAAATAATTATTAATAAATTATTTAATAATAATGTTTAATATTTAAAAAATTGTAAAACAAGTACAATAATTAAGTAAATATTATTTTTTTCCCAAATAAGTATAATAATTAGAATAATAAATACAAATACAACAAGACACGGAAAATTCGAGAACAATACATTAAGTTGAGCCTAAAAATTAGGAAAAATACAACAATAAAAGCAAACGTGACATTTCAAGCAATAACAAATTTAGTTACCAAAAAGTCTCCAAATATTTTCAATCAGATCATGCTTCAGGCGGTGATGTGTTTCTTTATCCTTAACGACACACCTTGTTTGAACATACCTCTCGTGCTCCGGAATACGCTCGTTAAAATATTCTCATGCTAAGCTACCATCTGTAATGTCAACTTCGTCATAGTCGGAAGCATTTGGTACACGATCGTAAGTATCTTGTTCATCTTCGACAATCATATTATGTAACACGATACATGTCATTATAATTTTTCCCAAACTACTTACCTCCCACATAAGTGCTGGGGCTCGTATTATTGCAAAACGTGCTTACAACACCCCAAATGCACGCTCAACATCCTTTCTTGATGCCTCTTGATGTTGAGTAAAGAGCTTATGTTTCTCACTTTGTGGCGATCTAATAGACTGGGTGAATGTTGCCCATAGAGGATAAATACCTAGTAACCCAAGTTATACTGATTACCATTAACCGTAAAACCTACTGTCAGAGCTACACCAGTATAAATATCGTTAAATACCGGCGATCGATCAAGGACATTAATGTCATTACAAGTACCTGGAGTACCAAAGAATGCATGCCATATCCATAAATCGTAGGAAGCGACTGCTTCGAGTACAACAGTCGCTTTTCCGTCCCCTAGAGCATATTGACCTTGCCAAGACACAGGACAATTCTTCCATTCCCAATGCATGCAATCTATACTACCTAACATACCTGGAAAACCGCGAGTCTCCCCAACATGAAGCAAGTGTTGAAGGTCCTCCTCCGTTGGCCTTCTTAAGTACTCATCTCCAAAAACACTAACCACACATTCGGCGAAATTCTTCACGCATTGAATTGATGTTGTTTTTCCAATACGAACATAGTCATCACACGCATCAGCGGACATTCCGTAAGCAAGCATTCTTATAGCAGCAGTGCATTTTTGTAGTGGCGATAAATCAGGTTTCCTTGATGCTTCATATCGTTGTTGAAAATATGGAGTATGTTCACCTAGAGCTTTCACTACTCGGAGGAAGACATGTCTTCGCATCCGAAATCGTGTGCGAAATTGTTGGTCGGTGTATGTTGGATTCTCCGCAAAGTAGTCTGCATATAGGCGTCGATGGCCATCAACACGATCTCTGTCTATGTACGTACGTTGACAACCTTCTGTTTCTACTTGGCTGGAGGTAACTAGTTCCCTCATGATTTGACGCTTCCGACGTCGACGACCGGAGACGTCTAAAATACATTTTTCTAGTTGTCTTTCAAACAAAGTATTTATATCTTCGTGATCATTGACATCTTCTTCATTTTCATTGGGCATCTGAGAATAGAAACTAGAACTTGAAGACATGATTGTAGTTAGGTATGAAATGAAGTGTTGGGATGATTAGTTGAAGTGTTTACACTACGATATTTATAGGCCAAGGGAGAATAATGAAATGTCACGGGTATTCACCAATTTTTGAAAAGTTAAAAGATAAAGCTAAAGGAAAAGCTAAAAGAAAAGACTAAAGCTAAAGCTAAACAATAATTTCGAGTTGTCATTACACAATAATTTTGATAAATTGATTGGAAATCACACATTACATTAATATTACAGGAATTACAAGAATTGGAAATCAAAACAAATAGAAAGACAACTTTGAATAATATCTACTTAAATAGTTCACTGTACAACCGAGTGCAATCATCTTCCTTCTACTGTTTTGTTTTCCTTTTTTCACCAGAAACTCTCATTGTTTGAATAAACAATCCTTCACGGCCTCATCCCTCTTCCTTTTTTCTTCCTCTAGCCTTATTTATGCAAAGTTCATCCATCGGTCAAAATTGTCATTAAACACGCTGTCAATTTCATTTGCTTTCTTTAACTCTTCAAGTTGAGCCTCTTTGAGCCACTACTGTCTGAATTTTGAACCGTTTCAACATTGGCCGCCCACCACTTTAGTATCTTTCGAAGGACTCCCCAAGCTTCCATTAAGGTGAAACATTTTCCCTCATCAGCTTGATAGATAATATGTGCCTTGTTAATGATATCATCATCATTCCACCCACTTGCTTTGGTAGCTAAGGCATGGTTAAAGGCTCTTGAGAATTTTGCAGCTGCCCTTGACACCTTTCTAAAATGATTTTTACATTGACATGAATTTCGGTTAAGACCCTCCTCTTTATGTGTATTATAACAATCTGCAACTTTTTGCCAAAATTGGGTAAAAGTTTGGTTTGTACTAACATAAACGTCGGTAGTCACATTCTCCCAAGAATTACACAGATTTTTTGTCTCGTTTATGGACCACCTTACTCTTGCTGTTGATTTTCCACTTTGAGGATTATTTTCATCAACTAAGACATCCTCATCTGCCTCTTCAACATTAACTGGTTCTGGTTGTGTTGAAAACTGAGGCAAATTTGAAAGGGGGGACTACCTATAACATATTCATGAGTAGAACTTCTCATCACTCCCATAGGGAAATACCCTTGGTTGAACTGTGATTGTTGAGATGAAAAAGGTGAATGAGTATTTCTAAATTGTTGTTGCGACATATGAGAAAATGAGGCAAATGATTGGTGCGGCGTATGAGAAAATGTATGAAAATTTCCAAATCGTTGAGGATTTTGAAGATTTTTCATACCTCTGATATTTGGAAAATTTTGGAATTGTTGTACCGAAGGTTGATTTTCGAAATCAAAAATATTATGATTGGATGATGCTTGGTTTTGTGAAGTTGATTGGGGAATTTGACGAGCAGAGTATTGATTTGGCGTAGATGAACGTGAATTATCTTCTTTTTCATCATTTTTTTTACGATATGAATTACGTAAAGCCATTGATTAAGTTCTAAATCAGTAAAAATAGCAATACTACAATAATGACATTAATTGACTACTAAATAATAATAATACCACTACTACTAATAATAATAACAACAACAATACTACTTAAATAAGAACAATATAAATGGAAATAGTAATTACACTAATATTAATATCTATTAGCAACATTAATTATAAAAAATTATCTTGCCTAGTAAATAATTATAAATTACTTAACAAGTAAATAAATATTAATATCTAAATATTTAATAGCAATATTAAATATTGATTAAAAAATCAAATTTAAAGAGATGTAAGAGAGAAAATGCCTAGAAACTTGAAAAATTCGTAGAAATATTTTCTGATATCCAAATGAAACAAATCAAGTCTCTATGCTTAAATAAGCATCAATAAGAACCGTTGTTGTTTTGGATAATCTTTGGGTTGAAGCGGGTCAAAACCCGTCACAACCCAAATAGTAAATGTGTTAGATGGGTCAGGTTAAAACATGTCGACTTATTTATTTACTTTTTTTTTTTTTTTTTGCAGGGTGGGTGGGTGGTCATCTTATCCAGTACGTGTATGTGTGTGACGGCATGTAAAATGGCATTGATTTGTTGGTATAAAGAGAACCCAACAGAAACTCTACGAGAGTCCAGATTTGCTATAAACAACATTAACGTAAACAAACAAACCCCACAAATGTAAAATCTATTAAGCGAATGCTTTATAAGATTCAAATAGGGTCTAAAAAAGTTGAGAGATTGAGTTCTTAGTAGCTATATGTACAGAAAAACAAAAGCAATAGAGAACAAAATAGAAAAACAAAAACATAGACTATCAATGGATTTGGCACAAACATCAAATAAACCCAATCTCCCACAACACTGAAATCTGAAATCCACCATCAGAGTGTAGCTCTCTCTCTATTAAGGATATCGCTTCCATGAGTTTCCTCCTTGTTGTTCCTAAATGCTCTGAACACATCTTACTTCTTTTAATTGTTGATCTTGAATTATCATCTACCATACATAAATCTTTTGAAAACAGTGACCCTTCTTGTGAGCCAAAAATGGACTAGCTATCCATTTATCTCATTATTTTGAAACAACTCTAAATTTCAGAAGAGATTTAGCTGGAAGGAAATGGAGGATGTGGTCATATGCACAAGGGTTATAAAAGGTTCAACTAGAATATGTATCCCAAGAAAACCAACTGGGCAAAATATATATTACGAATTTACGATTCAGTTCAAGGAACTGAAATGAAAATGGCCATCAACCAAGAAATGAAAGCAACTTCAACCAAATTTTTAGGTCACACATAGGTTATGAAAGAAAATTTAGGGACACTGGACGAGCAGGAAGGCTCATTGTAATGGAAATGATAGGTCTCCGCGACTTAATTTCTCTTACAGATTTAATTGGTCGGTAATGCAAATGAGGTGTGAAGCATAGCAACATCATACTAACAAAAAAATTTACCACAGGCCAGTAGAAAGCTAGGAACTAAATGTTAGTAACTTATTGGGTAATCAATTATTAATCACGTTTACATGTCAAAGGTAGTTAGGTCGATGAGTAAACAACTTTTTGCACAAAAATACATCTCCATATTTTCTTAAAGTGAATCAACCCAATACACTATGGGTACATTCTTCATAAATCGAATCCAGAGCATGCGAACAACAAGAAAACTGGTCATATATTTAATAAAAAGTGGAAAATCTGTAACTATTTAGCTTCGAATCCAGAGCACATGCAGTTTGGCTCGAGCAACATACAATGATGATTAAACTGGAATAACTATTTCATCTAGCTCAACATAATATTTATAAGCAACCTAGTCAGCTATGGACGACGATAACAAATGCACTTGTAAGAGGATCAAAGTTGTAGCTGAATAAGCTTCATCTATGATTACAAAACTCAAAAATGAAATCAGCATAAGCATTACAACAAAAATTTCAAAATTTGACCCTCAGATCAATCAAACAAGCATCAAATTCGTATCAAACAACTTCCCATAATGCACTAACTTAATTACTGGTACAAATTCTAATCAATTAAACAAGTAAATAGAGAAAGGACAAATCAGTAACTTACAGTTGGAATAAAGGATCGATTGCGTGGAATTTTGAACAATCGAACGCGCGAAATGATGAGTTCGGGATCTTATTGAATCCAGAAAAAGGTGTAGATACCCCAATTTCGTACCCCTGGTATGTAATATGGCATAAAATATCAAGAACTGTTAAAAGGACTAACGAATGTCAAGTTACAGGGTTTAAAATGTTAAAAATGCAAAAGAAAAAGCATGGTGCATAAACAGTGAAATATAGGGGCCAAAGTGTTAAAAAGAGGAAAGAAAAGCTCCCTGGTGCCACCCACACTCCTACCTGGCGCGGCGCCCACCCCCTCCTTGGGTGGCGCCCAATAGTGCTCAATGCACTGTAGCATTTTGTCTTCGGTGCAATTTTCTCTACGCGCGGTACAAGCCAATGAAACTCAGTGAATGAAACTTAACAACAAAGGAAGCCAGGATTCTCGCCTATAAATAAAGGCATCCGGCACTCAGAATTCACTCACTTTTTCACCGCGCAGTGAGTGATCGCTCCCCCAAGAGAACGCTGAGAGATTTATTCATCTAGCTCCGAAGCTCTGCCAAATCTCCCCCAAAACCAACCGGTCAAAGTGAACTTTAGTCTCCCCGCTAGGATTCCACCTTATTCCTTCGGTCCAAAAATCTCAAAAAGAGTAGTTGCTTTGCCCAAATTCAGATGTCAAATCCACCAGAAGCAAGCAGTTGCTCTACCCGATTTCCGCCGTCAGCAAACAAACCACAGCAAAAAAACAAGCAGTTGCTCCTCCCATTTCCCGGTACCAGAAAGCAACTTTCGGAAGCAGTTATTATGTCTGAATCTCCGCAACAACAAAAGACTCCCTCTCCCGGAAGGACAGAGCGAGTGCCCTTAAAATCTACTAGAAGTTAGTGGTACGGGAATAAAAGCCCCCACGCTTCAAAAGGTAGGCTATTTAAAGTTTTAATATAAAAGTGTTATTTTCAACCGGCCTGATGTAATGAATATAAGCAGTTATGCTGCCCGAATTTCTATAAAAAACAGCACTAAAAAGAGCCATTATTATGGCCAAATATTTGTAATTCCTAAAAAGAGATTGCTGCAAGTTTGTAATAATATATGTATAGATATGTATATTTAAATGCTTTATTTCAACTGCTAAATACATATAAAATCATATATTAGCCAAAAACTTGTTTTGAGAACGAAAGGGTGAGTTGGGTGCCTAACACCTTCCTACCTCGTAACTTAGCCTCCGAATCATTTACAAAATCTGGTTCTTTTTTGTTTTTCTTTATTTCTCCTTAAAATAAAGATGGTGACTCTGTTACAACATTTTGAGTCCACCGTGAGGCCGGGCGTATTCCCACGCGCCCTTGCAACATCATTTTTGCACTTTTAATTTTGTTTTCCCCTAAACAAGGGAAGATGGAATGAAAAGGGCGTTGCATTTTCTGAATCTTGTTTTCCCCTAAACAAGGGAGGATGAGATACAGAAAAATTCAAAGCACTCATAGTGGACCAAAAGCACTTACAGTGACCGAGGCGTATTCAACACGCTCTATACAACACTCTTTTTGCACTTTTAATTTCGTTTTACCCTAAACAAGGGAAGATGGAATTAAAAGAGTGATGTCTTCCCCGAATCTCGTCTTCCCCTAAAAAAGGGAGCGCAAGATCCGGGGGAAATTTCCCGGGGCATTCACAAAAGGTACAGTAGGTTTGTGCTTTGGTTGTTTGTTTTTCTCGGGAGAATTCGAGAGGGATCGACTGCGAGAGAAAATTTCAAGGGAAAGCGAAACGAATTGCTTGGGGTAGTTGATGGAGAGAGAGGAAGAGAAAGCAGAACGAGTGAAAGAACGAAAAGGGTGGAATTTATCAAGTATGGGACTTTAACCCATACGATATTCTTTTATGGCTATAAGAGTCCATATTTTCTATAAACAACATTAACGAAAACAAACAAACCCCACAAATGTAAAATCTATTAAGCGAATGCTTTATAAGATTCAAATAGGGTCTAAAAAAGTTGAGAGATTGAGTTCTTAGTAGTTATATGTACAGAAAAACAAAAGCAATAGAGAACAAAATAGAAAAAGAAAAACATAGACTAGCAATGGATTTGGCAAACAACGTTGCCTCTTAACTAACAATGACAATTACAGTTATACATGGACCATTAGGGCCGTATCATACATTTCAGTTTGAACATTCTTCAATTCCGACAACGGTGAAGAAGATTTTTTATTTGAATGAGTTTCAACTAAGCAAGAAAGATGCATGGGTGAGCACATGTGAGGGTGTTCTGCGTAGACAAACTCCAAGATCAGACTGTCCAGATTAATTTTCTTCTTGTATCATCTATCATATCTGATCTACTTGTTTTCGACAATCCATAGCCATTAGCCATGCGTGGCTAGGAATAGGTAATAACTTCAATTCCATTCCACTGGAACAAGGGGATAATTGTTATAGCTCTTAATAGAGTTAAAACACTCTTAATGTTCACCCTCTTGTTGAATATGCAATATTGTAAACAAAGTGCGGACTTCTGATTTCAAGATTTACTAATTATCTATCACATTCAAATACATATAGAGCATGTGAAACTGAGAGGGGTGGAGGCGAAAGAAGATGGAAAATTAACCATGTTTCAGGAAGAACTAATGCAAATGGCAGCAACACACTCTAGAGATGATGAAAATGATATTGATCCGAACAAACTAGTGGAGAATATGACAGTTGTTGATGCTGTTAAGTTTTGTAGCCTTACTAGAGTTGTTTAAGAGAGGATTTCTTAGGAAGATTTGTGTATTAGTGTGGGTCCCAATGAGCACAATAATAAGCTAGAAGGGGGGGGGTTGAATAGCTTATTAACACTTTAAAACTTTTAAAGTAAGTTCCTTGAAAGTTACTTGAAGTTTATGAAAAGTTTCAAGTAGCGGAAGACCTTCAAGAAAATTGTTCCAGGTCTGCCGATAAGGACTACCGGTAGACCTTTTACAGATTACTTAAGTTCTGCTGAAATGGATATAATGAACAAGGAAACTAGGCAGTTCAAGTAATAGACAAACAGAAGGAAATAACACAAGTATTTTGAGATGGTTCACACTGTAAATAGTGCTACGTCCACCACCAAGGCAGTCAACCTTGGATTTAAATTGTGCAATATGTTTTCCACTTAGATCAATTACAAAGAATATCCCTAATGGATCGTGTACAAAATATTGACTTGTGTTTGAGTCTATGGAATTAAATATCGTAAATACAAGATATTTAATTGCGTATATAGTTAATGGAAGTAAACAACAAGAAGAATAAAACAATAAATGTTGAAGAAGCGCTTCTTGTTGTTGACGAGGACTTCTAGATCTGTTGAGGATCTATTGAATGCTTGGTGAAAGACTTGGAGTTGTATAGATTCGAGCAATTCTTTAAGTGTTCGATTGATTACATGCTTGTCTATTGTTCCGATCTTCAATGGCGATATTTAAACCAGTGCACTTCAAAAGATCCGTTGGAGAAGACGAAGACTTCAACGGCTCTATTCATAAATGCATTAAATGCATGGGGTCGATCAAGGAATTTCGTCTTCACGAGATATCCGAAGCGTATAATCATTTCGAGATCTTCAAAAGGTGGGCGATTTGGTGTCGATCGAGAGATGAGGCGAGAAAGTAGGAGACGATGCGCTTTCGCTTTTGTTCAGACGAAAAAGTCTTCTGCTTTTCGGAAAGTTGCTTTCGGCTTGACATGTCGAGAATGACTTGGATTAATTCAAATAATATATGGAAATAAGTTTGAATTAATCCAGCTAGCTTTATCTTTGAAGAGGACACGTGAAGCGAGATCACCGGTGGACACGAGGTCTACCGATCTTAAGCTTTGAGCAGGTCTTCCGGTGAAGCTGAGAAAGGGTCTTCCGCTGATCCTGAAAAGAGTCCTACAAAAACTATACAAGGCAAAGTTCTATACACAGTTGCCACGCTAATCGATACGCAGCCCGATTAGCCACTGAAGTATAAAACTAATGTAATGTACTGATCAGATATAAATTTAACATAAGAATCAACAATTAGTAAAGCAGACATTTGTCCTCCTTAGAATTTGGGCCGAGGCTGAGTTTTTTTCAACACTAAAACTCTTCTAGGTATGACACTGGATGAAAATAAGCACCATCATACAGAGTGACATGATGATGCAGCACCGGTAAAGAAGGCAAGTAAATAAAAGAAAGAAACATTGGGTTTTGGAAGACCAGAAAGGAGAAAAAGAGAAACAGATGAACACAATTGCACGACTGTTGTGGTTCGAAAAGCACATCATGGGACTGTTTTAACAAGCAACGAAGATGCAAAGTCGAAAAAGGAAGTGGTAATGGGTATCGCAAGAGTTAGAGTCATGCTAGTCCTTTCCAATACACTCCTAGATGCATTTTGTATCTTATGGATTTTCACTTCTCTTTCAAAGACACTAGAAAAGCTACAGGTCTCATTTATCGCTCACTTTTTTTTTTATTAAAATGAGGTTTGACAAATCATTTAAGCCAAAGCTTTTACGTATAACAACAAAACAATGGTGCGCACCTATCAAACGGGGCACCCCCAACAAAGCATTTACGTACAACAACAAAACAATGGTGCACACCCATCAAGCGAGTGCACCCCAACAAAGCATTTACGTACAACAAAAAAACAATGGTGCACACCCATCAAACGAGGGCACCCCAACAAGCATTTTAGTTATGTAGATTACCTCTGCTCTAATATTAGCGTGTGAAGTCCTTCCGATCCTGTGTGGGAACCCGAGTTGCTTACGATTTGAATAATTACGTTCAGCTTCAGCCTAAAATCCAAATCATATTCATAGCACATAAGCTTATACATTATATAAGCTTGAGTACATCAACTATACAAAGACCTGAATAGTTTACATACCTCAATCTTTTCAAGCTTTCAATAATCCACCAAATCAGGCCAATAAACGGGGTTTGCCCGAGTATCCGTTGGTGGAATCAAGAGTTTTTTAGCATCATCCTTGCTTAGAATAAAATAGTGTTCCTTCACCCTATGCTTCCACTTCTTCCACATCTCACCAACTTTTTTCATACAGGCTCTTTTATTTTCTTCCCTGGCATTTGTCTTATGCTAAATACAATAAATAGTAATTAATTAGCTTAATAGAAATTAACATGTGTGACCAAAACGTAATTTATTAGACAATTGGTGTAGAAAGATTAGGATATAGATAGATAGATACATAAATCTCTCTCCAAATAATGTCAAGGTTAGCTTCGGGAATTTGGCGCCATGAAACAACATGAAGAGGAGCATGAGCCCCACACTTCGCAATTCCTCCGAGGACATTCATGAGGTATGTGCTTGAATCCTCAATAGGCTGCAAATAGTAATTGAACATGACGTTTATCCTCTATTTTCCTTGGTAACCTATTGCAGGTCCTCCTCCCTTTTTATGAGAAGAGTCACTCATAGTGAGACCTAAAATTCCAATTATTCAATATTAACGAGGCACGGTTAATCATAATAAAAGCAAAATGTAGTTTTTTTCTTTCTAAAATGATTATTTACCTGTTGAACCACTTGGTGTATTTAATGTCGATGTGTTTGATGTATGCAATTTTTGTGGCTCTTCCCTCTCTACATGTGGCTGTGACGATGTTTGTGAGCGTTATATTGGTGGCTGAGTGGGCTGAATGGGTGCTTCATTATTGGCACTTCAGACATGAAACTATAGCTACGTCGTCTCTTTCGAGCCATACTAAATCTGCAAATTAAGGTTATCAATATATAAAAATTATCTTAATAACAAGAAATAAGTTAAAGGATTAAATAAATACAACACCAATGCAAGAACATAGTCATCAAATAAAATTAATCATCAACAGATTCAGTATGATAAATGCATTTAAAAGTATATTGGCGTAAGTTGATCATTCTACCAAAAACAAATAAGTACAATAAACTAATGACCAGATTCATCACTCATGCTCGAATACAAATCATCATTCATAATCATCAGATTCTTCATCCATATCGTGAAACTCTTCTTCTTCGAAATCATCAATGACATCTTCTTCTATCTCATTTTCATCTTGATCTTCATAGATATCAATAAAATCATTTTCACCCTCATTCTCTTCAACACGTGGCCGAGGAACTCTACCCTCAACCAATGACCCCTCAACACCATTCCTCACCCACACAAGATCATAATCATCCACAATTCTTCTTTCATCCAACTGTTGAGGATTGTATGGCGCGACTTGAGGCACCACAAGTGTACTATTAGAATTTTCATCTACGCCCATATCAAATATATCTCGACTTGTCATCTTAATGGCAGTTTTCCATTGAGAGTGTATAGGGTCTTCAATATACATGACTTGTTGAGCTTGAGACGCTAGGATAAAGAGCTCGTCGGTTACTTTCCAAGGACATCTTCCTTTTTATAAATAGTCTCGACATCTTTCAATTGTTCTAGTATTTCCGAACCAAATAATAACTTTGGTTTCAATTCTAACTCTGGCTCTCCATGAAAATAAGCTTTATCTCTTTGTAATTTATGACTTTCTTTTAGCCAACGCCTATGTCCCAGATAACAACACTTACAACTATGTTTTAGCTGAAAAGATTTAGTTTTTTTGTTACAACAAGGACAAGCAAAATGACCTTTTGTACTTCAACCTGACAAATTAGCATATGCCGGGAAGTCATTGATTGTCCACATGAGTGATGCACATAACTTGAACATACTTTTGGTTGATGCATCATATGTATTCACACCATCGTACCATAATTCCTACATCTCCTCAATAAGTGGCTGCAAATATACATCAATCTTGTCCCCGGGTGCTTTTGGGCCATCAATTAGCACAGAAAGAATAAACGATGGTTGTTCCATGCACAACCATGGTGGTAGGTTGTATGGAATGAAAACAATTGGGCAAGTGCTATGTGAAATGTTCATAGACCTAAAAGGATTGACTCCATCAGATACTAATGCAAGTCAAACATTACGACACTCACAAGCAATGTCCGGGTACAACTTGTCAAAAGTTTTCCAAATAGGACTATCAGTCGTATGACACATCACACCATCATCAACACGCTCTTTAGAATGTCATGTCATTAGTGATGCTGTGTGAGGTGACATGAACAACCTTTTCAGCCTTGGCTTTAATGGAAAATAGCGTACTTGTTTAGCAGTAATTTTTTCTTCTTTATCACACTATCATCAACAGTTTGCTCGTCATTGCCAAACTCGTATACCTAGAAGCCCCATAAATATCACAATTTTCAAAAGACTTTGCATCCCCTCGAAACAACATGCAATTGTTTGGGCATGCATCCCACGTCTTGTAAGTAAAACCCAAATCACACATTATCTTGTTCGCTTCATAATAAGATTTAGACAAGGCAACATCCCCTATTTCTTCAAGTACCTCATGAAATAATTCTAAAGCCATTGTGCATGATTTATTCGACCAACCACCAAGTACTTTTATGTGCAAAAGCCAAGTAATGAATGAAAGTGAAGTGAACTTTTTGCTACCCCTAAATAAAAGTCGTTGCCCTTCTTCTAGCATCTTATAAATTTTTGTTGTCTCATCATCTATTGTTTTTTGTGTTTGGATCCAAAGTTTGTCCTTCATTCAAACTGTCTCTCACAATTGGAACTCTGATTGGAACTCCAATGGCATCATGTATCATGCCAACAATGTCATCTCCCACATCGTAATTGCTTCGGAGATCTTCGTTTCGACCACCATCGCCAAGAGAGGAAATATCAAAATTATGTTGAAATGACCATGACAAGTAATTTTCCATAAAACCATTCACGATAAGATCATCCTTGACATTATCTCTTGTTTTATAAAAACGACCATAACACCTTGAACATGGACACTTTTTATATCCATTTGACCCCACGTCCGAATACATCAACTCTATAAAATTTTCAACACCATTCCTAAATTGTGGTAAGGTCCTGTCTCTTAAATGCATCCAGCTTGTATCCATTTTTAATCTAAAAACAATAAAAAGGAAAAAGAATACTTAAAAAGACATGTTATAAGAAATCTAAGCTTATCAATTTTGAAAGTTTTCAAGCGTATTCTTAATTGAACTACAAATTAGAAAAATTCTTTCAATTTTTAAAGACTAGGGTATTTATGAGAACTCGTTTTATTCCTTGGGATATTTGACTTCCAAACATGGAATCTTTTGCACGGAGTGACAGAGTATTGCTTTATTTTTAAATGTGTAGCTGCCTTAAAACATTTTATAACTCGCAGTGGAAGAAACGAATAAATAATAATTTCTCAAAATATATCAATATTTATACACAAGCGTATTCTTGTTACAATTTTAACGATGTCCAAAAGTAATACATAAATGTTTTACTATCAAAGTAGAGCGCTCCAATCTTCTCTTTGCTTCATATGTCGAACTTCTCAGTCTAGCTACAATCTACGGGAGCATGTAAACAGGAAGGGGTGAGTTTAAGACTCAATAAGGTTTTACCGATCTCATGTATGTTACGCATGTATGCAGCAGTTCAAGACATACTGTTATGGTGCAGTTTTAAAGGCAATAATAACAAGTTAGTCAATCAAGTATCATTACTACGTAGCCGGTTCAAAGTATTCACCGTCTCATACCAGTAAATACAGTGACCTACCACAAGTAATAAGATCTCATGTTCATATAAGTGCGATATTGAAACACATAGAGTTTACCAATTATTCACGGGATCGAGATACATCTCCGACCAATCACTTCTGACCTTGTCACCCCCACTATTGTTGTTGAAGCTTGTATATCTTGATCAATCTCTTGTTCGGTTTACCAATTTTTCACAACCCGGGTACAAGTCATCACGAGGCTAGGTCCCTACAACTCCAAACACGTCGTGATACTTAACATATTATTCAATGGTATTTTTCCCACTTGGCCAAAGTAGAGAATTCGGTTCCGGGTCCGAGTAGGGTGTCGTTGCTAACTAGCACTGCTCTCCACCCTGTGACCTAATCAAAGGTTCCCCTACTCTCCCATAATAAACTGTTCAATTGCGCAATTGAAGACCGTTCACACGAGCACTTCATGTTCGAAACTAGTGCTCAACAAAGAATTAACACGTACAGAAATCCAATGAGTTATAAAATAAACTTATAGTATTCCCAAAGCGGGAAAGTTCCAGCTAGTACATATTGTTCTCATACTCGTAAGTATCAAAGCACAACTTCAACATGTTAACAACGTTCATAATATTACCTCAAACTACAAAGATCATGTAAACAGTCACATTCACGAGCATGTATATGTTAATAACAATAATAAACAATTAAACATACACAAAGAGTATTCCCCTTACCTTAAAAAAAGATAATATTCGCCAGTAAAAATATATTAAAAACCTTCAATAATAACCCTCAAGTCAAACCCGTAACATCCACGGAGACAGATTAATTATCACAGTTTAAAATTACTAAACCCACAGTATATCTCTCTCATCCCATATGACCAAGGAAGGAATAAGATAGAAATGTTTACTGAACATGTTGTTAACATGCTTAAATACTAGCTGTAGAGATAAAAATAAAGTGGATGAGTCAAACTCCAAGTGCCAAAAACTGGCCAACTGTCCAAGGGATAAATATCAATTATATGACAACCTTAGTCGAATGCAACAAATTGATCAAATTTAAATGGCGGGTCCCACACTAAAACTTACCAATAAAGTATTTCAATTTCTACCCATTCCGTCGGTTCATGCATGTGAAAACAAAGCCACTTTTCTTTCATTTTGTATTATAAATATTATTATAATATAAAGCTAACAAGATATTATTACTTGTATTAAAATAATATTTTAAAAGTAAAATTAACACAATTTGACTTGATAAAATAAAGTGTTAACATATTTGTTATCTAAATAAAAGTCAACGAAACATTATTTGGTCAAATGTGTCAAGAGTGTTACCAAATTCATTTATTTATAAAAATCAAAATACATAAAAAATCGGGGTTCTACACCCTCTCCTCCTTAAAAAGAATTTGTCCCCAAATTCAACCTTAACTCTACTCTCTGAATTAAGTAGCGAAACGAAACTCAACTCACTGTGGAGTCAAGCATTATATTGTTGAGTTCAATTACTCATGCTTATTTGTTATGTATACATGTTAAAGATGATGGTACATGGACAATAAGTTCTAAAACAAAGGCAATGTTGATGCATGCCAAGGATATACAAAAAAACAAGGAATGATGGTAGGAAGAAAGTGGCAGATGACACTCAACCAAGAAAGAAAGGAAGACTCGCCAAGGCAGGAAGACCTTACCATGTATCTGGTGTTGGTTTGTTTGTTTCATCTACTGGAGAAACCTACTATAAGGTAATATATTTTACTTATTTGTATATTTGTTTAGCTATATAAGTACTGTGGCCTATACTTACTTTTATTTTTTCTCCTTTAGGCCCCAGGTTCCTCTATATATGTAAATCTTGATACCTTTCAAGTCCCACAACCCTCTCAAGCTTCTCAGCCTAAACATGGTGTAGCTAGTCCACAAGACTCTATTACACAATCTCCACTCTCAACCCCATAACCCTCTCAAGCATGCCAATCCTCTCAATCCTTTGTGCCTCCTACAACTCCACTTGATGCATTAGGTTTATGAAGGGGAAAAAATGTATATGTTAGAGCCTCACCTCATAAGAATTCATGACTTAATTGTAATGACTTAACATTAGTGACTTGAAATTGTAATGACTTAACATTATTGGCCTTTTTGAGTTTGATGGCCACTTATATTGTTTGGATGATTAATTGTACTGATCTTTTTGTGCTTGATGACCATTAATACCTTGCAAATTGTAATGACTTAACAATATTAGCCTTTTTGAGTTTGATGGCCACTTATATTGCCATGTACAGACTTAATGGTGTTGGTCTTTTACATTACCAATTGACTTAATGGTGTTGGCCTTTTTACATTACCAATTGAGTTACATGACTTCTTAAATTGCCAATGTATTGACTTAATTGTTGCAGGCATATATAAACAATGGCAGGCATATATAGACCATTTGAGAGATTCAATGGTGCTATATAGTCCAAAAAAACAGGGACATGGATAAACCATCCAAATTGTACAAAGATTCAAACACAAAAAAAAAAACTTGTACATTTTCATGGCCACTTATATTTAACTGCCATGTTGCTATATAGACCAAAAAAACAGGGACATAAATAAACCATCCAAATTGTACAAATATTTAAACACAAAAAAACTTACATTTTCATGGGAACGTTAACATTAACTGCCCTGCTGCTATATAGACCAAAAAAATAGGGATATAGATAAACCATCCAAATTGTACAGAGATTCAAACACAAAAAAGCTTGTACATTTTCATGGTAACATTAACCCTTTTCTTGGTGATTACATAGATAAACCACCCATTTAAAAAACCTAAAACAATTACCAATCCCAAGTACATTTTTTCCTTCCATTCATTTTATTTTTTTAGTCTTTTAATTTCTTTCTTCAAACTGAATTTCTCAGTTTTTTCTTGGACAACTTCACTTCCATCTTCCCAATTTTCACTTCCAGATCATTTGCCTCTTCTCTAGCTTCGTTGATTACTTCAATCGCTCTTTTCGGGAATTGATCAACCCATTCAAAATACCCACAATTCTTTTGGGGATCCTACAAAAAATGGAGAGTTGAACTCATTAAATCAATTATTAATCTAATTTTCTACAAGAAGCTAGGTCAAAATAAATGGATTATACCTTGTAATTTGGACACCCATTAAACCTCATTCGTGGGTGTTTTCTAGTCATTGACGTCCACTCTGGAGCTCGCAAGCCACACTTGCAAAAAAAATTCACATCCAAATTTGGAGCTTTATAGATTTGACCCAACTGTTGAAGATGACGCCATTATTGTTCAGAAAAATAGCTAGGAGATAGATGTAAGAGAGAGAGAAAGAGAGAGCTCCTACCTTGGTCTCTAACAAAAGAGAGAGAGAGACGATTACATATCCCAAACCAGATATTTAAAACTAAGTAATTTATTAAAACATATCCAACTCAGCATCTAATTCCAACACGGAATCCCACTCAACATTTAGTAAGGGCATTTGAGATATTTCAGACAATTTTTAACGTCTCAATTGACGGCTCACGACCTTTACTTGAGGGACAAATTATATGGTCAAATATGTGGTTTAGGTACCAAAACAGGAAGGGTTCAAGTATGAGAACACAAACAGGAGGAGTTGTTAAGTTTAGGGACCAAATTATTTATAAAACCTCTTTTTAACTCTTCAACTATATAAAAGTTACCATAACTTAGTATTTTAGTCATAAAATAAAACTTCAACTTTTTTTTGGTACATGTTATAATACCCACAATCTCACATCGGGTAGATGTGAGACTTGAATGTGCTTTATATGATGGTCATATACTACTTCTAGGCACCAACATCATCCGTGGGCTTTTGGGTCGACTTTGGGTAGGCATGGTTAGAGGCGAGATTGGTCCGGTTCGGTCCAATTTTTTTGAAAGAAAAAGAAAATCGGAATTAGACCAATAATCTGGTTCTCAATAGTCGATTCCGTTCAGTGTTTTTTGGTTCGAGAACCGGGACCGACCCAAATGTTCGATTCTATGAAAATTCAGATCCAGGGCCAAACCAAAGTATTGGTCTGATCCAGTTTTGGCTGGTTCGGTCCGATTCCAAAAAACTGTTGCATATATTTTCTCAACCGAGGACACAAATTTAATAAAGTTTAGAAATCATAAGTGTTCCCTGCATGTTTTCATACTTTGAAAAAACGTTTAATTACATCACCATTTGTAACGTTTTTAAGCAAATCTTTTTCAATAAATATACAAGACCATCATTTAAAAATTGATCATAAATTCGATTCCGTAAATCCATCTAGACAATATTCATTGCAGAGAAGCATCTTTTCACACTTGTTATGCGACCGACAAAATCAATGCTAACTTCAAAAGCCGATACATCAATGGGTACGACAAGTATTTTCTTGTTTGCACCAGCAATGTAGATATATCAACAAGCCCCTCCAATCGACTGAATCTGTCAATTGATTACAAATCCATAATATATGTAACTTGTTGATTTTCAAGCATCATACAATCAACTAGGGAGAAGTCATCTGGATATAATTGAGCCAGTCTTACCAATTTTGCTATATTTAACTCAGCAAAGCCATTACTTGGATTCAAACAAGCAACACAAAGAAGCAACTCAAAATTGACCTCATTGAACCGATAATTAAACTCTAAATTTTGCTAATCTATAATGACATTAAAACACGCGTTAATGAAAATCATTAGTAATGTTTGTCTCATGTCGAGGACGGTGACGATTAACATATTCATCATTCATATCCACACAATCAATCTTGTTCTCATTGCAAAAAGCAATAATCTTACCTAGAAGAGATTCTCATCCATCATTTATTGCCGCTCGCAATCTCTGCCTAGTTACTTTAACCAGTGTCATATCATTCAAAATATATGTATTTTTCCTTTGCAAAGCTAATGACAACTCATGTGCAAATAAAAGTACAATCAACATCAATTATAAATTAAAGACAAAATCAAATGATTACAAATATCCCAATAAACCAACTGCTTGAGCTTTTTTCAATGAATATGTAGCATCACATGAAACAACTTCAAGAACTTCAATAACAAAAAAAAATAAAGCAACCAAATTCAATAATATGATTTATAATGAGACCCCCTACGTGTATCCGCATCCCTCTTAAGACTTAATTATTGATTTAATCCCTTCCTTGTCTCAAGAAAACCATTCTCGATTCCTTCTGCCACTTTTCTGTTTGTTTTTGTTGAATAATGTCTATACGCTTACAAGATGCTCCAACAACATTTAATAAAGTGGAAATCATAACAAAAAAGTCCGCAATATCAAGATTTTTTCTAGCCACAACAACAAGAGCTAATTGAAGTTGATGAGCCAAACAATGAACATAATATGCAAAATGTTTTTTCATTCATAATCAAAGTCTTCAACCCTCTGAATTCACCATTCATATTATAACTTGCCCCCATCATATCCTTTACCCCTGAATTTTCATCAAACTCAAACCAAAATAAGCAAACACATTATTAATAGCAGATTTCAAAGACAAAACAAAAGTCTCCTTCACATGGACAACACAAATAAACCTTTCTTGCACATTCCCGTAAGAGTTAACAAACGCAAAACCACAACCATGTGTAATTTGCCAGATATATCACTAGACTTATTCATTATTAAAGGAAAAAAAATCATCTTTGATCTCTTCAATTATATTTCGTACTATCTCTTGTGCAAAACAATGAACAATATTATAAGTCTAGTTGGCAACAAAATAAGACTAGATGGGAGGTGAATAACATTTTTAAACTTTAGAGGTTGTTTTGAAAACCTTTAAAAATTGTAGCAGAAATTGTAAGTTAACAGCAGTTGAAAGCTATTCAGTCAACTGATGAACATAAATGGTTTTCTTTGATCACTAATGTATAAGGACTGAATTAAATAACAAAGTATAAGACAACTAAATAAATGATTTAATAATGTAACTGACTGACACTTAGTAGATAGAAGCTGTTTAAGTGTTAGAACAGTTAAAACATTTAAAAGTATATGACATGATATTTGGAGTGGTTCACGGTATAAACTGTTATGTCTACTACCAAGTTGGTCAGATTTGATTTTGAAGTGCAATAAGATTATATATATGCTAAGTGATTAACAGATCAGTGTACAACAAAAACCAATGTTTGAGGAGTATGATTAATAAATAATCAAACTCGTACAATAATCAAATGTTTCGTAAAGATTCGAAAGAATAAAGGAACAAACGAAAGTGATTGTTCAAACAAGAACTAGAAAAGATAAGTATGTGTAAGACTGTCTAGTTGGTATTTGAGAGAAGAAGCTCTTTAAAGAAATACTGAAGTTCTGAGTTTGAATGAAGGCTTCAACGTATTTTTCTCTGTCAATGTGCTTTGAGGATTTGAGATATTTGAATACAGTGCACATAATTCTGCTAAGGTATTGTAACGCCTCAAACTCGGGTCCCACTACATGGGCCCACATCTGGCCACATCACTACAAATTCGAACTTAAATAAAGACTAATCAACGTCATCCAACTAGAATTACAAAAGTCTTCAATTTAAATATAATCATCCAAAATAAATTTCGAAACAAAGTCTACTAAATTAACTACGTCTCCAATAATTTCCAAAACATATAAATACGCCCTAAAATCTTGATTCCTTCAATGGTATCCTCTATCTCAAGCTTAGCCCTTAATTCTGACCTGGAAGAAGAGTGATGTGAAGGGTGAGCAAACAAAGCTCAGTAAGATCATACGTCGCCCCTCCGATTTCCAAGGAGGGATGACTCATAGAATAATTGTGTTGTATGTAAAACAGAGTTTAGAAATTTGATAACTTGCAAAATCAAAAGATAAGTATCGAACGATAAGAATATAAATTCTTTTTAAATGAAGAGTTCAAACAAAATAATATGGATCAAATAAGTTTGTCATTACTGATTGTCCTATACCAGCTAGTAATAACCAAAGATCAAAAAAATATTTATTAATATCATGTAAGGGTCTATTGACCAAGAACCAAATCCCTCGAAGGGTGCGCAAATCCCCCGTAGGGTACACGAATCCCCCGAAGGGTACACAAATCCCCCGAAGGGTACGATATTAAGGTATATCCGGATTACCGCACTCACTGGCCAAGTGGTACAATTAAATTTATTTAATTGTTTGTTACGTAATCCCCGTGATGGGTTGTTCATATTTAGTGATCATAATTATTTTCAAAACATAGGTGGTGTTATAAATGTACCACTATCAAAATAAAATTTTATTGCAAATTCCTTATTTTCAATACAAAGGAATATGCTGATAAGTTGACCAATACGGAATAGATTTTTCGATAATAAAAAAAGTATTTCATGTAGACAAGTTTAAGAACGAAAATTTTGCGATAACGAATTCATAACGAAGATATTCAATAAAGGCTAACGACGGAGTAAAAGCAACTACCGACACGGGGTCGGGTATGGCAAATGAAAGACGAATAATTCAAGAATTAGCGGAAACCTAACATTAAAAGTATTTTTATACTTTTGCAAAGAATCTAAAAGAAACGTAATCCCTTACCTCGAAGTGCTTAGCAAAAAGGTCCGCAACACCGCCAACACGTATGATCGTCCTAACCTTCGTTGTCCAAATCTAAGTTCAAAATATATCATAATCACTAAACTAAAAATGTACCAACCAAAACCTATTAATTTAAATAACAATAATTATAGTAATACTTTATTAAATAATTTATTGCTATTATTATTATTATTGTTATTATTTTATTATTATTATTATTTCTTTTCAAAAGAAAAACACACACTCATACACGCGCACACACATAAAATGCTCACAGCCATGCATGGTTTTTATTATTTGTACATATAATGTATATAAAACAATTAAACCCCAACTGACACACATACACAAAACACATACACACGAAATAGTTTTTTTTTTAATAGGTAATCAAAACTCTATGAATATTATGTATGCTACTAACTGTGCCTATTCTGCACACACACAATTTTCACATTAAGAGTACACACACAAAAATTTCACATCCACAAAAACCATTGACAACTTTGATTGATTGAATATAATATATAAATATATGTATACTTTACCTATATATTATACATATATCATATTTGTGTGTATTGGAATACCGAATCCAAGGAACGTCAAACTCTTCCTCGGCAACTGTATTAAATCAAAGTACACATACAAGAGACTACACTATAGAAAAGACTTACCTAGAGTATTGAGTCTCTCTTTCAACCTTCTTTGAACCGTAGACCTTGCTCTCTTCCTCTCGTACTGCTGCGCGTAATATTCTTTTCTAATTCTTCCGTCTCCTCTTCTCAAATTTATTTATACAAAACCCTAACCGAAAACCTAAAGTTAAATGAACCCAAAAATTAATTTATGTAATATTAATAAAGGATTAGAATTAAAGTCTAGTCAAAAGTGGGCTAAGCCCGACCCAATTTAATTAGTTACCAAATTGGTCCAAAACAATTAATTAGCCCAAATTGAATATAATTTTAATTCTTATAATTTAATATTTTATACAAAAATTATCGGGGTATTACACTCTCACTCCCTTAAAAGAAGTTTAGTCCCTAAACTTACGTACCAAGTCAAACGAAGAGTTCGGGGTGTTTCTCCCTCTTTTATTCTTCAAGTTTCCGTGTAGCTTCCCTCTCAATGTGATTGCTCCATTGAACCTTGACAGATGGAATGGTTCGTTTTCGAAGAACTTGATCATTTTGATCTACAATTCTAACTGGCTGCTCAGCGTAACTAAGATCCTCCCTTATGTGGAATTGCTTATACTCGATCACATGGCTCGGATCTGGGGCATACTTCCTTAACATTGAAACATGGAACACGTTGTGCACCCCTGAAAGTACTGGTGGCAAGGCTAGTCGGTATGCAACTTCTCCGACTTGTTCGAGCACTTCAAACGATCCCACAAATCTCGGTCTAAGCTTACCTTTAATATCAAATCTCATAACTCCACGCGTAGGGGAAACCTTGAGGCACACATGATCCCCTACTTTGAATCCGAGTTCACGTCGGCGTTTATCGGCGTAGGACTTCTGTCTACTCTGAGCCGTTAACATTCTCTTCTTAATCTGCTGTACTTTCTCCGAGGTAATCTGTACTAATTCAGGTCCCAACAACTTTCGTTATCCTACTTCATCCCAACATGTAGGCGTACGACACCTTCTTCCATACAACGCCTCATACGATGCCATATCAATGCTTGCCTGGTAAGTATTGTTGTAGGTGAACTCTACTAGGGGTAAATGATCATCCAACTACCCGGAAAATCCAAAGCACAAGAACGAAGCATATCTTCCAAAGTCTGGATGGTCCGCTCAGATTGGACGTCTGTTTGCGGATGAAAGGTCGTACTCATACTCAAAGTGGTGCCCAAAGCCTTCTGCAAACTACTCAAAACTTCGAGGTAAACCTAGTGTCACAATCAGACACAATCTAGACTGGCACTCCACGTAACCTGACAATCTCATCTACGTACATCTTGGCCAACTTTTCCAACGGGCCATTAATCCTGAAGGCTAAAAAGTGTGCTGACTTCGTCAAACGATCCACGATAACCCAAATGGAGTTCTTTCCTTTTAATGTCTTTGGCAACCCCACAATGAAGTCCATAGTTATATGTTCCCATTTCCACTCGGGTATGGGCATTGACTGCAACAATCCTCCCGGTCTCTGATGTTCGCACTTCACTTGCTGATACACGAGACATTTGGACACAAATTCTACAATTTCTCGCTTCATATTACTCCACCAGAAGGTGTCCCGCATATCCCGATACATCTTTGTGCTCCCCGGATATATCGCAAATCTTGAATTGTGAGCTTCTTCTAACACTTCCCTCTTTATCTCTGGATCCGATGGAATGCAGACCTTCTTTCCAAAGCATAAAATACCATCCCCTCAAAGTTGAAAGTCAATCTGATCTCCAATCTCTACCCCTTCACAAATTTTTACTAACTCCGGGTCAACTTTCTGGGCAGTTTTGATCCTCTCTAGCAAGGACGATTTAAGACTCAATCGTGCCAGATAACCTTTTCCTCCCCTTACCCGAACTTCCAAACCCAAATTCTCGATACCCTCGAGAATCCTCTTCTTCTTTGTTAACATCATAGCCAATGTTCCTTTACTCTTACAACTCAAAGCATCCGCCACTACATTGGCTTTACCTGGATGGTAGAGAATGGTACAGTCATAATCCTTCAATAACTCCAACCATCTCCTCTGTCTCATGTTCAATTCCTTCTGAGTGAAAATGTACTTAAGACTCTTGTGATCCGTATATATCTCGCAAGTCACTCCATACAAATAATGTCTCCAAATCTTTAAAACAAACACTACCGCAGCTAACTCCAAGTCATAGGTTGGGTAGTTTCTTTCAAAGTTCTTTAATTGCCTCGAGGCATAGGCAATCACCTTCCCATTTTGCATCAATACACACCCCAGACCTTTCAACGAAGCATCACTGTAGATCACAAACTTCCCTGATCATAACGGTAATGCAAGAATTGGAGCCGACACCAATCTTTTCTTCAACTCCTCGAAACTTGCCTCACATTCCTCTGTCCAAACAAACTTCTTGTTTTTCTGAGTCAACTGGGTTAGGGGACCTGCGATTTTTGAAAATCCTTCTACAAAACGACGATAATATCCTGCTAGCCCCAAGAAACTTTGAACTTCCGTAGCGGTCGTCGGTCTCTCCCAGTTTACTACTGCCTCTATCTTGGTCGGGTCTACTGAGACTCCATCTTTTGACACTACATGACCCAAGAAACTCACTGTTTCCAACCAAAACTCACACTTCTTAAACTTCACATATAATTTTTCCACCTTTAAAATCTGTAGTACCGCTCTCAAGTGTTGTTCGTGCTCCTCTCGAGTTCTTGAGTAGATTAGTATATCATGAATGAAGACAATTACACACCGATCAATAAATTTTCAAAACACTCGGTTCATTAAGTACATAAATGCTGCAGGAGCATTCGTCAACCCAAACGGCATCACCAAAAACCCGTAGTGTTCGTACCGTGTTCTAAATGCAGTCTTAGCAATATCCTCCTTTCTAACTCTCAGTTGGTGGTACCCCGAACGAAGATCGATCTTTAAGAAGTAGCATGCTCCCTGTAGTTGGTCAAAAAGATCGTCGATCCTTGGTAACGGGTATTTGTTCCTCACCGTGACCCGATTCAATTCACGGTAATCTATGTATAACCTCATCGTCACGTCTTTCTTCTTCACAAACAAAACTGGTGCACCCCATGCATGGTGATACGCTAGGCCTAATGGGATCCTTCTCCAACAATTCTTGTAATTGATCCTTCAATTCTTTAAGATCCGCTGGAGCCATTCTATAAGGTGCTTTAGAGATTGGGGCTGTCCCAGGTGCTAAGTCAATTAAGAATTCCACCTCCCTCTCTGGTGGAAGTCTTGGTAATTCTTCAGGAAACACCTCCGTAAACTCCCTAACCACAGGAAGTGACTCAAGACTAACCCCTTGCCTACGTGCATCGGTAATATGTGCCAAATAACCTTGGCAACCCTTCCTTAATAGTCTACGAGCTTGTATTGACGAGATACAACCTGTTAGAGCCGTTGGCTTCGAACCCTTAAATCGAAACTCCGGGTCTCCTGGAATACAAAATATTACCTCCTTCCCAAAACAGTCCACCTTAGCATGAAAGGTGGCTAACCAGTCCATTCCCAAAATTATATCAAAATCTTGAATATATAAGGAAATCAGATCTATAGGCATTTCTCTACCCTCCAAATTTAACGACAAAACCTATATACTGAAGTCATTGGAATATACTCCCCCTTAGGTGTATCTATAACTAATTCAATATCTAGGTTTTGTGGTGGCAGTTTCATGTGTTGTGTAAGGGATGCAGATATTACAGAATGTGTTGCACCCGGATCAATCAATGCATACAAAATACGAGAAGAGAGTTGGATGGTACCTGCCACCACGTCATTAGTAGCGCGAGCATCTCTTGCGGTCATTGCATACAATCTACCCTGCTCCCTTGGTTTAGGTTTGTCCCCGCCACCAGTGTTCTGAACAACCCGATTCCTCAGTGGCTCAGGGCAATCTCTGACTTTGTGTCCCATCTTGAAACAAGCTCCTGTTTCCCTGTGGCAAGCCAACGTCGGATGCTTTCCCCCCACAGGTCTTACAACTCTCAATTTGTCCCCGATTTGCATTCCATTTGTCCTGACCTTGGTCCTGTCTCTGATCTTGTCCTTGATTTCGATTCCGACTCCACTGATTTGACCCCTTGGATCTATTATCATCTGTGGTCATCCTCTTGTGCCCATTGTAACTACCATTGTAACTACCTCCAAGACTCTCAAAATCTCATTTTTTTCTCCTCCCGCTTCTTCTGATAGTTTACTGATACCCGTTCAACTATTCTAGCCCGACCGACAACTTCAGCATAAGTCTTCAACTGTAAGGCTACTAAGCGATGACTAATTCTCCCATCGAGGCCTCTTTTAAACATTCTGGCCTTTTGCTTCTCATTCTCAATGAGACTAGGAGCGTATTTTGATAGCTCCGTGAATTTGACAGCATACTCATCCACCGTCATCTTTCCTTGTTCTAGATTTAGGAACTCAACCAGCTTACCGTCCTGCACACTTTCAGGAAAATACTTCTTGTAGAAGACCTCGAGGAAAGTCTCCCATGTGTATTCTCCATCCCCAGTTGCTTCAACAATTCTCATCCCGGACTGCCACCACTGATCAGCCTCTCCTTCGAACTTGAAAGTGGCGAGGTTGACCTTTTGTTCACTCGTGAGGGTCATCGTTCTAAAAATCTTCTTTATACTTTCAACTCATTCCTCAGGTTTAATGGTGCCTGGCGCGCCTGAGAAGGGCTTAGGGCTTCTCTTCTGAAATATGTCAAGGGGGTCCTTTGCTACTGTTCGAGGTTGAGGAACTACAGGCGGAGGTTGTGGTGCAGCAGGCTGAGGTTGTGGGGCAGCAGGTTGAGGTTGTGGGGCAGCAGGCTGAGGTTATGGTTGGACAATTTGACTAATCCTGTTTACAGCTTGGGTCAAATTTTGTAGAAGGTTCATCATAAGGACAGGGTCCACAAAAGTGGGATTTGTTGCGTTTGGCTGAGGCACTTCAGGGACATGATTTTCATTACTCATACTAAATTGGGTCCCAGATTGTTCCCACACACTTTCGGAAACGGAGTCTTCTACTGCTCTTCCTCCCATGTTTCCTCGGCCATGACCACGGCCTCGGTTAGCGGTACGTCCTCCTCTATGTGCCATATTATGCTGATACAAAAACGAGGAAGTGTCAAATGATATCTAAAATTTCATCATACTAAGATGTGATTGCTAACTGACAGAACATAACTGGAAACAATCTACACATTTGTTAGGTAATAACAGATTCCTTCCCAAAGTTGTTCTCAAAATCTTATGCTCTCGAAACTAATATCAAATACAAAAATACAGTTGAAAGGAAACATCAATGTATTCAAAAATAGTCTCCCAAAATTTATTAAGTATCAAAAAAAAATTTCAACCCACATCTCAAAATTTGGTCACACTTACTGTATTCCATGTCTTATGACTAAAAGAAAACAAGAGACCATCTGAACAAACCTAACGGCTATGATGGCCATAAACGAAATTAAATACTACTACATGAGTGATATCCTATCTAGTTTCCTGAATCGGACGCGTCTTCCTCTTCAATTGGATCATAATCATCATTATTCTAACTGACATTAGCATTAGCCTCCACACCCACGAGAGCCATAGAGTTGACATCAACTTATATATCGGCGCTTTCTTCATCGTTAGCACCTTCCTCGGACCCTGGATCTTCTTTTATGTTTGGACCATCATCAATGGCCACTTGGAGTGTGTCCCATACTTTCTCAAAACTCCGATGCGTCTTCCTGAGTCTGAGGTGCATCTCCCAATTGTGTGCCTGAGACTCCGTGATATCATCATGAGGCTTATGCAAAGTGTATTAAACATCCTTTAACACTTGTGTTTGTCTTCGCAGTTTAGTCTCTAGCTCTCTTTTCTCTTCTCTCAACTTTTTATTCATCCTCTCTGCTTTGATTAACATATGGTGTGTCCTAGCTAACATTCTTTCGGTAACTTCCAGAGGCAAAGCAACAAACTTCTGAGCCGTTGTTTTACGCGCCATTCCTACAAGTGAACTGAAGTACATCAGTTTTTTTTAATGAAATAATCATTTCCTTAACCATTTGTTAGATCATAACTTAATTAGCTATTATCAAAACTTATTGCTACTGGGTAGCCAAGGGCATACAAAATCATAATCCTATTCTCTCGTCATCTCCAACTTCTACCATTCTAATACTAAAACTAATCGGATCCGAAGCCTAAGCTTTGATACCAATCTATAACGCCCCAAACTCGAGTCCCACTACATGGGCCCACATCTGGCCACGTCACTACAAATTCAAACTTAAATAAAGACTAATCAACATCATCCGACTAGAATTACAAAAGTCTCCAATTTAAATACAGTCATCCAAAATAAATTTCGAAACAAAGTCTACTAAATTAACTACGTCTCCAATAATTTCCAAAATATATAAATACGCCCTAAAATCTTGATTCTTTCACTGGTATCCTCTATCTCAAGCTTAGTTCTTAATTCCGACCTGGAAGAAGAGTGATGTGAAGGGTGAGCGAACAAAACTTAGTAAGATCATACGTCGCCCCTCCGGTTTCTAAGGAGGGGTGACTCATAGAATAATCGTGCTGTATGTAAAACAGAGTTTCGAAATTAATTTGATAACTTGCAAAAGCAAAAGATAAGTATCGAACGACAAGAATATAAATTCTTTTTAAATGAAAAGTTCAAACAAAACAATATGGATCAAATAAGTTTGTCATTACTGACTGTCCCATACCAGCTAGTAATAACCAAAGATCAAAAAAAATATTTACTAAGATCACACGTAAGGGTCTATTGACCAAGAACCAAATCCCCCGAAGGGTACGCAAATCTCCCGTAGGGTACACAAATCCCCTGAAGGGTACACAAATCCCCCGAATGGTACGATATTAAGGTATATCCGGATTACCGCACTCACGGGCCAAGTGGTGCAATTAAATTTATTTAATTGTTTGTCACGTAATCCCCGTGATGGGTTGTTCATGCTTAGTGATCATAATTATTTTCAAAACATAGGTGGTACTATAAATATACCACTATCAAAATAAAATTTTATTGCAAATTCCTTATTTTTAATACAAAGGAATATGCCGATAAGTTGACCAATACGGAATAGATTTTTCGATAATAAAAAAAAAAGTATTTCATGTAGACAAGTTTAAGCACAAAATTTTTGCGATAACGAATTCATAACGAAGATATTCAATAAAGGCTAACGACGGAGTCAAAACAACTACCGACACGGGGTCGGGTATGACAAATGAAAGAACGAATAATTCAAGAATTAGCGGAAGCCTAACGTTAAAAGTATTTTTATACTTTAGCAAAAAACCTAAAAGAAACGTAATCCCTTACCTCGAAGTGCTTAGCAAAAAGGTCCGCAACACGTATGATCGTCCTAGCCTTCGTTGTCCAAATCTAAGTTCGAAATATATCATAATCACTAAACTAAAAATGTACCAACCAAAACCTATTAATTTAAATAACAATAATTATAGTGATACTTTATTAAATATTTTATTGTTATTGTTATTATTATTATTATTATTATTATATCTTTTCAAAAGAAAATCACACACTCATACATGCACACACACACAAAATGCTCCCAGCCATGCATGGTTTTTATTATTTGTACATATAATGTATATAATACAATTAAACCCCCACTAACACACACACGAAATAGTTTTTTTATAAGTAATCAAAACTCTATGAATATTATGTATGCTACTAACTGTGCCTATTTTGCACACACACAGTTTTCACATTAAGAGTACACACACAAATTTCACATCCACAAAAACCATTGACAACTTGATTGATTGAATATAATATATAAATATATGTATGCTTTACCTATATATTATACATATATCATATTTGTGTGTATTGGAATACCGAATCCAAGGAACGTCAAACTCTTCCTCGGCAACTTTATTTAATCAAAGTACACATACAAGAGACTAGACTATAGAAAAGACTTACCCAGAGTATTGAGTCTCTCTTTCAACCTTCTTTGAACCGCAGACCTTGCTCTCTTCCTCTCGTACTGTTGCACGTAATATTATTTTTCTAATTCTTCCGTCTCCTCATCTCAAATTTATTTATACAAAACCCTAACCAAAAACCTAAAGTTAAATTGACCCAAAAATTAATTAAGTAATATTAATAAATGATTAGAATTAAAGTCTAGTCAAAAGTGGACCAAGCTCGACCCAATTTAATTAGTTACTAAATAGGTTCAAAACAATTAATTACCCCAAATTGAATATATTTTTAATTCTTATAATTTAATATTTTATACTAAAATTATCGGAGTATTACAGGTGTCCTCTTCAGTTATTGCTTCAAACGTTTTATATAGATCTTCAAATTTGTAGCCGTTTGAGAGAACAAAGTTGAAACTTGAATTTCTTGAAGACATGATGATTGAAGATCTGTCAATGAATGTACATAGATCTTGGAGAGGATTATAGACAAAGAGTATTTTTTAGCATGAAATAATAAAGAGGGTGGTTAGCTATGATATAATATATTTGAAGAACATTTAAAACATACATGAAAGTCTTCTATTGATAAGACAAATAGCACAAAAAGTCTTATATGAATAGTTATTTTATTTGAAAAAGGATGACCAATTAATAAATTAATATACGAGCGTGAAGACCAGGGCCGGCCCTGGGGTATGTCCAGGGGGGCAACCGCCATGGGCCCCAAATTTTGGGGGGCCCCGAGTTCATATGTACTTCTATAAGGGGGATATATGTAAAAAAAATTACCGTTCTTTTACACCAAAACGGCAAGGCAATACGCTGACCGTTGACGGCTCACACAGAAGAACGACCGAACGAGATGGAAGCATGAACCAATGGACAACAGACAAGTGACAACGGTCTCCTTCTCCTCTCATCTATTATAAACATAGTTTCCCAAATTGAAATTTGAAAAAAACATCTTACAATACATCATTATCAATTTACATTGGAATACAATTATAGAAATCAAATTTGGGGATTTTCTTGAATTCTTCGCTCTGCCTCTAAATCTCTAATTCGCTCTGCCTCTGAATCGTTGGCCGAAATCGATACTTGGTAGGACGAGACGACGGACGACGGCAGTGGCACTTCGCCCGTCGCTTGGCGCTGCTCGCAGCAAAGCGGCAAGACAAAGACGGCCAAACTCTAAAAGGTATGCTCTCTCTCCCTCCGACTCTCCCAGCCTCGTTACCTCAGACAGATCGGCCGATCGGCTACTCAGAGCTTTGCTAGTTTGGGTTTTACCGTTTTATGGAGAGAGAGTGAGAGACTAGAGAGAAACCGAAAATAAGGAAATTAGGAAAATTGAGTTTTGACTTTGTGTCTTTGTGAAATGTGACTATGTAGTCTATTAGTCTATGTGAGATTGTGAGTGACTTTGAATCTGTGAGCAGTGAGCCGCCTGTGAGGCTGTCTCTTGCGTGAGACAGTGACTAAGAAAAAGGGAAAAACAAATAGTGGAGAGAAAAAGTGAAAAACAAATTTGGTTAATTGTTTTTTTATTTGGTTAATTGTTTTTTTAATTGGAAAATGTCTTGATTCTTGATTAGTCTTTGACTCTTTGAATTTTTTTTAGTCATTGACTCATTGTTAACATACATTAGACAATATAAATTAGTCATGAATCATGATCACAGATCATCATTGTGAATTTGTGATGATTTTATTTTTGATTTGTTTATGATTTATGATTGTGAATTTTGACGACCTTATTGATGATTTTGCTTCTCAAAATGCAAGAAGATCTAGCATTTTTCAATAATTATTTGATACTTATTTACTCGTGTGCGTTTGTTGATTTTATACTTTTTTCATTACTTTTAATGTTGAAAAGTGGAAAAAAAAAGTAAGATTTTATTTTTATTTTTTCAAAAGGGGGGCCTCACTTTTTATTTTTGCCCAAGGGCCCTTGAAAATTCAGGGCCGGCCCTGGTGAAGACCAACAGTTTCAACAGTGTATGATATTCAACAGATAAAGATATTAAAAAGACAATATAATGCTGACATGATGGCATCAGCAGCTAGCAGATAGAATTTAGACTTGCTAAAGTCTAAGTAAAGAGGTCTAAAGGATCTTTAAACAATCAAGATTAACTGTTTTTACCTAACTGAGTTTAAGTAAATCATAAAACATGCAAATTTCTACAAATATCCTTTTGAATGAGAGAAGAAATCATTTGACATTTTTTATTTTTTTGAG
Organism: Codonopsis lanceolata; assembly: GCA_013146195.2. Taxonomy (NCBI): domain Eukaryota; kingdom Viridiplantae; phylum Streptophyta; class Magnoliopsida; order Asterales; family Campanulaceae; genus Codonopsis; species Codonopsis lanceolata. The sequence goes on along the minus strand of CM028384.1, from coordinate 38,471,948 downwards.
CATTTTCCAAAACAACTTTACGAACATAATCGTTTTGATCAGCAGTATGCTTAATCATTTCAAGAAAATTCTCTCTATTTGAAGAATCTTCAGTCTCATCATGACCACATAAAGCCAACCCTTGGTTAAATAAAAATCTATAAGAATCAATTTAAGCGCATAATCAAATTCAATTTTCATTTCTTACAATGTCTAATTGTCTATGAAGAGCAACCATAATAGATTGTTCTTGTCCCATTAGATCCTCACAATTCTTTAATGACATATTATGATTACTATTAATCGCACTAATATGGACATCCAACCTTTCTTTTTATTCCAAGCATAAAAACCTTCACTTACAAATGTTTCACCATCACCTTTATTGTTGATTTGATCTATAAAAAAATAACAACACAAACACTATGCTTTATCTTCTTTCATGCTATACTCTAACCAGTTAGCATATTAATCAAACTAATCCGAATTAAAACGACACAATTTAATTTCCATCAATTTTTTAGGGAAATCATGGCTACGGAGTTGACAAGACCCTTTCAACAAATAAGTTCTTCTAATTTCATCAACTTACTTTGAGTTGTATTCAAATATCTTTTTCTTTATATGGGATTTGAAGAAAAACTATTCAAATAAACTAATTCTTTCGTAGCTAAAGTGACGGGAACAGACTGAGATTGTTGAATACTAACATATGCACTACCAATTCCAATTTCCTCTGATAGTTTCCGTTTAAAAAATCTCTCTATAATCATTAAATCAAAATTCCTTCAAAATCAACCACAATTTGGAAATCTACATAAATTAAAAAAAAACTCATAAATCAACGACTTCAACCCCAAATTAAAACGCCCTTATTTCTGGTTAAATAATCCGAATTAAAACGATACAATTTAGTTCCCATCAATTATTTTAGGGAAATCATGACCACGGGGTTGACAAGGTCCCTTTAACAAATAAGTTATTCTAATTTCATTAACTTGATTTGAGTTATATTCAAATATCTTTTTTTCTTTTATGTGGGATATGAAGGAAGATTATTCAAATCAACAAATTATTTCGTAGCTGAAGTGACGGGAACAGACTGAGACTATTGAATTCTAACATATGCACTACCAACTCCAATTTCCTCTAATAGTTTCTGTTTAAAAAATCTCTCCATAATCACTAAAACCAAATTCCTTCAAAATCAACCATAATTTGGAAATCTACACAAATAATTTTTTTTTTCATGAATCAACTACTTCAACCCCAAATTAAAATGCCCTAATTTCATATTAAATAAATAGAGATTTCCTACCAAAATATTCAACACACAAATTTAGTAAATAAAACAATATTATCATCTATAACAAATTCACAACAATTACATAAATTATATACTCAATTTAGATTCTCAAAATTACTGAATTATGGCTATTTCAAAGTTAGAGTTATTTCAAATTAGGGCTATTTCAAATTTATGGTTATTTGAAAATTTAAATTTAAATTATAATTTAGAAATTCATACTCTGACTCTCTGTTCAGACTCAGAATATTGAGACTGGGAGTGAGAGAGGAGGAAGAGTCGAAGAGATACTTGTCGCCGTCAGACGATCGAAGAGCTCAGAGCTGAGCCTGGAGCACAGAAGCGGGGAGCCGTGCTGTCGACTATCGTGGTCATTGGTCCGTGGGGGAGCCAAGGAGGTCGGTGGCGAGTGGTAAATCTGGTTTTGGTAGTGGTCTGGCGATGGAGGCTAAAGCAGTGGAGTGGCCGATCAGACTGGGACTCTGGGAGGTTGAAGCCTAGGGGGATGGAAGTCGGGAGAAGGAGCCAGGAATGGATTCGATTTTGGGAAAGAGAGAACGAGAGTAAAAACAATTTTTTTTTTACTCAACTGGGGGCAAGCCATGAGATTTGAAATATTATTATTAATGTTTTACTTTTAAAAAAAGCCAAGTGGGGGCAAATCCTTAAGACCGTGTCCGCCTGTGATCGTTACACATGCTTAGTGAACTATGGTTGGGGCATGTGTTCGCAAGGGGCTTCGAATTGGAGTAAACTTGATAAGTACACAAGATTGAGGCTAACAACACTTCAATTTCCTATCTCTGTAGCCCATGTACTATATTAAGCTGATATACCCTACGCTATATAAAGAAATTAAGGTGTGGTTAGTCTCACTTAATAAACAATTGTAATCTCTTCTCTTCAATCAAAATGATGTTCATGGGTGGCGAATTGCTATTAGCATTCTAAATTTCAATTGTAGCACTCTATAGTTATATTATCGATAAAATATGTAAATCATTTAGTACAAGCAAAATTCGTGCATAAAATTCTAATATGTGCGAGCAATCGACACGAGAGCGACATGCCATTAACTATTATTATTATTATTAATTATACAATAAAGCTCAATTAATTGATTAAAGCTATTCGATAATATAACCTTACAAATAACCTTTATTCGAAGCCTGGAGGGAAATGCTTGAATGGACCAGAATACCCGATTTATAGTGTCTTCCATAAGGCGGATCGTATTAGAGTTTCGTACCAGTCAAAAAGAGCCCGTCAACATTGAATCCACCAGCCAGCGGAAAGCTTTGAACTCTCTCTCTCTCTCTCTCTCTCCGCCCATTAGCTTCGATCAGATTTCTGTTCGGATGCTACCTTCGATCAGATTTCCGGTCAGTTCTTTCTCCGGGACTATGAATTAATTCTTCTGTAATTTTGTTTGTTATTTTGAGTTGTTTGATGCTTGGCAGAGTGACTTGTTATTAAAGAATTGATCAACTCTGGATTTGATGTCATTCAGGTGTCTTTAGATCTCCGGATATTTATTATAATATACATACATAATTTCATCAATTTGGGTTGAATTTCCTTTGGGATTAGTGATAATGAATTTCATTCTTTTCCTTCAAATGAAGCTTAATATAGTTTAGGCGAGTTTAGGCTTGATCATGCATAAATGAGTTAGGGCTTTTAAGCTCGATTGACAGCCCTAAGGATGTCTATGGCTGCGATCGTCTGTTGGTTTCTCACACATTTCAAAGGGCTAAGGTTGCTATTTGAATAACTGTTGATCACAAACACTTGCTATATGAATGAAAATGAGGCAGCAAAAGACTTGGACTTATCCATCCATAAGATGCTTTTCTGCATAGCTGTATACTTTTCTTTTGGTGTTCTGTAGATGCCAATACTTCCATTTCTCACCCTTATTCCTTTGTAGATATTTTTAATAGTCTCTCCTTAGTTTTGTTTACTGTGTATACTCCTAGTGTACAAGGGTGCGTCACCTTTTTCGATGCTTCTAATATATAATACTTTTACTTATCAAAAAAAAAAAAAAACTTTTCTTTTGGACATACCTTTTAGTTTATTTTCTCAATGGCTTTTGGAGGATGTTATGATCTGATTTCCTGCGTAATATAAAGTTTACAGATATCCATCAAGTTGTGCCTGCTGCTTTTTTGGAAAATCTGATCTGTAGATACATAATTGCTTAGGAATAAAAGTTTCCCTTATTCATTGTTAAGCTTGATATATATTGTTGAGCCCCTATTTAACAAGCTTAACCTTTTAGATGAGTTGGTTACTTAACATGGTATCAGAGCTCTCGTTTGGCAACGTCGTGAGCTCGAGTCATCCTGCTTGCATATGTTACCCCAAAATATGTCACTCTGTTTGTGATACTCTGGTAAAGCATGTTTGTGTATCTCTCCACATGTGGACGGGTCACACGTGCGGGGGAGTGTTAAGCTTGATATACATTGTTGAGCTTCTATTTAACAAGCTTAAGCTTTTAGATGGTGATTACTTGACATACATTTTATCTTCAATTGTAGTATTATATATTTCCCCTGATCTTTAATTTTTTTTTAAACAGACGTATGGCTCTTTCCATTGCGAGTAATGAATCTTAAAGCTGTTATCAACACCTAATGCTGTTTATTGTAAAGTCATGGAATCACCTGGTTAGTTTCTTGAAGCTTTTTTTCCCCTTGTGCTGCTCTATTGTACTTAGTTCTTTCTGAAATTTGAGAAGTGAAATTATTTAAGGATTATGCGTAATTAGGGCTTTTGTATCATTATAACTATTGAGATTGGATATTAGGCACATGCTATGCTTGGTTGGGAAGGTGGGGGACTAGAGCTATCTTCTTTTTGTGTCACAAAATGTGTATGTGGTTGTGTTGGAGGGGGGGGGATATCATTGCTGTGCTGGTGATGCAGCACCAAAGTTTAGAATCAATGTCATTCGAGATAAAAACCTACACAATCATACCATGCATTTGCCTTTTCCTCTCGTAGGTTCCCAATTTTTTAACCTTTGGTGCAGTAATTCAATTTAGTTAGAGGCTGAGGGCTGCTTGTGTAAGTGGCATGTTTCAGGTTCTGAGCTTGAGAAACACAAGTACTGGTTGTGAATTTCGAGTAATATAATGGGTAGCATAGTCAATTATGTTCATTCCTGTATTCTACTAACATTATCAAGTGATGAACTGTCACGTGATTTTGTTGTTTTGATTTTTTTTTGATAAGTAAGTTTATCATTTTGATTTTAGCGATAATAATCATAATATGTTTGTATACCTGATTTTGGTACTTGCTGGTGTCATCAGATAGATCTCAACTTCAGGAAAAGCCTCAAAGAACTATCCTAAATTTGTATGAAAAGCCCAATTTTAGGTCAAATAATTGTTCATCTTCCTAGATATTCACCAGATCCCACTTTCATCCCCAAACACAAATTGTCTCATGTACAACCCCTACTTATCTTTAAGTTCCACATTTGTCCTTTTCCTAATTTCTTTTGCTTAATGTAATGGAATTCGACATATGCCTCACACTTGTCAAAGCAACATGGGTAAATAAGTCATTTAGCTAAAAATGGGACCCACCAGCACTAGCTCACCAATTATATAAATTCTTTCTTACTTCTTCTTTCTCTCTCCCGAGAGAGATAGAGAGAGAGGTTTCCATGAATGAATGGTAATTGGGTATTAGTATGGAGAGTGGGTCGGGTTGGGTACTTGGATATGGAGAATGGGTCAGATTGGGTTTTAATTAAACTTTGATGTTTTTTCACCATAAATAAGTGTAAAATTGTGTTTTTTGTTGTTCACAATGGTCACGTTGTATACACATGTAAGAAAACATCAACATTCATGACAGTGATCCAGGAGCATGACGTTATGAGACAAGTTGGTGGTTGTATGTGGGGATGATTTGAGTTTGAGGAATGAAAGTGGGATTTCATGGATGTCTATGGGGTAGAAACCATTGGCCCCAAATTTCTATGCATCTTTGTGCTTAAACTGCAATACAAATTTTGTGAAGTAAAGCCAGAAAAGGCTTCAAATATTTTTTAAAATCTAATGTTTAAAATCAAGTGTTGCAATGTGATTAATGGGGAAAAAATTGTGTGGACTGGTGCAATAGTTAATACATCAACTTCTATATCCACTTAAGGGGTCTGGAATAGTGCAGGTCCATTGCTCATCCTGATCACGCCAATAATGTACAGTTATGCTTTCTTGTTTCTCATCTAAAAGAGAATGGCTATTGACATTTAAGTATAAGATTTAATCCTATCAGAGGATTGACGGATTGTATTTGTATTTCATTTGTCCTTTTGTGTCATATAAGTCTGTTTGTTTATATATGCTTTATTCCCATTACTTGTGGTCTCATTCATTGTATTGGTATATATTGCAGCCAAGCGTTTCAGGGATACATCTGTTATTGTTGTTACACTTGAATCCAGTGAAGTATATATCATTGTCAGCTTGTGGTCTAGGACTGACACTCAGGTGGTTTATGTTGATCCAACAACTGGGGCTCTTCGGCATGATCAGAAGCTGGGTTATGATGTTTTCAACACTCAAACTGAAGCATTAGATTATGTCACGAATGGATCGAAATGGCTGTGTAAGAGTAAAACTTATGCCAGGGCTATATTGGGTTATGCAGCTCTTGGGAGCTTTGGTTTGTTGCTTGTTGCGACAAAGTTGAATGCTAGCATACCGAATTTGCCAGGTGGAGGTTGCGTATTTACAGTTACTGAGAGCCAATGGATCAAAGTTTCACTTCAATATCCTCAACCCCAGGGTAAAGGAGAAGTAAAGAATGTTCAAGACTTGACTGATCTTGACATTGATGGAAAACACTATTTTTGCGAAACTAGGGACATTACTCGGCCTTTTCCAAGCCGTATGCCCTTGCAAAGTCCTGACGATGAATTTGTATGGAATGGATGGTTTTCAGTTCCCTTTAAAAACATTGGCTTGGAGCAGCACTGTGTCGTTCTACTACAGGTTTTCTCTTAATTTTGTATTTCATTTTATGCTTATTTTATTCTGATAATTTCCTTGCACATCTTGCCAATATATTCAACTTCTTTGTGTTGCTAATAACGTGTACTAGCTATTACCCCCTCCATCCCAAAATTAAGTGTCCCCTATTCCTTTTTGGATTGTTCCAAAATAATTGTCCTCTTTCCACTTTTAGACAACTTTGATACGCAAAATCGCAGATTGTTTATAATATCCTTATTTTTGCGAGATGATCAAAGATGAGGGACCCACTGAATTGACACCACTAAGGAGTACTTTGAGGGGTTTTTTTTTTTTTGTTGATAAAGGTAAATGAGTATATATCAGAGCGTCAAAACAGGTGACGCATCCTATTTACATAGAAGAATAAAAAGCTAAAAGACTAACTAACGTAAAGGAAAGTTTTGCACAAAATCTACAAAAGAGGAAGACTGGGGAGTATGTGAATTTTCGTCCCCTGCACACCACACAAACAGGAGATGAAGCAGAGCACTCTTCATATCTGAAATAGATCCTTCCTCATTATCAAAAGCTCTCCGGTTTCTTTCCTTCCAGATTGTCCACCAAACCCCCAACGGAGCGACTTCCCACAAAATATTTCTTTCCTTCCTTTGCCAAAAATACCTCCAGCTCCACAATAAATCTTTTGAGGCCTCCGGGAGCACCAACTCCACTTTGAACAAGCGGAACAAAAGGTTCCACAATTCCCCAACCACCGGGCAATGCAAAACCAAGTGATTAACACTTTCCTCACTCTCTTTGCACAAGAAACATCTATTAACAAATATCAGCCCTCTTTTCCTCGGGTTATCCCTGGTTAGAATAGCCTCGTTCGCCACTTCCCAAGCAAAAAAGGCTACGCGACTTGGAGCTACCGTCTTCCACACTGACTTCCAGAGAAAAGGTAATCCTTCTTTGTCCAATAGTTTACAATAATATCCTTTCACTGAGAATTTGTTGTCCTTCGACCCTCTCCAAACCACCCTATCAATCTCGCAACCAACTTTTTGAGCATAAAGAAGCTCAAAAAATCTTGTCACCGATTCCATCTCCCAATCCTGAAAATTTCTTCTAAACATCGGGTTCCAAGATACTCGACCTCCCTCTAAAGAGAGCACCGAGCTGATCAAACTATTCTCTTCCCTGGACAAGGAGAAGAGCTCAGGAAAGGATCTGGATAATACCTCGTCACCGCACCATAAGTCTTTCCAAAAATTCACCGTCGCCCTCGACCCAATCTCAAACGAAATATTACTACCAAACGCATTCCAGCCTTTTCTAATACCTTTCCACACTCCTGTCCCAAAAGCCTCGGTGACCTCTGCCGGAAACCACAAATGGTTCCCTATTCCATATTTACTTTCCACCACTTTCCTCCATAAAGTCCCCTTATTTGACAAGTATCTGCACAACCACTTCCCAAGCAAAGCCTCATTGAACATTTTGAGATTTTTAACTCCTAAGCCCCCTTTCCCCATATCAGAGCACATTGTGTCCCAGTTAACAAGGTGAAACTTCCGCACAGACGAGTGGCCTTCCCACAAAAAAATCCCTCTCCAGCTTCTCTAGTCTATTACGTACCGAAGCTGGAACTACGAAGAGAGAAGGAAAATACGTAGGCAGACTCGATAGCGTGTTTTTCACCAACACCAATCTCCCCCCTTTCGACAAATACTGCTTTTTCCAACCCGCCAAACGACGTTCGAATCTTGCAACCACTGAATTTCATACATTCTTGTTCTTATACATGGCTCCAATAGGCAAACCAAGATACACGGACGGGAGATAGGCAACCTTGCACCCGAAAAAAGAAGCCAAGAGCGTCAACATCCTGAACATCGCCCACTGGAATAATTTCACTTTTGGAGATGTTGATGCACAACCCAGAAGCCGCCTGGAAGAAAAGCAACACCATCCTTAAATAACCCAGCTGGGACTAGCTGGGACTGCTCTGTACCGCAAAAAACTAGAGTATCATCTGCAAAGAGGAGAGGAGATGAGACACTAAAGTCTCCGAAGTAACGCCCCTGCCCACTTTGAACCCACTGATGTAGCCCCCCAAAGCAGCTTTCTCCAGGAGTTTGCTAAGGGCCTCCATGACTATGATGAACAAAAAAGGGGAGAGGGGATCTCCTTGTCTCAAGTCCATCGAGCTTGGAAAAAAACCTGTGGGTTCTCCATTTACCAACACCGAAAACCTAGCTGAAGATATGCAAAACTGGACCCATCTCCTCTACTTGTAACCAAACCCCATCCTTTCCATAAGGAACAACAAAAAACCCCAATTCACATGATCATATGCCTTTTCAATGTCCAGCTTGCAAAGAATCCCCGAAACATCACTTTTTAACCTAGCATCCACAATTTCATTGGCAATCAAGGATGCATCGAGAATTTGCCTCTCCGTGACAAAAGCATGCTGAGAATCGGAGATAATCTTTCCCAACACCTTTTTCAACCTTTGAGACATCACCTTAGAGATGAGCTTATACACCCCTTCAACTAGACTGATTGGCCTGAAGTCCTTGACATCGCTGGCTCCTTTTTTTCTTAGGAATCAACGCAATGAACGCAGTGTTAAGGCTCTTCTCAAACCGTAAGCTATCGTGGAAATGATTAATGACCTTCAGAATGTCGTCCTTCACTACTTCCCAGCAATGCTGAAAAAAGGCCAAGGAGAAACCATCAGGCCCCGGAGCTTTGTCCCCACTCAAACTACGCAAGGCTGCCACCACTTCTTCTGAAAAAGCCTGTTCCAGACCAGCAGCATCTTCGAAACTTAGAGATTTGAAGCTGACACCGCCCAGATCAGCTCTCCATACACTCCTGTCCTTGTACAAATTCTGATAGAAATCCACAATGCCTTTCTTTACCTCTTCTGGAGACCTTGTGAATCTGGTTTGCCGCAGAATGAGCACTTGCCATACATTGAAAAAATTTAGTATTTTTGTCTCCCTCCCTTAGCCACTGAATACGGGACTTTTGCCTCCAACTTATCTCCTCACTTTTAAGAAGACGTTCCAGCTCTAAAATGAAATCCTCTCTACGACTTACCTCAACCTCATTTCTCTCTTCTCCCCCAGTACTTTCATCTATACTCCTGATCTTCTCTTCCAGTTCTTTGATTTTAAGATCTACCCTACCGAATACTTCTTTGTTCCATGTTTTTAAATCCTTCTTCAGCGCTTGCATCTTCTTAGCCACTACGAAACCTAGATCCCCTCAACATTATACGAGTTCCATCTCACTTTGACCCACTCCACAAATCCCTGCTCTTTAAGCCTCATATTCTCAAATCTGAAAGGACTTTTCCTGCTAATCACTTCACCACATTCAAGAAGTAAGGGAACATGGTCAGACACTATTCTGGGAAGGCAGGACTGTCTAGATACACAAAAACTATCTCCCCAATCTGTGGAGACGAGGAACCTATCAATCCATGAGAACTGATGTCTACCTCCATTTCTGAACCAAGTGAAATCTCCCCCCTCCAAAGGCAAGTTCACTAATTCTGCTGCATTGAGGAAATCATTAAATTCAGTCATCGCAGACGTGAAAGCGCAGGCTCCCGACCGTTCATGAGGGAAGCGAACAACATAAAAATCGCCTCCAATGCACCACGGAATATTCCACCTCCTCCTAACTGCTTCTAATTCCACCCATAAGTTCCTTCTCTCCGCTATTGAAGAAGGACCGTAAACACCAGAAAACAACTATTTTTTATTGGTCTCCTCAAACTTCAAAACACAAGAAACTGAGTGAACACCGATAGTCGCTTCTACCTTCGAGACGAAACTCCGATCCCACATGACAAGAATACCACCTGCTGTACCCGTAGCCTTTAAGCAAACCCAGTCGACCCATCTATTGTCCCAGACTCTATTTACCAATTCCCAATCCATAGCCTCAATTTTTGTTTCAATAAGACACACTACATGCGGCTTCCATCTTCGAAAAACAGCCCTAATAAGAAGTCTCTTCTCTCTGTCATCTAGTCCCCACACATTCCAAGCAATAATTCGAGTATTCATAATTAAAGTCTATTTTCAACCCTGTCCAACAACCCACTGTTATCAATCTGCTCAAAATTTAGACTACAACGCAGTTGCTTCAGTTCCCTTAACCCCTTTGCACCGAAGCTGCCTTGCCTTTTAATACTGATATCCTTCGTAACCTTACGATGCTGATCAATATCCCTAAGCAGTTCCAAAATTTTGTTTTCGTAACCATCATAAGACACTCCTAAAAATTCTCGAAAGTCTTCAATTCTGGTTTTTACCCAACCTGATAAATCCTCTACCCTTGCCGCATCCGTAAGAATTTCCGCAACACCTGGCAGAGAAGGAGGAATCGCCGCGAGTGGGGTGCAATTCAAAGGCTCTTCCAACTCATCCCCCGAACACTCACTAATGGCACCACTAGGAGAGTAGTAGCCATTTCCTTGGTTAAGGTCTGAGACACCATCACCCATAAAAGGCTTTGTCTGAATGCTTTCCTCGCGATACACAGGTTCTTCCATGGTACCTGATGCAACGCCGGCACCAGCCCTCTCCAAGTTCAACAGCTCCTGAAGAACTGACTCCTCCAAGATCTTCGAGTGGTGGCTATCTCCCATAGGAATCCCTACATTCTGGGAAAATTCACCTTCCTCCAAAACGCACTCCACTACAGCTCTATCCCTATTGTGTAATCGATGCACTGCCTCTACATCGATGACAAAGACCCTTCTACCACGAACCACGTCAACGAAGACCCCTTCCAGGCCCTCCTCTCTAATCGAATTCTGCCCCAGATCATCAGCTTTTTTAAGACTTTGAGTATTCGAGACATCCGTCCCCTTCTGCTCATCTGGTTTCAAATCAGAACTTTCCATCGAACTACTACCTTTCTCTTCCCTCGCTGGAACCTCAGAACTGTTCGTCGTGGCTGCCCTTTTGCCGTTGGGGCTAAGAGAAACTGGCCCAGAAACAAACTCACCAACCTTCTCTCCAGACTTCCTCCCAGGCCCATCTGTCCCTTTTGAAAAGTTCCCCCTAGGAAAATTGCAACTAGAAGGTCCAGGCCCATTAAACCCCTTCGACCCAACTGACCGGGTCTCACGAACCACCCATTTGCCCTTTTCTGCCTTAGTGAATTTAGTTGGGCCACTAAAGTGCCCATTTATGTGACTATTTTGTCCAGCCCATGGAGAAGGCCTAGATCCTGAAACACGTTGAGAACGAGCCCCCCTCTGAACGCCACCGTTTTGATTAATATGTTTAAAATTTGAATTCCCTGCACCCCACGTGCCTTCCCAGCCTTCTCTGAGAACGTACGAAGTGCCAGAGAGATTGCGTCCATATGAAGCCTTAATGCCAAAATCCCTCGCGTGTAAACCACTCGTCTTCCTTTCATGCGGCCACCGCGACTGCTTGCCAGAAAATCCACCGTCACCGCCACCCCATGATTGCCGTGGAGAGTAGAAGGCAGCAGTTTCAGCCCAAATAGGGATTGCGAACACACTTCCTCCTACCCCTATACGTACGCATGCGGGAATCAACTCGCTGAATCGGACTAATATTCTGGCCCAACACAAATTCGAACGCTGCTCTGTTTCTTCATCAACTCGCACAAACCCTCCACATGAATTCCCAATGTCTCGAAAAACTTGTTTTCCCCACAGATGCAGAGGAAGGCCCACCACCCTAACCCAGACGTCTCTAGGACTCCTACCTATCTGGTTACAGTCGCTTTCTGGATACCATCTCTCCAGAAATAAATCATACTGATTGATCCTCCAGTTCTTCTCCTTTAAAATGCGTCCAGCTTCCTTTTTAGACGGAAAGATGAAGAAGAAAGACTTCCCGCCATTCACCACCCGAACTCCCCCTGCTACCTTCCATTTACGATCCACCCAGCTTTGAATTTCCGACCTATCCAAACTAGGACAATTCTTCCATTCGACTCTCCCCACCAAACACCTTTCCATAAACTCCAAAGCTCCTCTACAAGAATCCTCATCCACCTGAAAGTCCACATCCTTCTCCTGATTACCTTTACAAGTGACTGGGTCGGGCCATGGCGGAATCATCGCAGCCTCCTTGTAAGATTTGAAATGGCCTTTGTTCTCCATCTTCTCTCTATGCGAGGAAGCAAAGAACTCCTTTTTGCCTTTACTATCTACTGGCCTTCCTTTATAAAAAAAATGGGTATGCCTCTCCCTGCCGTCTCGAACTCCGACGAACCTACGAAGCTTGTCAACCACCCAGTCCCAACCTGAGTTGAGATCATTTTCCGGGATGCAGACCATACCCGACTTCCCTGTTCCTCTTACTGTAACCTTAATAAAACTACCTGCTGAATTCCGTTCCTTCGCCACTATGACATCCCACCATTTCTTCTGCAGCATCTTCCACCAGACATCACAGGGCGAAGAAAATCTTCCCAGCCAATCACACAACCATTCGAATTCAAAGTCAGACAGAATAATCTCATGCGGTCTTCCTTTGTGTCTCTCCACCACTGTGAACTCATCCCTTTTCTTCTCCTGCACTCTTTCAACTTCAAAGCTCTTCCAACCAGCTTGAAAAAAATTCCTATCAAGCTTACTCCCAGACATGATTGCATCTCTAAACTCGAAATCAAGCTTACTCCCAGTCATGAGTTTTATCCACGGAACTCATCTTCTCTCAGCATGAAGATTACAACGAAATCCTGAATTACAAATTAACCAGCTAAAATGGGAACAGCACTACAAATAGAGACTGGCGACCCAAAAACCCCGACCATATTCCGGCAGACACGCCGGCCAATGATCGGAGCTCTGGCGACGAGAAAGGTACCGCCGAGCTCGCCTCCAGCTGGAAAAACCTTCTGTGAGGCATGTGTCTCTCGCAAAAGGCCCGAAGCTACCAGATCTTGAAGTCGCAAACTCCGTCAGAACCCTCCTTGAAAACGGAATCAAAAGACGAAGCCTAGGGCTCGTATCGCATCACAGATGGAAGAGAACTATACATCATTTTCTTCGTGCTGTCGTTCGTGCTATCAGTGACTTCCTAGAGTGACTTCCTATATTATGTATTGCATCGTAAGAAGACTAGTAAAATTAGCAGGATAGAGTACAGGGCACAAAACTTTGAAGCATTGGAATTTTATCTATATGTGTGATAAGCTAACCCTGAAGCATTGGACCTGACTATATGTAGAAGTCAATTTTATCTATATGTGTGATAAGAAGGATTACTCAATTACTTAAGGTCAAGCACTTTCTTAAAACCCGTGTAAAGTCAATAAGGGACACTTGTTTTGGGACGGAGGGTGTATGTCATTTTTGACCAATTAAGTATTGAATGTGTATACATGTTCATTTATGGATAAGCTAGGTTTTGTGTGTTCTTGCTCTGTGTATGTTTGCTGCTATGCTCTTGTTACCATTCATCTATCTGGTGATTATTTCTTATGGGTTGGTCTGCACATGGTCAGTCTGTAACGAGATTGCATTGACCCAAATATTTGCTCTGAATGTTGCGTCTCATATAAAAAGTTTGAAGCATATATCTACACTGAGATAAAAGCAAAAGTGAGATGATTGTCTTTTTAAGTTAGTCGCATCTCTTTTGGGATGCATTTTTGCTTTGTCCGCCGCATAGTTATTAATGGCGGAAGCCGAGAGGCGGGCGAGAGATTCATTTATGGGGAAAGAGGTGAGCGACCGAAAGGCAAGAAATTAAGAAAAATAGTTTAGATATTTGTTTATTTTATTATTACAAATTTCAAAGCATGTTATTTATAACTGAAATTAATATATGAAATTAAGTTCACATATAATAGCAACAAATCAAAAACACAAATTCAACATCCAAACCTACAATTTCATAGCAAAAGATGAAATTTTGAGTTGATTACAACTCCAAATAACATAATAAATTATTATGCAACCAACAAAAATAAGATTAAAAAAAACAAAGTAAATATAAAAAAAACAGAAAATCAGTATAAAAAATTCCTAATTTCAATTAAAAATATGATAAAAAAACACCTAAAAAATGAACAAAAAACTGAGACAGTTGAGATAAAGAAGCACAAAGCAACACAAAACAAGGAGCTAGGAGGTACACAATTAAATAAACAAACAAAGTTACGCAAAACTAGGTTGAATCTCCCAAAACCAACAAACCAACTACGGGACGAAGTTCAAATGGGGCCGGTGACCTTATCGGTGGAAGTCTGACGATAAACTTCGGCACCCGCGCATGAACCTTATTCCTGCAATCTTTGGCGATGGGAAGCCATAAATCAGTTTGCCAGGTCCTGCCGATAGCATTTGTGGCTTAGATTTGGTGAATAGTGAAGTTCAGAAGCTAGATCTGGAATGAGAGCGATTAGATCTTGGCCGGAATCCTTCAGATCTGGGCCGGAAGCCTTTGTAACTGGCCTTTCCTAGCCTTTTCAAGCCTTTCGCCTTGTGTCTAGGCGTGAAAGGCGACCACCCTAGGTCGTAGAAGTGAAATAGCCTTGCCCGGACACCTCTGAGGTGTAGCATCCTTGCTTCCCCCCTCGCCTCGCCTCAGGCAAGGGAGGCGCTCTCCTTTGATTACTCCAGCGCCCTCCCATAACCAGAATTTAAGCAATGTTTCAAGGGAATACATGAGTTTCTGTTCTCCTTTTGTGAAGTTCTAGCAAAATAATTAGATTGGCATCAGCCGTAATTTTTGGGGTCGGGAAGGTAGTTGCAGCATTGAGGTGATTTTTTGTTTTTGAGGCATTCCATGTTCTTTTCATGTCTGAGTCAAAATAGAAATCATTAAATGTGACAATATCTTTTTTTTTGATAAGTAATTTTTTTATAAAAAAGCGTCTAAATGTGACAATATCTAAGAGGTTATTGCATCTACGGTCGAGATTTGGAACTTATCCCTCTTGCACATTTTCCAGGGGCCCCATGTCATTTGGAGGACTGGGTCTTCTTCCTCTTTGGAGACCCTCCTAGATTTTGTAAGTCATTATTTACTTGAGATGTTAACCAGGTGTAATGAGTGGCGGTTTACCATTTAATATGTGTCTAGTAGGTGCATAGCTTTCTCGTAGGTCCTTGTGGATATTTCTGCTTTGTTTGCCACATATGGTTTGTTGGTGGCCAATATTGCATGATCAGACTTTATAATGAGGAATTGTGTAGGTTGATTGTAACAGCTGGGACGAGGGCGTATAATACTTTCATTATACGCGTTGGAGAGATTGCTGTTATCGAGCCGGCACGATAATAGCACGACACGATAAGCACGAACACGACACGATAAGCTTATCGTGCCTAATATTAAAACCCGAACACGACACGATAAAAAAAGCACGGCACGACACGATAAGCAAAAAAGTACGATTTATTTAGTCAGACCCGTTAAGCACGTTAAGCCCAATAAACATTATAAAATATATAATTTTGATTTTTTAATACATATTTTGAAAATTTATCAATATAAATAGTCAAGTAGTTTAAAAGTCATAAATGTTCAAATGATAAAATTATGAAATAATCATGAAAATAGTTCGAAAGAAGTGAACAACTTCTAGTAAATTTAATTTTTTTTAAAAAACATATATATTTTAATTATCGTGCCTTACCATGCTTATCAAGTCAGTCCGATAACAACCCATTTTTTATCGTGTTGGCCCTATAACGGTCCGAACCCGATAAGCCCCAGCCCAAACCCTATAATTTCGTGTCGTGTTTGTGCTACCAACTAATCTAAAAAGCTTAAGCTTCTAATGAGGGGTCTGACAATGTATATCAAGCTAATACTCTCCCTCATGTGTGAGCCACTCAAAAGTGGATAGGTAAAAGGGTGACAAACGCAAACCAAACAGGGTGCTAGCATGTGGACTTACAATAATATGGATGCCGGTGGGTTTGAACACAAGATCTTGTCAAACTCGAGAACTATACCATGTTAAGTTGCCAACTCATGTAAAAGTTTAAGTTGTTAGAGACTTAGAGTGGCCCAACTTTGTATATTAAGCTTAACACTCCCTCTCACTATGACCCACTTACACGAGGTGCCAACATCTGCATCACAAGTACTTCGGGTAACAAATTCGAGAAGGATGACTTTGAATCCATGAAACGTTACCATATCAGAGCTCTAATACCGTGTTTGGTTATCAACTTATGTAAAAGCTTAAGCTTTTAAAGAGTGGCCTAACCATGTTTATCATGCTAAGTGACATGAAACAGTTTTTGTGAGAATCAGTTTGGGTTTATGCCGTGAAGCCATCTTATTATTCAGAAGATCAACGGAAACATGATATAGGAAAAGAAGGATCTACAAATGATTATTATCGACTTGCAGAAGGCTTATGACAAGTCTAGAGCATGGTTCAAAGGCACGGTTTGCAGCTACTCAATTTATAATCTTTTTGGTTTTGGTTTCAGCTATGGGAGATACACAGGAATATGAAGCTTAGACGCCAAAAAGAAGATCTGGAAGTTTTTTCAAACAGTATAAGCAATAGGATGGATTAATTAAATGATTTTTTTTTGATAAAGGTAAAGTATGAAAAAAAGAAGAGCGTCAAAATAGGTGACACGTCCTTTACATAGGAGAAAACTACACAAAAAATATGCCCACTAGCCAATGTGAAAAATATTCACAACATCTGCGCTAGTGTTGCCACTAAGGTTTCTATTATAATCTGCCCCTACACTCCATTCAAGCATATTCGAGACAGCGATTTCCTCAAAGCTAACATAGAACCCTCTTCATTATCAAATGCCCTTCGATTTCTTTCTATCCAGATCGTCCAGCATACGCTTAACGGGCGACATTCCAAAGCCTATACCTGCTCTTGTTCCTCCCAAAGTAAGACCAATTCCAGAAGAGGTCCTTGGTAGAGTTTGGAAGAACCCACGAAATGTTAAAGAGATCAAAAAGAGTATACCAAAGATTCCCCGCCACTGGACAATGTAGCATGAGATGATTAACACTCTCCTCATCCCCCTTGCAGAGATAGCACCGGTTAGTAAACA
This sequence comes from Codonopsis lanceolata, assembly GCA_013146195.2. Taxonomy (NCBI): domain Eukaryota; kingdom Viridiplantae; phylum Streptophyta; class Magnoliopsida; order Asterales; family Campanulaceae; genus Codonopsis; species Codonopsis lanceolata. Next base: position 38,454,625 of record CM028384.1, on the reverse strand, counting down.
GAAGGCCTCTTTTCCTCAAGTTATCACCTGTTAAAATGGCTCCGTTTGCGACCTCCCACGCCAAAAAGGCTACTCTACTTGGGACCCCAGATTTCCATATTGACCTCCACAGGAATAAGTTTCTATCGCTGCTGTCCAGCTTTGAGTAGTAACCTTTCACTGAGAACACTTTACTTTTGACGTCTTCCCATAATACCTTATCCGCTGGAAGGCCAACCTTCTGAGTATATAATAACTGGAGTAATCTTGCGACTGACTCAATCTCCCAATCTTGAAAATTTCTGCGGAAGGAAGGATTCCACGAGGTCCTTCCTTCCTCCAAATTAAGCACATCTTTTATAAAACACTCCTTTTCTCTGGCCACAGCAAACAGATCTGGGAATAATCTGTGCAACTCCCCTCCATTGCACCAGTTGTCGTACCAAAACATCACTGATGAACCGTCACCAATTTCAAAAGAGATATGTCTGACGAAATTATCCAACCTCTTCTTATACCTTTTTAAAGACCCACCCCAAAAGATTCGTTAATGGCAGCAGGAAACTAACAATGATTTCCCTTTCCATATTTACTCTCCACCACCTTCCGCCAAAGGGCCTCCTTCTCCGTAAGATACCTCCACAACCATTTCCCAAGAAGAGCTTCATTGAACATCTTCAAAATTTTAACCCCAAGCTCTCCTGCCTTTTGACTCCTACAAACTGTCGACCATTTAATCAAATGAAAAATTTTCCCCTCCGAACCCCCTTCCCATAGGAAGTCTCTTTCCAGCTTTTCTAAACGATTCCTAACCGAAACAGGAATCACAAGCAGTGATAGAAAATAAGTAGGCAAGCTGGACAATGTGTTTTTTACTAGAACAAGCCCCCCTTTGGACAAGAATTGTCTCTTCCATCCCGCTAGCTGACGTTCAAACCTTACGATCACCTCGTTCGACAGCGCTTTGCTTTTAAAAGGGGCCCCAAGTTATTCTTATTACTCAAGTATCATGGTTTTATGAATAAGACACAAGTTATTCTTATTACTCAAATCCTTTTTCTAGTAATGCTTCAAATTGAAGTGCTACATTTTAGTCACCATATGTTAGGCCCCCTAATAGTATATTTTTCTTGAATGAGGTAATGGAAAGTTGATTTTTAATGAGCTTGAATTGAAAAATAAAAAGAAGTTGTTATGAATATGTGTTGGTTATATTCTTTGGTACATATAAGGTATTGTGTTTATCTGGTCCCTTCTAATGGTATGCACTCAAACATTCATTATCAATAGAAATAAATATGAAAAGAAAGCGTGATACCGAAATCAAGCCCCCAAAATCCCTTTTTGAAAAAGAAAAAACACCATGAAAGTGAAATATTCAATAAAAGAATATAAGGTGGGAACAATAGCGCCCTCTTAATTGAACAAGAAAGTGGTTATTGCTCCTTTCCCTTCAAATACTCATATACAGTTGGACCAGGATATCCATTTTTAAATGTGGCTTCCGATATTAGCTACGCGTAGAGCGAAGTTGTGAACATTACATTCATGCTAACTTCCATACCAAAGTTAGCCAGGTTAATAATATCAGACCAAGTATTAATTACCGAAACAGGCCATTTAAAGACTCAACAGAGACAAAGATGGGCTGTCAAGAATGTAGAGGAGGTTGGATGGGCAGTTGGTCAGATCTAGTTTGGATTGTACATGGACTGCAGTTGGAGTTGGTGGCTCACCAGGGGTTCCCTTATCTCAGATACATGGGAAAGAGGATTAAGTTGGCCCTTATGAACAACTTGATGCACTATCTCCCTTCAACTCTTTGAATGAACTGCGATAAATGGAAGGAACTTCCATGTACCGCCCGTAGGAACTACGAGATCACCCCAAGGACGCCTTCAGCATCCTGGGGTCATGGACCACCCATAGAACCATGTTCAATAAATGGAAAGCATGAGCTGTCTGCTCTCATTTTGGGCAGTGAAGGTCGGAGAATGGCATAGACTCATTCTTAAAACCAGTGTTTGTACATCTACCTCGAGGTACTTTGTTCTTCATAAGTGAATGCTGTGCTCGTTATATTCTCTCCGCTAAAATCTTCTCATGGATCATCTTTTTTAAAATTATTCCAAATTGGCATTGTGCCCCATGATGTTTCATGGACTCAGTGATATGAATGTTTATGTTTCATTGACGGGTTAGTCTAATCTCCAAATTCATTAATCGAGGGACATAATAATGTCGTAAATGTAACATGCCCACCCCAATGCTTCCCTCCCTCCCTTTTCTTTTTCTATCTCCCTACTGAGTCGGTGCTTTTAGTTCATTGTTCATAAATTGTATTTGCTTCTATATTTTGCCTTTGGTAAATATTAAGTTCTTCCAGTACACAAATCATATTACGTGGTCAACTAATCAATATCGCTATATAGGGCTTTGCAGAATGCCGAAGTTTTGGAAGCTTAGGTCAGCAAGAAGGAGTTGTTGCTCTCACAGCTCGACGTAGTAGGCTGCATCCCGGTACACGATATTTGGCTAGGGGCATAAACTCATGCTACAGCACAGGTAGCGTAACATCTTTAAGATGATTATATTCTCTTGTTGAGGAGAAGAATGTTTCATTTGATTGTTGTAGTTTTCTGTTGCTTCTGTTTACTTTTTTTTTTTGATAGGTAATAATAACAATAAAAAGCGCCTAAACAGGAGGTGCATCCTTGTACACGGACATATACAAAGACAACGATACATTAGATACCAATAAGACTATCCTTAATTCTAACAACAGACTCCCCCTCGGATAGGTTTGCACTGAAGCACCATAGCCCGATAGATTGCAAGACATACACCGTGATCGGAATCTGCTTTCGCAAGAGGGGCTGTGGTCCAACATTTATTTTTCCTCCGACGCTTATATACAGACCATCCTTGCAGTAACTGGCTCACCGAACTTGACATAACCAACATTTACTTTTTAACTGATCTACTTTGTTGTTCGTTTTGTTATATATATAATACTATGAGCTTGCTTTTATTGGTTTATTTGTTTTCAAGTTCATTCATATGGATTACAATGTTGTAGTTGTTCTATAGTTCTCTTTGCTGGTTTCTTGTTGATCACTGATTTTTGTTATCTAAGAGTTGACTGTGACTTTTACAGTAGTTAATTTTCTTACAATATTCATGAATATTTTGACATTATGATATGCATTAACAATGATTGATAAATAAAAGTAACATTAAGAATAAAGTTTGAATAATTAGTTATAAATAGAAATTCAGAGATAGACATATAGAATCAGAAACAATGTTTAGAGGAACATGCTTCTGTTCCTACTCAAACAAAAACAAAAACAGAACAGAACCAGAAATATTAGAAGTTACCAACGCGTAGTTAGATACTAGAGTTAAAGTCCAACTAGTTCTTCTTGTTTAATGATATCTTTACTGCCTGTCTCGTACTTTATTTTACAAAATTCAATAAAAAATATGTTAAGTAACTTCAGTCCCCATCTAATTATCTTCTGATTATCAGTTGAGTGTTGTTGTCGCGATCATTTTGTAATATGTTGACTAGCCCGAGCAGGTATCAGTGAAGATGCCAAACAACACCAAGGAATTTTTTTTAGCCTCAAGTCTATCTTGCAAGAAGCTTCAGAGCATGATCAGTATTAAACATTGTAAACCAATATGAAAATCTCTTAGTGTTTTTCTTAGTAATAATTGGAGTTTTCTTATATAGCTCATACTGCATACAATTCACGTGGTATTTGCATCCTATTTTTGGCCTCTTCAGTATGATATAATTTTTCCATATAAACCTGGTTTTTGTAAGAGGGACAACAAATTATTATTTAGGTGTAATGGTTCTGTTGAATCTATCTGTTTTTCTTAGATGAGATAATAGTTCCTTCTTTCATCTCTCCTAGATACTTTAATACACGAGTTCAATTTACATATTTTATTTCATTGATGTACATTTCTAAAGTATTATGTTAGTGATGCATTATCAATGATTTATGCCATGCTTCTATGACTCTTGTGGTCATAAATGGTGCTGCATTGGACAGGCAATGAAGTTGAATGTGAGCAGCTTGTATGGGTTCCAAAAAGGGTTGGTCAAAGTGTGCCGTTTAACACATATGTATGGCGACGAGGCACTATTCCTATCTGGTGGGGTGCAGAATTAAAGATCACTGCTGCAGAAGCAGAAATTTATGTTTCAGATCGTGATCCTTATAAAGGAAGTGCACAGTATTACCAGAGACTGACTAAAAGATACGATGCACGAAATCTCGACTTAGTTGTAGGTGGGAGTCAGAAAAAGAGTGCTTTGGTTCCAATTGTGTGTGCCAATTTGCTCAGGAATGCAGAAGGAAAATCAGAATCCATATTAGTTCAACATTTTGAGGAATCATTGAACTATATCCGATCAACTGGAATGCTTCCATATTCTCGAGTTCATTTGATAAATTATGATTGGCATGCCAGTATCAAATTGAAAGGTGAACAGCAAACTATTGAAGGATTGTGGTACCTTCTTAAAGCACCCACAGTATCTATAGGCGTCTCAGAAGGGGATTATTTACCTTCTCGCCAGCGAATAAAGGATTGCAAAGGTGAAATAATTTATAACGATAACCTTGAAGGTGCCTTCTGCATAAGATCACATCAAAATGGAGTTATACGTTTTAACTGCGCAGATTCTTTAGATCGAACCAATGCTGCTAGTTACTTTGGTTCCCTTCAAGCTTTTGCAGAGCAATGTAGACGGCTCGGAATATCGCTTGATAGCGATTTGGCTATTGGTTATCAATCGGCTAATAACTATGGTGGATATACTGCCCCATTGCCACCAGGCTGGGAAAAACGATCTGATACTGTCACAGGAAAATCATATTATATCGATCACAATACTAAGACGACAACTTGGAATCATCCTTGTCCAGATAAGCCTTGGAAGCGATTTGACATGACATTTGAAGAGTTTAAGAGATCAACAATTTTGTCGCCAATATGTCAACTAGCTGATCTTTTTCTTCTTGCTGGTGATATTCATGCAACGTTGTATACTGGTTCCAAAGCCATGCATAGCCAAATTCTTAGCATATTTAATGAGGAAGGAGGCAAATTTAAACAGTTTTCTGCAGCGCAGAATATGAAAATAACTCTGCAGAGAAGATATAAAAATGCAGTTGTAGATAGCTCTCGTCAGAAGCAGTTAGAGATGTTCCTTGGACTACGGCTTTTCAAGCATCTTCCTTCAGCAGCAATTAAACCTTTAAATGTACGTAATTATGGGAAATTTTCCTATTAGCTTATTGTGACTTATTTTACTTAGTTTCTCTTTTTGTGCTGGAATTTTTCTTGCATGACTTAGTTAATAGTTACATATTTGAAGATAATTTTATCCTTATTTACTTTCTCCTACTTCTACCAATTTATCTCCTGGAGTTGGATTGGTGTTCTATATTGCAGTAGAGGAAGTCATGGGTTGAGAGGCCTACTGAAAATGTTAGGCGAATGGTGTTTAATATGGGTGTGACTAATGAATCGGGCTCGTTTATCTTCACCATGGGTTTCAAGCAATGGTGTTGTAGTACTTTAAAGGGGATCTATTGCCGGTTCTTGTAGTATTGCATGCCAATGGTTTTGTGGGCTCACACAGGTTTTAATGATGACTCAAACTGATACTTTACCAATGTATGAGATCTGAACCCACTAACGTGGTAATCAGTTTTGAGTGAAGTCTTAACCCAAAACCAGTGAAGGTGTGCTAGGTGTAATTATTTCAGCTTCTCAAAGTATTTTTGGGACAGGAATGTCAGATCCTTGACACCAACTCTTGGTCAATTAGGTGGTACTTGTCTTTGGGAGGCAAATGTGCATGGGCAGGATATGAAAAATCTTTATGCAATAATGAGCTGGGGTCCTTAGATACGCTGACGAGTATAAAGCCTTTGAAGTAGATTGATGCAATGAATTTTGGGCATTCAGTCTATCTTGACGATCCTTATTAAAGGGGATCCCAGATATTGGTTCAAGGCCTCCTGGGACTTGAGCTGGGGGGCATCTATAGGTGGATGTACATATACAAGTGGCTGGTTGTTGCATAGGGATGTGCGGTATGAAGGAGACATTTAAGGTGATTATTTGATTTATGCAGATGATACAACTAAATGTCTGGCTAATGGTTGTGAGGGCATCATAGACGTTACATTGTTATTTTAGATCTTCAATGACTTTGATTTGAAGATTGATTGTTTAAGTGCTACTCCTTGTGAATTCTCAGGATTTTGAATTGGATTTTTGCAATATTGGTGTCCCTTTAAGAGGTTACTCTCTATCTATTACTCCCTCCGTCCCGGATAAATGTTCTTACCATTTGTTTTGGGATGTCCCAACTAATGTTTCTAAAGACTTTTAATGTACAAATTACCAATCTTCCCAATATACCCTTGAAGCTTCATTTAATATCAACATAACACATCCTAGAGAAACCCACTTATTCAAAACCAAGAAAAAATAATAATGAGAAAGCGGCCCACTTATTCAAAAACCAAGAAAAAAATTTAATGAGAAAGAGACGGTGTTGAGAAGATTTGAACTAGCAACCCCAGTGAGTAAATGCAGAGTCTTGACCACTGTGCCATATTGAATTATTTAATATTTTGAGCTTTAATATTATACTTGATGTGTAATGAGTATTATTGTCAGAACAGCCCATCATTAATTATGATTCTTAATCCCTGGTTTTGTCAACGATGAACATTTATCAAGGACGGAGGGAGTACTTTATAGGGTTCTCGTGGCGGAGGATAAGTTCTTCAGGGTAGTGGAAATGATCTTTCTTTCTTCAAGGGTTTGCCAGATGAATGTGTTGTCTCATGTTGACCCACATGTTTCTTTTGAGTATTCTTCTTAGTTACTTTCTCCCTTTAGGATCCAGGATGGGATGGTGAAAAGATTGAGTTGTTATTCCAGGATACACACACGCACACACACATATTTATTTATTATTCATGTCTAGGATTCTAGAGGATAGGACATCTTTTAGCTAATACTTGGTCTCCAAGGTGAGGTTAACAGGGTTTGGGCTTCAGTTAGTTGTGATTCCAATTGGTAGGATATATTGTTGTAGATCCTTCTTTTCCTTCTTGAGGTGGTTTGTAAATAATAATCCTTCCGACCTTCCCCCTGTTTATCTTGTTCTGGAAGCTAAGATTTCATCCAAAATTTAAGCTTGCACTTGTCTTGGTCTCAACCTGAACACAGTGAGATGCAGTGGGCTTGGAGGTGTCAAGATGCTAATGCGTCCATCAACGTCAACCCACGTTTTTGTACCTGCTCAATTGCTTAGGGACTGTGATTGTAATTGTTTGGGATTATTGTGGAATCCTGGATTGTTTTTCTCTGTGAGGAGTTTGCTTCATCGGAAATTCAAAAATTTGGAGGTTGCAAGGATAGATTTCTTTCCAGTGTTTGGTTAGTGACCGAGTGGAATGCAAAGATAAACATCTTCTCTTCCATCTTTTTCAAGATAGATTATTTTTTGGCTTCACCATCTTTATTGTTGGCTGGGATCTTTCGCTTTCTCTTAGTGGATTCTTCTTTTCTTGTAAAAAGATTAAGAGACATTAATGTCTTAAACCCATCTAAGCCAAATTGAAACCACTATATACCTAATTCTGTATTTAATCAAGATTAAGATTGCATTATTCTTGTAATACGTATTCTTATAATTAGGAATTATCAGTTACGGGATTCTTGTCTTTTACAGTTAATTGTACCAAATCTATTTATTTCATGACTGCAATATAGCAAGGGCAAGGATTTGTTGTGTTGACGACTTCAGTTTATCAGTACCTAATTCTTCATCATTTGTTATCGTAGGCTCTCAGTAGGCCATCTGGTTGCCTTCTTAAACCGCTTGCCAGCATGATTCCAAGTTCTGATGATGGAGCCAGTCTTCTTAGTTTTAAAAGGAAAGACCTTGTCTGGGTAAATTTAACCTGCCTTTGCATCATTGATAATGATATTGCAATTGAAAAAAGTATGATATCCTCTGTTATTTATTTTATCGAAACTGCACCAATTTTGATTCCATGTTGGTCTGTACTCCACAGGTTTGCCCACAAGCAGCTGACGTGGCTGAACTTTTCATATATCTGGGCGAGCCTTGTCATGTTTGCCAGCTTCTTCTCACAATCTCACATGGTGCTGATGATTCAACTTCTCCATCTACAGTTGATGTGCGGACAGGACGTGATCTGAATGGGCTTAAACTTGTTGTTGAGGTTTTTCTTATCTCTTCTTAACACAATGCTTTCTGAAACTTGTAGCTACACTTCATCCTTTTACTCACTTATCATACTTGGTGTATCCTATGTCTCTCAACTCAATCCTTGATGGAGAGATGCTTAGCCTTTATTTTAATGTAATGAACGTTCATGTCTCAAAATTCTCATAAATTGACTCATTCCTGGCTAAGGTGTTTCATAAACTTGTTTGCCGGACACCTGAATTCACTGCTTATCCTATTTGTGCAGATCAACTTGTTGCTAAGCCTTACTTTAGGCACTTTGCTTTTAATGTAGATCCTTATCCGTTAATATTATAAAGGGGGAGTGGGTGTTATGAAGCCTCGTGACACTTTATCCAAAATTGCCAAATTACTGCCCAATTTCCTTTACTAAACTCTGAAAGTTATCTACCCAGAACTACTGGTTTTTAATATTTTAATTGTAATTCGGGAAGCATAATGAAATTTGTACGCAAGTTGAAAGAAGTAAGATTCATATGCACTATGCATTGCGTGTGCCATATTTACTTGTTAAAAGGTAACCGTTAGGGGATATCTCAAAATTTGGATGTGGCGTAATGGTCACGAAAATGGAAGAATCAGCCTTTAGGAATCTTGCTTGTCCAAAATCGATTACTTGTCCGGCTCATGGAAGGCAACTTCTTGTTGGGTGCTGAGATTGGACCGGGGAAATTCAGTTCAACCTCCTAAATGTCCTTCTTTCTCTTCATTTCAAGGATATTAAAGTTTATAAACATGATTTGCAAAGAGGAGTTCGCACATCAAACAGTTCTCCAGTCTGAAGAAGAAGAATGACTGAATAGAAATAGTGAAATGAATATCACCCAGAACACCGAGCAGTTTTGCGCATCGTGTATAGTTAGCTTGACGGACATTGGTCTCGAAGAACTTGATGTTTGAATATTGGATTCCACCCTGGTTTTTCTGAATGACATTAACCTAGTCCACTTTCTCTACTCAGTGTGAAGCTTAAGAAGTTGGGATACTGTCCCTTGATGGCCTATCCTCATGTCATATCTCCTGGCACGGCTGTCTTGTTGTTTTCGTTTTTCCATCTTTTTGTTCAAAGGCCATTCCTACTTATTTTATGTACTGGAGCTAATTTTTATATTCTTGCTTTTCTTTTCCTTTTTCCCTGATCTCCACGCAGGGGAGGGCTGTGCGGCTTTGCGCAATCATCATAGTTTCTAACTAACATTGAATGTGTTCTACAGGGTGCTTCTATACCTCAATGTGCTAATGGGACAAATATTTTGATACCCTTATCAGGACCTATTAGTGCTGAGGATATGGCTGTGACAGGAGCTGGTGCGCGTCTACATGCTCAAGATACAACTAACCTTTCACTATTATATGATTTTGAAGAACTGGAAGGCGAATTGGACTTTCTTACTCGTGTTGTTGCACTTACCTTCTATCCAGCCGTGTCCGGTAAAAGCCCAATCACACTTGGTGAGGTACATAGAATCCATAAATATATGATATGAAATTTCTCTTGTTTTATCCTTTGACGAGTTGCTACAAGTAGTTATCTCATTGATATGTTCTTGAAGTGCATTTGATGATTTAATCAGGAGGCATTTATAGTTTTAACAAAAAATGGTAATTAATCTTAAAGTGGACTCATGGCAGTAAAAAAGATCGAGTTATTGGCTGAATGAGTAGAAAGGCAGGTTATAAGGGATATAGTACAAAGAATCTAAACCTACAAAACCCTTGGTTTCTGCTTCTTGCTTTTATCTGCTATAAGAAGGCTTTATGATTTTCTTTCAGCATATACCCTTTTACCTTCTCAAAGACTTATTCAAGTATTTAGCTTCCAAAACTGATCAATTTCCACAATGCTGCCCATTCCACCTGGGAGGCTTCTCTTGTTTGTGTTTTTGTAAAAGGTTCAAGAGATGACCCTTAAGAGTGAAGGAATGTTAAATGCTACTATCTAAATATAAAAGTTAAGCTCTCATGACATTTTTCATAATCATAAGTTTAGGATATTATATAGGAATGGCCTTAGGATGATAATTTGGATACTTATTGTCTCTGTCATGTGCCATGGTCACAATATAAACCACAATCACCTTGGTGTGAGCTGTTTAGTAATTTGTTGGATCATCAATGGGTTTGTCTGCCTGCGATTGGAGGATTCTTAGGTTTTGAGAGAGTAAAAAATGTGGACTTCTTGTGGCGTTGTGGGATGTTTGGGTCTTCTTGATTATGGGCTCAGAGAAATGCTAGGTTTTCCATGACCAAGCAATGCATTTTCCACTTTTGGGGAGAGAGTTACGTTTCTTGCTTACAGCTTTGGGAGCTTTTAGAGGGGTGCCACTAGAGACTTGAGAAGCGATTAGGGAGCAGCAGGGCTTCATTAGAAATTCCTGTTATTTCTCCCCTATTTTTTCTCCCTTTTCAGTCTGTAGATTGTTTTGATTCTTATGCGTTGTAGACAGGTTGTCCCCTTGCTTTACTTGCTCTTCATCTTCGATACATTCGTTTCTTATATAAAAAAAGAAAATAGCTAGTATTAAAATATTCTTTCCAACAAATAAAGTACACAATTTTGTAGATCCTTGGCATGTAACATGTTAGATATTTGAGTACATCAGGTAAACACCAGAGCAGTGTCATCTTATTTACTTATCCCCTCTTGTGGCATACAAAAAATTCATTTATATTTTCCTTATATAGAGAAGGTTTGCATTGGTAGTTTGATACTAAACCCAGGTCTACTCCATAGCTGATCGACCGATGTGTTTTACTGACCCAAAAATTATTATTATTGTTGCAGATGTTTAAAAGGAATTAGATGCTACAGGATAGGATTGAAGTACATGGTCTCTTATCTTGCGTCTTGTCACTTTGTGAAAGTAGTCAGTCTATTAATAAAATGTGTGCACGAAGTTGTACACAAGTGGTTGCCATTCATTTGATAATTGTTATCCATCTCTTTAAGATGTTTAGTGGATGTGTATCTGACAGTACACAAAACTGACTAGTGAGCCTTATAAAGCTTGTGAGTATCTAAAGATCTGTATTCTCATTGGTCCTTACCTTTTCATTTGCCATGTCTTTTGAAGTGGAAAGGGATTCATCCTTAGTCGTTATGGGATTCTTATGTGACAGTTGGTAAGCCATGTTTTCGTATTGCTAAAAAATTAAAGCTTCTAAAGGAAGACCTTAAAAGTTGGAATATAGAGGAGTTTGGGAGAATAGAAATCAGAATTAAGGAAGCTATGGAGAAAGTCAAGTGCCTGGATTCAAAGGAGGGGGAAGGTCCTTTAGAGGAATCAGAAGCAGCAAGCCGCGAAGAATTAAAGCTGGAAATAGAAAGATTGCTCATCAGTGAAGAAATAAGCTGGAGGCAAAAATCCAGGGTTTTGTGGCTTAAAGAGGGCGATAAAAATTCCAAATTTTTCCATAAGATGGCTAATGCGCACAAGAATTTCAATCAGATCAATAGGCTGAAAATTGATGGAATCGTGACGGAAGACGAGAATCAGATCAGTAGAGGATTTGTAGAGTTCTACCAAAAGTTGTTCTCGGAGGATAGTGAGAGAATGCTGGATATAGGAGGGATCATGTTCAATAGCCTGAATGAGGAGGATAGGAGTCTCTTAGAGCAAAGATTTAATGAAGAGGAAGTGGTGGAAGCTTTGGGTAGTTTGAAAGGTGACAAGGCTCCAGGCCCTGATGGCTTTACCCTTGAATTTTTTAAACTTTGCTGGGATGTGGTCAGAAATGATGTCATGGAGGTTTTCCGCTCTTTCTTTGAGGAGGAAGGATTTGAGAAAAGTCTTAATACATCGTTTATCGCCCTCATTCCCAAGAAGAAAGGGGCAGAAGAGTTTAAAGATTTCAGACCTATAAGCCTCATTGGCAGCATTTATAAGCTGATTTCCAAGGTTCTATCCAACAGATTGAGGAAAGTGATTGGTAAAGTAATTTCAGATTCGCAGCATGCTTTTGTGGGAGATCGTCAGATCCTGGAAGCAGCCTTGATTGCTAATGAAGTGGTAGACTCGAGGGTGCGGAGTGGAGAGCCAGGGATTTTGTGCAAGCTGGATGTGGAGAAGGCTTACGACCATGTTAAATGGGAATTTCTGATTTACATTCTGGATAAAATGGGCTTCGGAGAAAAATGGAAGAAGTGGATTTTATTCTGCATCTCTACGGTCAGATTTTCGGTTCTCATCAATGGTCAGCCTGAAGGTTTTTTCCCGAGCTCGAGAGGGTTGCGCCAAGGGGATCCTCTATCTCCTTTCCTTTTCATTATGGTCATGGAGGCTCTCAGTCGCCTCATTGATAAGGCAGTTGCAGGAGGCCTAATCAAGGGTTTCGAGGTGGGAAATGATCATGGTCGGGGCGTCACTATTTCTCACCTTCTTTTTGCCGATGATACTCTAGTTTTTGTGGGCGGATAGTGATCAGTTGGGGTGCCTTCGTCTTATATTGCTGATCTTCCAAGATTTATCGGGGTTGAAGACTAATGTGTCGAAAAGTGAGTTAATTCCCATAGGTGGAGTGGATAATGTGGAGGCTTTAGCCTCGTTCTTTGGCTGCAAAGTCTCTAACCTTCCTACTTCGTACCTAGGCCTTCCTCTTGGTTCATCCTTTAAGAACAGAAATGCGTGGAATTCAGTTTTGGACAGATTTGAAAGACGGTTGGCAGGGTGGAAAAGACGATTCCTATCTAAGGCAGGAAGACTCACTCTTATTAAGAGTACCCTTTCTAATCTTCCCACTTATTTCTTATTGGTATTTATGGCTCTGCCTCGGTCTTAAAAGGCTTGAGAAGCTAGAAAGAGATTTCCTTTGGGAAGGAGACAAAGAGAAAGGAAATTACCATTTAGTCGAGTGGGATTCAGTGTGTTCTAAAAAGGAGAATGGGGGTCTTGGAGTTAAAAATCTCAGAATGTTCAACAAGGCTTTGTTGGGTAAGTGGCTTTGGAAATTTCTAGTGGATAAAGAGGCGTTATGGAGAAGGTTAGTGGTGAGCAAATATGGAGCGGGTGATCATCTTTGGTTCCCAAAGAAAGTCCTGATTTCTCACGGCACTAGCGTCTGGAAAGGAATTATGGGGGTCTGGAATGATGTCAACAGGTTCATAAAATTCGAGGTAGGGCAAGGGAATCAAATCAGATTTTGGAAGGACTTTTGGTGTGGTACAAGTACCTTGCAGCTGATGTTCCCTAACCTTTACAACATGGCAGTCAACAAGGAGGAAATGGTGAGTTCTTTGGTGATCAATCAAGGGGGTTCAGATCTATGGAATCCTGTTTTTCGTAGAAATATGCATGATTGGGAGATTGAAGAAGCGCTCGTTCATGGACCTCGCTTCGGTTATAAGAGACAGATTCGAGTGAGGACAAAATCATCCGGGAGGCCTCTAAGAACAGATTGTTTACTTGTTAGATCGCTTTTACTTGAAGTTGACCGAGAAGGAAACAAGTTTATTCCCTTGGAAGGTAATATGGAAGCGATAATCCCGATAGGGTAGTGTTTTTGTCCGGGAAGCCTGCCGGGGTATCATTCTGACGGGGGAAAATTTGAAATCTCGGGGCTTGACTTATGTTAATCGTTGCTATATGTGCAAAAATGAAGAGGAGGATGTGAATCACTTGCTACTTCACTGCCCTATGGCTAGGGAGCTCTGGAACTTCATTTTTCTCTTGCCGATGTTCCGTGGGTTATGCCTAGGACTGTCATTGACTTGCTTCAGGGATGGCCTTCCTTTACCCGGAATAGAAGGAGTAATTTCGGAAGTATGCCCCCTCGCCTATTTGGTGGACCATATGGAAAGAGAGAAACGTAAGGGCTTTTGAGAACATTGAATCTGATTTTGTAGGAATCAAAAAGTCTTTTCACTTGTATTTGAGATTCGGTGCTTAACCTGTTGACCCAACTCTAGAGGATCCTTTTTGTAATTAGGTTGGGGCCTTATGGTCAGTAGTTTAGTGGATGTATACTTCCAGTGTACAAGGTAGCGTCTCCTTTTTTGACGCCTGTTAATAATACTCATACTTTACTTATCAAAAAAAAAAACAGGTCACTATTGAGAAAATGATCTAGGTGATGCTAAGAGGAGATGCACACTGATGTTGGGCTATGTAAGGAAACCTAGCATACTTGAGCACACAAGTCACAACGGGTTTTGAGATTCAGTCATGTTGAAGGGGACTGCCTTTCTTGTGATTTCACTTTCTTCCGAAATGAAAATGATCGCGAATAGAGGCACCCATCCTTATCCCTCTCTTGCTTGTTCTTGACGGTTTGTTGTTTGCTCTGTATCGTTCTCGAATTCCCTTGTAATTTCCTTTAATAAACTTGTTCTACAAAGCTAAAGTTCCTTACGAAATTTGAGTCCCTCTCTCTCTCTCTTGTTGACTTTCATTGGGCAGCAATTTAATGCCTATGATTACAGCATCTTATCAATACAATAAATGAATGAATTATATAAATACTACTGACTACAGAAAATATAGCAGGCCTTACAATCATTTGAAGCTAGATGCGTGTGTTATGTGCATGTAGGATAGTGAATCACATTTTCATCCTCTCTTCTGGCTTTTGCAAATAACATGTTTTTATTTTCAATGATATATATATATATATATATATTATTTTATCATTAATATCAGGAAATATTATAAGAGAACATAACTTACAACATAAGTTCTGAACTCAATCGAACAGTTAGCCTCTTAAGACTAACCCAACCTAAGGTTTACCCACAACGATAAAGCTAGGACCAAAGGTAAGAAACGAAGAAGCTGAATTTAAGAGCCACCTTCAAAATTAATGAAGAAGTTGATGGTCAAAACCCGCCTTCAGAAACCTAACTTAGATTGATCCCCTGATTACTAAGACATGTCAGAATATAAACTAAAAAAGGGAGACACTAAATGTCGCACCCAATTTACTAAATGTCGCACAATTTTAAATGCTCATATTACAATTATATCCTCCCTCCCCTTAAAACAAAATAACCCACTATTTTTCATCGTTTAACCAAACACCCCCTCTTAAACAAACTTTCTCACTGATTTCTCTCCAGGCCGGCAACAAGTGACCATGATTTCTTAGGTTAAGTCGCTAGGGAACTAAGGTTAAAATCCTTGCAAATTGCCAGACTTTTTAGACTTGCATTCACGTAAGTCGCCAGACTCTTTAGACTTGAATCAACGTAAGTCGCCAGACTCTTTAGACTTGAATCAACGTAAGTCGCCATATTCTTTAGACTTGAATCAATGTAAGTCGCCAGACTCTTTAGACTTGAATCAACATAAGTTGTCAGACTCTTTAGACTTGTATTCATGTAAGTCGCTATACTCTTTTGACTTATTGATTTTAAGTCCATAGACCCTAGCGACTAGCCTAGGGTTTTGTAAATTCATTGCAAGTCGCCAGAATTTTTTGACTTACATGAATGTAAGTCACCAGACTATTTAGACTTGCATTTATGTAAGTCGCCAGACTCTTTAGATTTGCATTTATAGAAGTCGCCAAACTCTTTAGACTTGCATTAATGTAAGTCGTCGAATTCTTTAGACTTGCATTCATGTTAGTCGTCAGATATTTTAGATTTGCATTCTTGTAAGTCGTCAAACTTTTTAGACTTACCGATTTTAAGTCCATAAACCCTGGTGAGTAGCCTAGGGTTTCAAAATTTGTCAAGTTGCTGGTGTGTTTCGACTTGTTTGGAGACAAATTGAAATGTGGTTTGGATTAAATGAGGTTAAGTCGCTAGGGCTTGCTGGCTTCAATATGTGTAAGTCGCATTGTCGTCGGGATTATTGAAAAGTAAAATTTGATAGTGGGAGAATCTATTGTTAAATTCATAGAAAGATGGGGGAGAGAAAGAAATAAATGTTATTTTTTACAAAAGGGTAATTTGGTAATTCAGCTTTTAAGTGGGTGCGCGTTTAGTTTTTTTTGATAAGTAAATTTGTATAAATATGCGTCAAAAGGAGACGCTGCCTATGTACACCAGAAATATACAAAATATTACACTGCATTAGAGATATTCTCCACAAAATCTACAAAAGGGTTGATCCCTTGCGCAACTGACTGGTGACACCAAAAGAACATAGTTTGCAGGATCAGCCTTTTAATCTCTTCCGTCGTCCATTCTATGTTATCAAAACATCTTCCATTTCTTTCCCTCCATATGGACCAGCACACTGCCAAGGGAGCCACGAGTGTGCGGTGTTTAGGGTGTTTGCTAAAAAAATAAGCAAACCACAACATAAAGAAAATTAATAATAAAACAAAAAAGAGAAGACCACATCAAAACACATATCGACAAACTAAACTAAAAATAAAAACAGCTGAACCACAGCAACAGCAACCCGACACCAAACCCATAGCTGAAAGTCAACACCCAAAGATTAGCCCACTAAAAAAGCTCCAAAAGACAAAAAGACCTATTGCCACCAACTCCATCCTAAAACTAGACACGTCAATACCAGCTAAGGAGATAACATGTCCAAAGAGGAGAAAGCAGATGCCACACGTCAATTCACCGGGCATGCGCAACCTCCAGCAAGAAAAGTGTCCAACTAACCAGACAACAGAAATCCAACCCAGTCCCATCACCAACGGCCAGCACGCAATCGAAAGACATCTCCATCTAGCAACTCCAAGTGGTACCAACATAGAATAACACCAAGAAACATCCTTGCCTCTGAATCACACAGCTACCAAAAGTAACTCACCCACGCACAGTATAAATACCATGGGCAGTAAATCTTCCTTCGGGAAGAATCAAAATGGAGCAAAAAACCACCGTAGATGCCACCGTAAATCACAAACCACTATGAGCAGACTCAAAACAAAAGAAAAGAAAGATTGGAGGTGGGAAGGGGAAGCCATAGTGGGGATAGCTATTTGGGGGAGCCTCCAATAAAAACTAACCAAAAAAGAAGAAAATAACAGATTAGAGGGGTGGGGAAGCCACATGGGGAAAACCTGTGTGGGGGAAAACCTCTAACCCAAGACACTACAACATAGAGCAGCAACACCGACAGCCTTAGCAGTAAAGCCAAACGGAAGGATGCCGGCAGAGAACCCAACGCAAACACCATGAAAAAGAGACATCACCTAAAAGAGGAGCTAAAATACCAACTAAGATGCGCCTGACAACGGTTAACCAGTCCAGAAGCAAGAGAATCCAAGAGAAAAATGGAGAAAAGGCTTGATTTTAAGGTTTGGTCGACTGATTTAGAGAATAGAATTTAGGGCTCAAAACAGAGATTTGGCCTTGGATTTAAGAACAGAGAGGTTTGATATGGGGTACAAGGGTAGAGAAGGAGAGAATAGATGAAAACGGAAGGAAACCCTACACCTACCACGTTCAGTGGCCATAGTCGCCACCGCAGGGGACGGAACCAGACGGATGTTTAGAGAGAGGCGAGAGAGAACTGGGATAGCGAGAAAGTTTATCTCATTTAGAATTTAAAGTTAATGAGATTTATTTTCAATGAATCTTCGGTAAATTCCTCTTCAGTAGAAGGATTGTTTCTTCATAAATGGCCGCGTTTCTTTGAAAGCAAACGAAGGGGACCTGCTCTGGTTTGGGGGATTTATGTTATTCTTTGGACTTGAGTTCGTGTCGAGTTAGGTGTACAAATATGTGTTAGCAAGACAAATTACAATTCATGTTCTCACTTCTTAGTCTTCTCCTTTTTAGTGGCTTGGATAGAAGCTGCAACAAAGGTCTTTAGAGAACGGCGTAGAAGGACTTGAGCTAGGTTTCCTTCACATGATTTGCAAAGTCGTTTAGCAGTTTTGACTAGGATTTCAACCATGACAAGGACAGGGTTCCTTTGAGAGGTGTTAATGATATGAGATTACTGGCAACGATGTGATGAATGATGATCTGGAATCTTGATTGTGAGGGATCAACAAACAATGGTAAGGTTTTGAGTGCCTCGTGTGAAGTTTTTTCTTTTCTTTTTCCAGAGGTGCTGTATGTGCAATGGGGATGGATGAAGCTCTCGATCAGTAGTAGTTATCCTGCCAACTTCAATGACATTTACACGAAGATCGCGATTGGTAGTGCCTAGTGAAGTTTCTTTTGTGCCCTGTTCGTGTCGTACCCCAAATTGCCACCCCTAGTTGGAGGAGTGTAAGTAACATCTGGGATAAGGTATGTGCGAGGGTGCAAGATGGAGGTTTAGGTGTCAAAAACTCAAACTTTTCAATGCTGCGTTGCAGGGGAAATGGTTATGGAATATCTCACGGTCACGGATAGAAATGCCTTATGGAGAAAAGTGGTGGTCAGTAACAGTAAGTATGGCGAAGGGGATCATTTATGGTATCCTAATGCCATTGCTTCTCTTTTGGGGTGGGAGTTTGGAAATGAATCGGGAAAGGGTGTAGTTATTTTGAGAGATTTGTTTTGCTTGAGATAGGGAGTGGCTCTTCAGTCAGTTTTGGGAAAGACTAGTGGTGTGGAGAATTGGAGTTGCGGGAGGTTTTTCCCAATTTATTTGATGTTGCAATGGATAAGGACTGAATAGTTAGTTCGGTACTGCTTTTAGAATATGGCAAACTATCTTGGTCTTGGAGCCCAGTTTTTCATAGGAATTTCCAAGGCTGGGACGTCGAGTCGCTTTTTGATTTTTAGAGATGCTGCATGTTCAGAAAGTTGGTAATTGGAAGAGTGTTGTGGGAGGGTTCAAAGGGAAGTATATTCTCGGTTAGATTGTTCTACTTCAAGTTACTAAATAGAGATAGGTCCCTTTTCCCTTGGAAGTCAGTGTGGAAATCCCTAGCCCTTAACAGAAAGGCTTTCTTCGAGTAGGAAGCAACCCACGATGCCATCCTTTTTTTTTTTAATATTAACACAGCAGCACCAAATCAGGTGATGCGGCCTTGTACACAAGAAGTATACAAGATCAAAAGAATATAATCTATAGACTATCTAATATATTAACAAGAGGAGCCCCTGAACTTTACACCGCTTCCAAGTGCCAAAAATCGAGAAGCTGATGCACTTTCTTCTTAATCCGGTCGGCGTCTATCTCCACATTATCAAACACCCTATGATTCTTTTCCTTCCAGATGCTCCACCAAATCGCCAAAGGAATAGACTTCCATCTACTGTTGTTACTAATACCTGCTTAACGAAGCCCAGCCACAAAGCAGATGAAGAGAAGTCCTTGGCATCGCCCAAGAAATACCCGCTGCACACAAAAAGGAATCTCATAAGTCCCTAACAACTGGACAGTGCAAAAGCAAATGATTAACTGTCTCCTCCTCCTTTTTACAAATGAAGCACCGATTCTCATAAACCCTCCCTCGGGTTCTCAGATTGTTTCCGGTCAAAATAGCCTCCCTCGACGCTTCCCAAGCAAAAAACATCACTCTACTAGGAGCCCTCGACTTCCAGATTACTTTGCATGGAAAATGTTCCCTCTTTTAAGAAAGAGTAAAAACATTTCACCGAGAAAGTATTTCTTTTCGAACCATCCCAAACTACTCTATCCTCCCCCGAACCCCTCCGAACCTCATACAGAATACGGAAGAATCTAGAAATAATGTCGATCTCCCAATCATTCAAATTTCTACGAAACGAAGTATTCCAAGAATCAATCCCATTAGGACATTCCACCACTGCACTAACAAACTCATCCTTATTAACGGCCATCTCAAATAGATTAGGAAAAACCCTTTGAAGAGGGGCTTCTCCACACCACTTGTCCTTCCAAAATCTCACCTTCTCCCCAATTCCAATGTTGAAGGAAATCTGACTTTCAAAAAGATCCCAAACTTTCATAATCCCCTTCCGGACATTTACCCCATAGGAACAATAGACTTCCTTGGGAAACCACAAGTGATTTCATTCTCCATACTTGTCCACCACTACCTTTCTCCATAACGCTTCCCTTTCTCCCAGGAACCTCCACAACCATTTACCGAGTAGAGCTTTATTGAACACCTTTATACTTTTAACTCCCAAACCTCTATTCCGAATAGGGGTGGCAATGACTGGCACGACACGATAGCACGGACTACCACGACATGATTATAAAACCCGATTACAGAGACAAATGACACGATAAGCCCAGCATGACACGACACGACACAACACGAAACACGAAAGACACGAAATTGTTAATATATTTAAATTAATATTTATTGTTATATTTATGATCAAATAAGATAGATAATATGAAAACATGATAATGAGGCACAAACACGACGCGATAGTACGAATTGCCACCCCTAATTCCGAATACTACTACAAACTATGCACCAATTTACTAGATGATACTTCCGATCGTCCGCACCCCCTTCCCACAGAAAGTCTCTCCAATTTCTCAATTCTCTTCACCACCGATGTTGGAATCTGAAACAGAGAAAGCATATAGGTTGGCTAATTCGACAACCTGCTCTTAATGATGCCATCCTTACAGGAGACAATCTGCGGAAGCGCCATAAAATTTATGTGAATTGGTACTTTTTGTGCAGGAAAAGGGGAGAGTGTTAATCATCTACTTCTTCACTGTTCGGTGGCTATTAAGTTGTGGAATCTGTTGTTCTAGGTCTCTTGGGTGATGCCAAGCTCTGTCATTGAGCTCCTTCGGTGCTGGTCTTTTGCTAGTAGCAACAGGAAAAATCGCATTTGGGAGGTTGCTCCATTGGTATTTGTTGGATGATTTGGAGGGAGAGAAATCGCAGGGTATTTGACAACGAGGAAGAGTCTATTCCCTCCTTGAAGAATTCCTTCCTTTGTACATTATATTCTTGGTGTGCTGAAACAATTCTCCATCCCTCCGGTTCCACCATCTCTTTTGTAGAATTTGTGATTAACTTTTCCTTTGACTAAAGTTAGTAGGGCGCGTCACCTGTTTTGACGCTCGTGTTTATATAATTCTTTACTTAAAATAAATAAATAAATAAAGGAGGGAGCATTAATCCTGTGCGACCTAGGCGCAGTACAAATAAACTTGCGACATGTTAGCTGTACAGCCCCTCACGTGCTCTGACGCGTGGGGACAACCACTGAGTCCTATAAATATGTAACATCAATGATAGGAGGCAAGACATCGAAAACCATCCCTGGAGCTTGCACTGTACAGTACTGTAGCGAGTGCCCTCTCCTTCATTCCTCAGTTAGCCCGCTCTTTCATCCATATTCTGCTTTCAGTGGTCCCTCAAGTGTGTAGCCACACACATAGATGTACCCTAGATAGAGATGTTAAAAAGGCCGGAAACCGTAGGGTCGACCCTACTAACCGGAAAAATGAAAGGGTCAGGGTTGGGAAAATCCAACCCGTTTAATAAACGGGTGACCCTATAGGGTTGCGGGTAAACTTGGCTGGGCTGGCGGATTCTAGGGCTGGCCCGTGGGCCGGAAGCTTTTGGCTAAGATGAGGGTTCAACCATCTTGATGTTGAAGAAGATACTTTCTCAAAAGAAAACTCAATTTCATGTTTTTAATTCGTATTGTTAATCGTTGTCACTTGTCCGTCAATATGTTTGTTACTTAATTTCGTTTTTTTGTTTTAAATAAGGCATCATGTGTTAATAGGGCTGACCCTGTTAAAGCGTACCCTACAGGGTTAGGGTTGCGATGCGAGTGGCGGTTAACCCGTGGCCCTATAGGTTCACAACCCTATAGGGTTAGGGCCAACCCAATTTAACATCTCTGGTCCCTAGAGACCTCATAAGGATGCTACCCTTCAACAGGATCATAGGAAAAACAAGATTCATTAACAGAAACCTGGTCACTATGCTAGATATTACATCGCTTCATAAGCTTATAATTCTAAGATGCTAACCCTACCTACCAAATACCTAAGTATATGTTAGACAGATAAATTAATTCTTTTTGTTCCTGCATCATTCGTGTTAAATATATTTTGTTCTCTCTTGTGAAGGTGAATTTTGGGGGGAGTGGGGGGGAGTTAAGATGGAGGTGCTTGATAATGATTGTTTACTGAATAATTTTGCAGGTAGAGGTACTTGGAGTCTCTCTTCCATGGAGGGATATATTTGCTTGTCGAGGCACTGGTGCAAGGTTATATGAAACCGTTAACTCTCATAAGGATGCCAACCCTCTTTCGTCCGAGATAGATATCAATCCATTTGGTGGTGCTTTAGCCAATGAAAGTGTGGCGCCGCCGGTGCAATCTGATAAATCTACCAGCCCTTGGGTAGATCTCTTATCAGGAGAAGACATGTTTTCAGAATCTATCTCTCAACCAGTTATGGAAAATGCTGTGCATGAAGATGGTGACTTTCTTGCCTTTTTGGATGATCATGTCATTAAAGACCAAAAAGGTGGAAGTAGAATTCCACAACAAGATGGAAGGCCTTCAGATGATGGGGCTCAGCAGTACATAAGTTGTTTCAAATTATTGGTAAGTCTATACATGGTTTCCAAATTTATTTTAAATACAAGTCTTCTTAATTCTTGGTAATTGTTCATAGTATTATTTTTTTTGTCAGAATTAGGTCAATTTGTTTACTTTAATGGTTCAGCATCCTGACTCTTCATCTTATTTACACCATTTCAGTTGACTTGCCTCACTTAGCATCCCTGCCTCCCCCCAACCCACCCACGCTCCCCACACAAACCTCCCATATAGTTGTCAAAGGCCTAAGGCGAGAGGTCCATTTTTGAGGCAAAAGGCGAGGTGCTCACGAAAGCAATATTAAAGAAAAATAAATAAATATATATAACTTAACAAATCTCAACAAAACATGTTATAATACATGAAACTAAGTTCTAACATAATATTAATAACACAAATTTCATCATTCATAGTTGAAATTCCCATGCATTAGATGAACTTAACTAAAAAAAACAGAGTAATGTACTGTGTTTATGACTCTGTCCAAAAAGAAAGAAGATAACTCATTAACTATACTGTTCAAAAATAGATACAAATTTGTTAAGTTACAATTTTTTTTAATCTGAAGTACATTTTAATGTACTGTGTCTGTGTCAATTCAAAAATAGAAACAAATTAATTAATTTCAAAGAAAGAAAAAAAGAAGTAAAATTTATTAATGTAGAACAGAGCTTGAAAGTCGAACAGAGTATGAAACAGAGTTCTATACAAAAAAATAAATAATAATTTGAAAGTCAAACTGAGTTTTAAACAATGGATGAAAACAGAGAGTGAGAGACTGAGAGGCCTACTTGAATTGATGGTGCGAACTGTTCTGGAAGACTGGAAGTCGAACAGATGAGACGAGGGGAGGCCCAGAGTGAAAGACAGATTTTGAGAGGCTTACCTGACGCAGAAGAGAGTGAAAGATTGAGATGGTGCGAACTCCTCTGTAAGTCAAAACCCTAGCCTAGAGTTGAATCGATGAAGACGAACTGTCGGAAAGTTTTTAGGACTCGCAAGGCTCGCTTTGTGTTTGTCTGAAGTCTGAAGGTTTTTAAAGGGTTTTCTCTATTTATAATAACCCTAAACTATGTTGTCATCGACCTTACAAAATAAATAAATAATTTAAAGTGTTCGCCTTAAACAGCATTTTTCTGCCTCGCGCCTCTCCAAAAGGGGAGAAAGGCGTACGCCTGACCTTGCCTCCAGCTCGTCGACTGGCCTTGGTCTCCTAGGGCGCTGAACCCTCACCTGATGGCGCCTCTCGCCTCAGGCGAGAAAGGGGAGCGCCTTTGACAACTTCCCATCAAAAGAAAAGATTAGCATCCATGGAAGTGCCAATGTGTTAATTGGCTCAAAACTTGCAGATATTGGTAGTGGTGATTTATGTTGGAACTATACCCTAGTTTGACTTCTACTTGAGCTGGGCATGATGCAAGACCGGCAATAGAGAATACACCCATTGTCAAAAAAAATTAACTTCTTGAGTAGCATGTTAAGTTCATAGAATGCCTGTAGATTGAAAATTTGTCACTAGGTTGATTGTTACATTTAGCTCTATATTGAAAATATTCCAAGTGCAAATAAATCCGTACAAGCTCTCCAATTCTATTAAATGTCCATATTCTCTTCACAATAATATTAAAGTATTCTGGATTCCCTTCTCATATAAAAAAACTAAATCATTATTTGGTTAATCTTGCCAGTTTGCATTTGTTATATATGGGAAGGTTACTTCTTTGTTAGTAGTACCTTAAGTTCATACTGATGAACTATGACTGGGAAAAGTAAACAAGAAAAGAAACTAAAGATTTTGCTTAATTAGAGTAACCTCGGTTCCTTGTATGCCAAAATGTCGTGAGGTCATAATAGTTCACATTCATTTTGTTTTTCAGTTATAACAATACTAATATTAGAGAAAAGGGAAGATTCATGGCTCTTTTGTAATTCTTAAATTTAGTTGCAGCTCTTGATCAATTATTGTCATCTACTAACAAAATATTCTCACTGTCCTCTATCTATGTGGATATTACCCGTACTTGTGGCTGATTTACAATGGGCACTGAGAAAATATCGGATTGCACTGATGATACTTAAAAGAATTATTTGGATCTTAAGTATCTTTTCATTTAAGTTTTTTTCTTTATGATAATTAGCATTCCTTTGTCATTGATTATGGGTAGATCCAAGAGATTGTTGGCTTCTGCTGTATTTCAATATTGATGCTTTATTTTGAAGCAGGATCAGAGATCAATTCTAGTTTTAAACTTTCTGTATTAACTTGTCAGCAACTTTTTTTTTACAGGGAAAGAAACTAGGTTTTGTTGAAGCCATGAAACTTGAAATTGAACGTCTTCAGCTAAATCTTTCTGCTGCTGAAAGGGATAGAGCTTTATTGTCCATTGGTATTGATCCTGCTACTATAAATCCAAATTTGTTGCTTGAAGTGTCTGATATAGCAAGATTATGTAGGGCTGCAAATTCTCTTGCACTTCTTGGTCAGGCTTCCATAGAAGACAGAAATACCGCGGCTATTGGTCTGGATCCTATTGATGATAATAGCTCTATAGATTTTTGGAATATTAGTAAAATCAGGGAGAGTTGCTATGCTGGGTCATGTCAGGTTCGTGCTGAAGCTTCATCTTCACCCACTACTTCGTTTCCGTCTTCGCAGTCTGTGTTTTTGTGTTCTCAATGTGAGAGGAAGGTCTGCAAAGTTTGTTGTGCCGGAAGAGGAGCTCTTCTTCTTGGCAATTATAACTCAAGGGAGCTCTCAAACTATAATGGTGGATCAAGTCATGGAGGATCAAACTATAATGATCCCACTTCGACTCGTTCAGTTACGATGGATGGGGTTATTTGTAGGTTATGCTGCAATGGTATTGTTCTTATTGCATTGATGTTGGATTATGTTAGGGTTTTGATCACCCAGCGTAGAATTGCTCGAGCAGACACTGCTGCATACAAAGCATCAAGCCAAGTGGTAGGAAGGGATTTCCTTTCTGAAAGAAATAAGTATCCTGATAGACGCCAAGCAGTCATGGACTTAAGACAGTTATTTAATGGAGAGGAATCACTAGCAGAATTTCCATTTGCCAGCTTTTTGCACTCGGTATTATCCTGGTTCTTATCTTGTTCTACTCCATGCATTTATAAATTGATGGACATCATTTTTCATGTCTAGAAGAGGTGAAAGTGCTGACATTCCAATCTATCCTTGTTTAACTATACCAGCAATGATTTTGGGGTCATTTTTTGTTTTAATTGCTGCAAGTAAACTAAAATGAGCTATCAAATTTTGGTACTGAATTTGGGCAATTAATTTTCAAATGAACTTTTTTATGCTAAACATAATGGCTATTGGTTGCGCCTTTTCAGCAATGAGTGGACGTCTTTGTTGACTGAGATTTAATACTACTTTTTCTTTCTGGCGATGGCCAATAGTTTATCTTAAACACTTACTGGAGATACTGTTGTAGGCTTGACACATCGACACTTAACGGGTCCTATCACCATTCTCCTTACCTACTATTGTTTGGTATTTCGTATGGTGAAGTGCTTTGTGATTTAGTTGCCTCCATGTCATTGCAGGTTGAATCAGCGCCAGATTCTGCTCCATGCTTGTCGTTGCTTGCACCTCTGGAAGCTGGATCACAGCATTCATACTGGAAAGCTCCTAGTAGTACCTCCAGCATTGAATTTGGTGTTGTTCTCGGCAATCTTTCAGATGTCTCCGGGGTCATCCTTGTAGTTAGTCCCTGTGGCTATTCAGCGTCCGATTCCCCTACGGTAAGTACACTTTTGAATCATCTCCATGCTAAATGAATATCGGAAGGGCTGTAATTTTGTTAGTTGATATTCATATTTCAATGTATTTATGAGAACTTTACCTGGCAAGATGACACATCGAGCTTCCTGGTTTGTGAAGCTATCTTCTTTTCGTTACGTTTCCTTTTTTAGGAAATTCCTGTTTGTATTCTCCTTGTGGGTGGTTTCTTGAAACTTGTCCCGGCAAGATTGATACTTCTGCAAACCTATAACTGGTCCATCATCTGAGGCTGTATAGAAATATGTTTGTAGGTTCTTACAGGGCTGGGTCACTGTTTGTTAGTGGTTCTTCCTTATCCCTGAAAGTTGGCAACATTAGCCAAGTGATGCAGTGTCGCGTATACTGTTTATGACTCTCTTGTTTCAATTTAGAGGTTTCTTGATGTTGATCTTGTATCGTGTGATATAATCTTCTTGTGGCTACTGGTTTTTGGGTAAATTTATGCATCCACAAGGACCACAGCATTGATCACGCCCTTAAACATTTTAAGAGGAAAAGGAAAACAAGAACAGAAAAGAGACTGCTCGGTAAACTATGTTATCTGTGGTTTTCATTCTAATTTTCAAGAGTACGATGACATCCTAAAAACTTATCAGAACCAAGAAGTTACACTATATCTATCTTGAGCTCGGGAGTTGTGAGGTTGCTTTTCTTAGAGATACTAAACTAGAGGTCAGTTGGAAAAGTTTCTAAGATACACATTGAACATGTCTGCTGCACACATTCTTATTTTCTTTTTCCTGTATCTGTGAAGGTTCTTTCCACTTTTTTGTCATATACCATTTGGATAATTCTTATGAACCATACATATATGTATGCATATATATATACTTATATTTGTACTATGACTGAACAATTGCTGAAAGCCATAGTTCAGCTATTGGTTATGCCTTTCAAGAAAATTTATTTCAGAATATAAAATGCTGAGTTTCATTTTTTTTAAAGGTTGGAGGGGACATTGATCTTACCCCAACCGTTAATATTAATATTAATATTAATGCCTTGAAAGGCTACAAAGTATTTAGATAGTGTCATTTGGATAGAACAATGATACCTTTGGTGAGGCTTGAACATTAATGTTATTCGGCTACAAGCCTACAACAATGGTGCCTTTGGTGAGACTTGAGCAACAGTGCCATGTGGCTAGAACAATGATGCCTCTGGTGAGGATTGAGCAACAGTGCTTCTATTCTAGTGAGCCTTGAACACTCGACTCTCCATTAAGAGAAGTGAGCAACTAGAGCTCATTGGTAGGCTGACTTTCATCAGTTCATAATTCTATCCACCTTATCTTTTTTTAGAGATAGTATTTCCTGTAAACTTGCAGATGCTCCGGTTTGCATAAAAATCATTTTCCTCATTTGAGGCAACTTTTATTGACAAGAGTGTCTACTGTAGTACAGGTGCAAATTTGGGCCAGCAATAAAATACAGAAGGAAGAAAGATCATGCGTGGGAAAATGGGATGTCCGGTCCCTTATCACATCTTCCCCAGAGCTTTGTGGGCCTGAGGAATATGGTAAACAGAATAAAACACCTAGACATGTTAAATTTTCCTTTCGGAATCCTGTTCGGTGCCGCATCATTTGGATAACTCTACGTCTTCAGAGACCTGGTTCAAGTTCTGTTAATTTCGAAAAAGATTTTAATCTTTTATCTCTTGATGAAAACCCTTTTTCTGAACTCAATCGACGAGCCTCTTTTGGAGGACCAGTTCAAAGTGATTCATGTCTACATGCAAAAAGAATTCTTGTAGTTGGAAGCCCGTTGAGGAAAGATATAGGGGTTCCATCAGCACAAAGCTCTGACCAGATTAACGTGAGAAGCTGGTTGGAGAAAGGTCCACCATTAAGCAGGTTCAAGGTACATTCAGTGCTTCTTTCATTTTTTAGTTGATAACCAACTTTCCTAATTAGTTATTCTACAAATTTTTTGATGTCTGTATATTTCCTTTTCCTCTATTTCAGGTTCCATTTGAGGCTGAGAGGTTACTCGACAATGATCTTGTCTTGGAACAATATCTGTCTCCAGCTTCACCTATGCTGGCAGGATTTCGTCTTGATGGTTTTAGTGCAATAAAGCCTCGAGTGACACATTCACCTTCTTCAGATGTAAATACGAGGGATTCTTCATCAATTCTTTTAGAAGATAGATTTATATCTCCGGCTGTATTATATATTCAAGTTTCAGTTCTTCAGGTATTTTCAGAACTTAAAGTCTTACACCGTCATATTATTAGTGACCTTGTATGCGTGGTGTTAGCTGTAGCATGTTGACTACTATAACTGTTCTTGTGATTTTCTCTTTCGTCATACTAGTTAATGATCTCACATGCTGGAAAAATGATTTGGATAGGTGATTTCATATCAATTAATGTACTGAGTTTGTTACCAAATTGTTAGAATGTGCTCATTAGACATGAAGCCGTGGATATATCAAATTAGTTATGGTGTTGGTGTTTACTTACTCTTGAACCTACGTGTAAAATCCAGAACATTTGTTGCAAGTGAAGATGGAGTAGTCATGGTCATGTTCTATAAGCGCAAGTAGCCTATATTCTCACTTTGAGGGGAGGAGTAGCACAGGCCTCTTGCTAGAACATTTGTTGCAAGTGAAGATGGAGTAGTCATGGTCTTGTTCTATAAGCGCAAGTAGCCTATATTCTCACTTTGAGGGGAAGAGTAGCACAAGCCTCTTGCTGTTTTTTTCTTCTCCACTTGCATTTCAAGATCTTTTTATTCTTATTTTTTAATGTGTTTCCAGTTTAGTTAGATTGAGATCCTGTTTTGTTGTTGATAATACTGAATTCAAATTTAGATTGAGGTCCTTATGTCACTAGAAAGTTATTACCTCAACATATCTAAAAGAATAAGCTCTATTGGTCCTACATGCCACGAAGGGAAATGAAGCTTTGTATTTTTACTGCATAGCCCCTGACTGCTATCTGTCAACTCAAAACTTTGCGTGAACTTGTGGGATTAACAATATACTCCTGTATATTGTTCTGATAATTTATTTAGGGTAAACAGAAATATGACCCACCGTACTTTCATTAAGCTCTGGTTTTACATACTGAACCTTCTACTGATACATACGTCACTTAACCCCCAACCTCTAACTCCATCCAGAATAGCTAACAAAATCCGAAATTGAATAATTATAAACTCATCTTCTTTTTTTAATTTCATGTTAACCTCTTTCTTTCCTCTTTGTATTTCTTTTTCTTTCTGTATCTTTCTTCCCCATTCCCATCTTTCTTGCCCCTTTAGCCATGGCTGTCCATTTTGTATTCTCTCTTTCTCTCTACTCTACTCTACTCTCCTCTCCTCTTCAAGTCACAGCTACTTTCTCTTCCTTCTCTCAACTTCAAACTCAAAAAGCCCCCATATTCTGAAGTTGCCCTAATTCCCTCTTTACTTGCCTCGAATGAATACAATCAAAACCCTTCAATATTACTCGCTGGAATGATACTAATTTGATTTATAGGAAGGAAATTTGAAGTGATACACATCTATTGGTCAAAGTAGTTTACAGGAACATTTTGTTTGACAAGCATTATAATTTTTACAACTTTATATATATATATATATATATCTGTCTGTGTGTGTGTGTCAGAGAAAGAAGGAAAGTGTTTGGTATTATGTTTTGAGGGTTGTCAGTTCATTAGGGATAATAAACTTGAAACTAGCTTGTGTTATGTAAAAATGCAGTTAACGCTTACAATCTAACAAAATTGGAGGTAAGGATGAATATTGTGCAAAAAAAGTAAAAAATTTAATTAAAGCAGGGATTTAATGAATATTCAATTTTAGAGTCAGTCAACTATTATGGATGAGGATTTGGGGGTTTAGTGAGATCTGTATCACGAGAAGAGTGGTAAAACGAAAATAAAAATAATATAGTATGACGTGTAAAACCAGAGCTTAAGCTAAGTACGGTAGGTCCTTTTGTTCTTAACCCATTTATTTTCTACTTCTCCATTCCACGTAAAGAGCACATTTGAAAAGTCTAGCTATTAACGGATGTTGAGTTTAATATACATTGTTGAGCCCATATCAAACAACTTAAGCTTTTAGGAGGACTTGTTAACTCAACATAGTACTGGTTTGGCAAAGTGTTGGGTTCGAGTCATCTCGCTTGCATTTGTTATCTGGAAATATTGTGAGTGTAAGTTGTCACTCTGTTTGGTTTGTGATGCCCTGGTGAGGCATATTTGTTTGTCGGTATCTCTACGTGTGAATGGAGTCACATGTGTGGGGAAGTGTTAGTTTGATATATATATTGTTGAGCCCCTATGTAATAGCTTAAACTTTTAGATTAGTTAGTAACTCGACAAGGGATAGACAAGTATCATTAGAGTTGGTCATAATTACAAAAATACTTGAGCACAACCAAGATGCTTACAACACATGTAGAAGGTAAGGTTGAAAACTTATGAAGATTGTAAGCATAATTTATGAAAGTTTCCCTTTAATTGAAACATTTGAAAATAGACTAGTGGATTTTTTGCGTGGAATGAAAGGAGTATAATGTTAAAAGCATCAAAATCAGAGGAAAACAACAATAGAGCAGCTGTGTTGAACCAACCTTCTCGATGTCGTGTTCATCGATAATGTTTGTGTTGTTAGTGGAGATTGAGTTTGTACTTCTTGGACCTAGAGCCTTTTTGCTTGAAATTTAAATCTCAAGAAATGAACTCATTGATTCTTCTCCTCAACTGATTAGGTGTTTTCTTGAATGATAGTTTCTCTATACAAGGACCTCAAAGCTTTTGCAATATTACGGCTTATAGATATTGAGCCAGAGTGAATCATATATCTAGCTGCTTCCTTTTTTTCTTTTTTTTTTTTTTTTTCTTTTTTGGCATCCACCACCTAGTCATGATACATTCTCTCTTCCCCTTCTCAAAGTTTGATAGCTACTTGATAAGTGCCTTGTTCTGATTTCAACTCATTAAGTGGAATTGACCTTTTTTTTACGAAGCAGCTTCTTGGCACTTGGAACAAGATTTAGTTTCTATCCAGTCTTGTATATTTTACTCTTTTAACATGAAGTTTGATGAGGTTTGATAACAGGAGTCTCACAACATGGTCATAGTTGGGGAGTATAGATTACCGGAAGTAAAGGCTGGGACAGCCATGTACTTTGATTTTCTTCGGCCCTTAAACACTCGCCGAATCTCATTTAGACTTCTTGGGGACGTTGCTGCATTTGTAGATGATCCAGCAGAGCAGGATGATTCCGATTCAAGAGGTCGAACATTGGCAGCAGGATTATCTTTATTAAATAGAGTAAAGCTCTATTATTACGCTGATCCATACGAACTCGGGAAGTGGTCTAGCCTTTCAGCTGTCTAGTTCTCCAGTTCTCCTTCAGCCTAAGAATGGATGGAGGCAAATGAGATTGGGTTTTGTAGATTTAAGAATTTCTATTCTTTGTTTGTTGTAATATTTATATCTCTAATCTTGTGATGGTTGATCAGTGCAGTAGTAACTGTGTTAAACAGAATAAGGGGAGTGATTGGCTTGTAATTTATGTCTAGATGATCAATACGGCAAGTTTAATTTTGCCACTTTTAACAAGATTTTTGAGAGTCCAACATTATTCATTCAGTGTGGGACATGGATTATAAATGGTAAGTTTACTATTTTGGTCGATACGCCTTTTTTCCTTTTTGCGTATAGTTTTTTAAAGTTACAAATAATGGGTTGGGTTCAAATTGTCGATCTCAATCTCAATCGCCTATAAGTTGACCCCTCCTTCATCGTGCCTACCCTCAATTGTTTGGCTAGAGCATGCCGAACAAAACTGTGTTGTTCGGTTAGAGCATGTCGAACAACATTAAGTTTAATTTTTTTTTAAAATGTTTTCAAAATGTTCGGACCTCCTTGGTCGAACAACATTAAGTTAATTTTTTTAAAAAAAATTAACTTAATGTTTGAACCAACTTGGCCGAACAACACGGTGTTGTTCGGCATGCTTTCGAACACTTGTGTTGTTAAGTCAATATTGGTTTGAATATTTTGGAAATTTTGGGGTTAATTGAAAGGGCATTCAAATAGGAAGTTTACACTTTTGAGAGTTTTTGGGGGTAAACTTGGAGGAATCGGGGGTTGGAATAGTGCAACCCTGAAGGAAAATGTTTACCTGATACTCACTTGATCATCTTTAGGGTTTTTTTTACCACTCTTTTGGTATTTCAATTGATTATCTTACCTTTGTTGCCTTCAACTCTCTTTGCAAGCTTTATAGTCATTGTCTAGATACAAGATAGTTAATTTGAACACTAAAAGGGCAATACGGTAATACAAAAAACTATATCTAAGGATCGTCACATGAGTTTTGCGAGTTGTTCTAAAACTCTTGCCTCCTTGCCAAACCGACCTTAATTTATTTTTGTAGCTTTTATTTTGTGGCATGCGTTGATCAGTGGTAATGGTGAAGCATAGAGAGAGGTAATGTCGAACAGTAATATTTTTTTGTGTTTAGTTCTAAAAATTGTTTTGTTGTTGAGAATTGAGATTAATGGTAGGTTTGTATATTTTTGTTCATTTTACAAATATAAACAAGTGTTTGATAAAATGACAAACAAAAAATAAATAAATTTGTAGTCAATGTATTTGATCTTTGATGTAAATTATCAAAAAAAAGGAGGCCCAAAGTCCTCTAATTAACAACCTTGGTTTTAGGCAAATATTTTTCGTCAACTTAAATGGAAGTGTCTAAACAGAAGGTTGAATTGAAGAAAATATTATTTTTGAGAGGGGTACATTGAATCAGAATTTTTTGGGGGTCAACTTGGAGGAATCAGGGGTTGGAATAGCGCGACCCTGAAGGAATATGTTTGCCTCATACTCACTTGATCATCTTTAGGGTTTTTTTTTACCACTCTTTTGATGTTTCAATTGATTATCTTACCTTTGTTGCCTTCAACTCTCTTTGCAGGCTCTATAGTCTATATACAAGATAGTTAATTTGAACACTAAAAAGGAAATATGGTAATACAAAAACTATATCTAAGGATCGTCACATGAGTTTTAGGCAAAAAATATTTCGTCAACTTAAATTATCGTGTCTAAACAGAAGGTTAAATTGAAGAAAATATTATTTTTGAAGGGGGTACATTGAATCATGTGGTAATTAAGTCGATAAATTTGAACCCGATTCATAGCCGAGAGTGGTTATCTATAATGACCCATTTTTAAAAGGATGATTGTTGGTTGCACAATATGGGTTGCCCTTCCCTCCTATTTTTCGCCATTTTCAAGCTCTTGTGAAAATAATTAGGATCTCATGGGCAACATATGAAGGCTTAATCTTTCTTTGAAAATCGAATTGTCATTGCAGCTAGTTCTAATGTTCCATTTCAATATTGTATAGTTATTAATATATGGGACATGTATATTACGTTGAAAAAGTATTCAAGTTTAATACATATTTTTTCTCAAAGTTATGAAAAAATCGACATAAAAATACATAAACGGGAGAATACTTCTATACATTCTTACCAATATAATACGAATATGATTATACTTAATAAAAAATACGTCAAATTTTATATAGATATCTTATTTGATTTTCTTCATCTTTAGTTTTAAATATCTTAATATTTTTCACTTTTATAGACCGTCACATATTATTACCTATTTATCAAAAAAAAATAACTAAGTTAGTAATTAAATGAAATCATAATTAAACATATATATTCTCATGTGTATATTCAAAAAATATGAGCATTATCAAAAAGTATTTCGTAGCATCAAAATTAATATTTTCATACTCCCTCCGTCTCAAAATTATTGTCTTACTTTCTTTTTTCGTTCATCTCAAAATAATTGTCTTATTTGAAAATTTCTTTTTTAGGACATCACTTTCACCACTTTACCCTTAGTTTTTCTTCTTACTTTAATTATGGCCACATATTCATGGGCTTTAAATGAAATCACACACTATTTCAATATTAATAATCAAGTCAATTAGTTTTTTTCTTAATCCGTATACCGAATCACACGGAACAATAATTTTGGAACGGAGGGAGTATTAGATTTTTTATTTGATCGATTTGTGAAATATAAGTAACATAAATGGAATAATTATGGTAATGAGATTATATCAAGATTTTGTATATATCGGAGTTTTATACGTGTATTAAACATTTTAACTCAAAAATATGAGTATTTTTAATTAAGTTTGGTTCGAATACGAAAAACTGAAATATTTTTCAATTATTTGTACATATGTGTATAATTTGCATATTATACGTGTATTTACAAAATATTATAGCCTTCTTAATTATTTATGAAAATAATCAACTTCCTTAATTAACTTTTAATTTCTTACATACTTTAACGAGTGAGGTGGTCTCGAAAAACTTCAAGCCCACCCTTCCTTAAGTATACATGTAATTATCTTATTTTATTATACACCCTCCGTCAAGGTAAAGGATTTCATATTCTATTTTAGGATGTTTGACTTAAAAAAGTCAATATTTAAAAGTTACGCTCACAATCTTTATAATTTTTTTTAACTTTAGCCTTCATATTGATATAAACATGTTAATTATACTCAAACATTTTTGTAATTATAACCCCTTAATTTTTAAACTTTTCGAACAAGAACTCTTTAAGTGAAACAAATTGATACTCCCTCCGTCCCTAAATTATCGTCCTCCTTTCCTTTTTCGTCCGTCCCAAAATAATTGTCCACTTTGAAACTTTCCTTTTTAGAACATCATTTTTACCACTTTACCCTTACTTTTTCACCCTATTTTAATTATGAGCCACATATACATGGACTTTAAAGGAAACTATACATTAAACCAATATAAATAATCAAGTTAATTGTTTTTTCTTAAACTGTGCGCCGAGTCAAACATGACAATTAATTAGGGACGGAGGGAGTATTATATAGAAATATAGAATACAACAAAACCATATGGTCTACATGAACTCGAAAACTCCATCCTACTTTTTCATTCCAAAAATTTGATCTTTTACTAATTTTCTCGTAATTTTGGTTTTTGAATGATTTTTTGATTTCGTACGAAGGGTCTCGTTTGGTTTCAGATCTTTTTCAAAATTTAAAGGTTGGTGAATAGTGAATATTCTTTAAGAACAGGAACAACGACAATTCTTATAGGTATCTAATCAATTTCTTTAGATATAACGATGTATCTAATCAATTTATGATACAAATCAAACCAAAATCATCTACCACCTGATTTCTATCGCCTTTTTGCCATTTTTACAATTCAATTTTTTTTAATATAAAAAAAGTATACATTATTATCTATAAATAAAAACTTGATTTTCTTCATTTAGACACCAAACCAATTTTTAAGATTAAAATAGTATAGTATATAAAAGTGTAAGAGTTTGTATCAGTGATTGAAGAGTTTTTCAATTTTGAATCAAATGAGTATCAAATAAATTAATTTATTGATTTTTAATAGTTTGTATTTAATTTGGTTGAGTTTTGTTCCTATTCAACCCTTCATTTTAGCATGTAGTCAAGTGGAAAGTAGTCCTCAAGGCCTATATGAAACAAATTCAATTCTTGCGGTTGTAATCCTTTGAACCATAAAAGTAATTGAGAAAATTTTATGTAAAACGCATACACTTGACCCAACCCACCTTGTCGGTAGGCTGAGCTGAGCTTTGGGAGATGAACTCCGTCTTACCAATTAAGATCCGTAAAACAGTCTTACAGAAGACCTACTCAGAGTAATAAAAATATAAAGTCCTGGGGTGAAATCCCACTTTTATCCTCACCAATCAAAATAATCTTACAAGTATATCTATCCCGTAACTATGATGTTCAATTCCCATCTAACCTAGGTTAAGAAAACTAAAACAAATAGAACAATGAACAAAATAACCAAGAATACTATCATCATAAACTGCCCCTTGGCACTAGCCTTCTTCATAACCATCGCCACCTTCTTCTGCAGAGATAAACAGAATATACTAATTTAACATGGATTAAAAACGTAAACGTAGACATATTTTTGCAGCTACAAGAATTTTGGTTCACATTTGAACACCATATATTGAAGAGATGGACATTGATAAACGTCGTGTTTCCTTGATCACTACTGACAAATGAAAAGGTATTACCTGAACAAAATCAAGACGATTTGATGTATTGTCCATCTCCGAATCCAATTCGTCTATAATCCTATCCTGAAGTACCACAGAGCTTACATGTCAACAGAAATACTAGATGAGAAGAGGTTGATTTTTTTTATGCGCATTTTCGCGAGTATACTTTGACTTTTCATAATGGAGCTCTTATAATGGGATTGAATAAGAGTATTTACCTGTGCAAGGAGTTCTTCATGTATGGTGAGCCCAACACCTCCAATTCTTTCCACGCTTGCACTCAGTTCATCCAGCTCTTCATCTTGCTGTCTGCAAACACCAATTGACGGGATACACAACGAGAATGATGTGGGACGCAAAGGACTTAATGGAATTGGACTCAAATTATTATTGGGTTCCTTTGTTTTATTATTTAGGAATAAACAGATGGTGATGCATCTAGCAGTTTAGTTGGGACTTATTAGTATTTAACTTATTCTAGTTTAATTATATTATTACTTCTTTAGTTCTAGTAGGTTTCCTAGTTTTATATGATTAGTCCTTTAGTCCTAGAAGGTTTCGTAGTTTAATTATATTATTTAGTCCTTTAGTCCTAGTAGGTTAGGGATTTACTTTTGCCTCATAAATATCGATGTAATCCCCATTGGAAAAAGAAGTTGATTAATATATTATTTCCCTTTGGAGCCTTAAACGTGAGACAGAATTATTTTCGTCTCTTGTTATTCTGCCCCGTTTGAACGATACATCAAGCAAACGTCCATTCGTACGTTAACAAAATTGAAAATGCTACATCCCTCTTCAGGTTGTAAAATTTCACTTAGAAATATAAGTTCGACAAATGTCATTAAAAACGGTTACTCGATGAACCCTAACAATAAATAATAAGGGATATTCTCCCAATTTTTTGCCAGATGTCTGTTGGATGATGTCTTAATATGATAGCCTCTATTCGTTGAACAGTGCTAAAAAAAGAGGAAGTGTAATGGAGTAAAATAAGACCCTTTAAAGTCAGGAATGGAGTAGGGGTGGCAATCCTAACCCAAAACTTGAAAACCCACCCAACCCAATCTGATTATTACCCAACCCATTAACATATGTGGGTAAATACGGGTACCCGTATTTACCCAATAAACTGACGGGTTAAGAGTTCTTTCCGAGACGATAAACTGTTTTACCCGATAAACTCGATATTCCAAGCCTTGGCTCGTCGTTCTAGATCCCTCTCTCCCCGTCTCCCTCTTCCTCTTCTATCCGTCTCCGTCTCCCACGGCGAAATTGAGGTCTCCCATCTCTCTCTACTTCAGGTAATCAAGTTTTTTAGTCAGATTTGTGTTTTTAGCCTTTACTTTAAGTTTATCTGTACAAAGTTGTGGGTTTTTGCTGGATTCTCGTTTTGTCTAGATCTGTAAATGTGGATATTGCT
Organism: Codonopsis lanceolata; assembly: GCA_013146195.2. Lineage (NCBI taxonomy): Eukaryota > Viridiplantae > Streptophyta > Magnoliopsida > Asterales > Campanulaceae > Codonopsis > Codonopsis lanceolata. Next base: position 38,416,633 of record CM028384.1, on the reverse strand, counting down.
TTGACATTTCAAAAACTATGTGTTCGAGGTGCTAAGTTGTTTATTGGTATAGAATTAAGTTGATTTGGTGGTCATTTTGTATGTAATTTCATCCTAGTGGGGACATGCCATTGATCCCTAAGTTTTTCATCTTTGCCGGTGATTTGTGCGTGTCAGGTATAAGAAGTTGGATCTCGTTGCTCTTCATGGACAATGGTAATGAAGGGGTCATTGATGCTTTCGGGATTGAAATGGATTTTTGTGATGCTGCCAATTCTGAAGAGGAGGTACTGTGGCTATTGGACATGCTTGATTGGAAGTAAACGTTCCCCATTCTCTGTTGATTCCAAACAGTTTCAACTTCACTAATGGTTTGAGCTTGCCCCTTGTTGGTGAAGTCTTGCTTCAGTCCAAACTCCAAAGTTTGTGTATACTTAATTCCATTTGTGATGATAATAATTATGGACAAGTTTAGTAATTGTTGTTCGCAATGTAAAATCCGGTGGTAGTAATCGTTTTTGTAATTTCAGATTTCTCATCCATAACCGTAAGGTTGGGCGATTTGTAAGTCATGAACCAGTTCTCTTCAGATAGGCTCCCTCTTGGAAAATGACACTCTTAGCCTATTTGTTTTATTTTGAAACGTGGTCCATTATGTTAATGGTTTTTATCTTCTCCTAGGCTATATATTGGATCATTTTACTAATCAAATCAATGCTTATAATTGTCTACTTATTTACTTGGTTGTTGTGTCTTGCTACTGTATTTGTTGTCATCAACTTGTTGCTTATGTTAGAATATTCGGTGATGGATTGAGTTGTATGTGTCTTACCTGTTTTTCATCTTTAGCACAATTTTGTCTGTTTCCCACTTTAATCGTCTCCCTTGGCATGATAGAGTTAACTGATATGAAGAATCAAGTCTTGTAGGAATTTCATCTCTCTGTTTCTTCCAATTAGTGTGACTGTGTGAGGAATAGAATATCTTGACCATCTACCCAATTGCAAGGTTAGGAATTTAAATTGAACATCTTAGACAATTAAAATTTTGTATATACTTTTGGACTGAATTCAAGTTCAAACAATTATCCACATATGTCAAACTCGTTTGATTTTGTTGATGAATCATGATAATCCTGGTTAGATTCTGTATTTCAACTTAAAGGAAGTATGTTTTGCATTGTTTTGCAGTACACCAACTGAAGTAACAGAGAGAATCTTGAAAGGGAGGATGGATTGACCTTTTCCCCACAAAGCTACATACCTTAGCAGCAGACCAGAATGCAATTTGGCTTTCTTCTGCATGATTTAGAGCAAAGTACTCTTGTGTTGCTTGAAATTTGGAAATTTTCTCGTTTTTGTAGATGATTAAAAAGTAGGCATAAACTATGACTAGGTTATCTTTGTTGTGTTTGGACACTTAATTGCATTTAGGTAGCTTAAGTAATTGAAGATGTTGATTCTTGATGAAATTATGCAAATGATCTAATTTGATAATTTTATTCTTGTGTTTTCTTCATCAATTTAGATGATGTGTGGTTGTTTAAGGTGAGTGTTTTGTTTTACTATGAATAAATGTCTGTTCAATTTTTTTTTCTTTCTATTAACAGGTTGGATAGGGTTAAAGCGGGTTGAACCCGTTACCCATTTGACCCGATAGGTTGGACTCTATAAATGGATGATGTTTTGGAAAACTTTGGGTTAAGACGGGTCAACCCAACTGACCTCTTACCCATCCCATCCCATCCCATCCCGACCCGACCCAATCGCCAGCCCTAGAATGGAGAGTGGGAATGAGAACCTCATTTGGGAGGCGGCTCCCTTCGGCCTTCGGTGTTGGTCTATTTGGAGGGGGAGAAATAGAAAGGCTTTGACAATGAGGAAGGGACTATGGATCAGTTGAAAGACACTTTGCTTCGCACTCTGGTGTTCTGCAAAAAATTCCCTTTTTCCTAGCTATTCTTTTGTGGAATTTGTGAATAGCATTTAATTTCGATGAGCGTGTTTGAGTATACTTCCAGTGTACAAAGGAAGCATCACCTTCTTCGATGCCTTTTGGTATATAAAATCTTATATAAAAAAAATACCTTGTTTTATTTCATGCATTTTAACCATTGAAGCTTTTGAACTGGAAAATTGTGAACATATAAAAAATGTCACGCAAGGAAAGAAAATAAAAGACTTAAAGGGTCGGTTCTCCTTGCGCGGTTTGGTGACTTAGTTTATGGTTTTAGACTTTATCTGTCAATGGTCCCACCAATTTTCTCTTTATCTCTCTCTTACTTTTTCTTTGTTCATTATAACAAAATAAAATAAAATAAAAACTCAAAACCTGGTCGATAAATCATGATGTCAAACACACCCAATGAGCTACACTCGCAATAAATCCCAGCCTTAGCCAACGAGTTCCACAGCATATATCAATCCACCAGCCCTAACACACCCAAGGAGCTACACTCGCAATAAATCCCAGCCTTAGCCAACGAGTTCCATATGAAATATCAATCCACCAGCCCTAACCACAAGCACACCCAGAAGTCCACGGAACTGACTCGTGTCCCGGGTATAATAGGATCATTTATAAACATAGACTCTTTAGATGAGGAACTGGGTACCCCGCCAAGGTGAGGTATGCAAGATTCCCATCCCATGTGGTTCTGAGACACTAATATCCAGTCGTTGGAAATGAGGTTCCCACCAACAAGCGTGTTTCAAAAATGATAATCAAGTAGAAAATAAATGGGATTCCTATTCTCATTCTCCATTCATGCCATCCGAAATTAACTTTATTGTATAATATTTCTAGCAACAGTAAACTAATAATTCTCTACCAACATTGAAACCTAAGATGCATATGACAGCTCCTTTGTACAAGGGTAGAAAATAAAAGTAAAACTACACGTATTGGAGTTTCTTGGCTCCTGGAATAGATAACCGGCATAACCCCATATGTAGTTATGAAAACTAGATGAAAGATTGTTTTAACAACTTCCAGCATGTTGACATTAGCAGTGTATATGTTCTAATGAGGCAACAGAGTCGCCAAAATAGAGAAAGGAAGGGAACAGCTACGGAGGAAACAGGACTTACTTTATGAGAAGCAACTGTCTGTCGGACTCCGAGGAGATGTAATCATCATTATCTTTGGCCATGTAGTGGTTGGATCTGTCCTGCTGATGAGAGTTTGGCAGCCTCATCAGTTCTCGTCGCATCCCACTTAGATCAGAAGTGCTTGTGCTATTTAACTCTTTCCCGGCAACTACTGCTTTCTTCACATTGCCCACCTAAATTACACAGCGTCAACCAAATAGGATTTATGTACTTGTACAAAATAGGAAACTATTGAACAGAATGTGACTAAATTTTTTCATGAGATGCATAAGTAACCTGGGTCCTAGCAGTACTGGTCCATCTCCTTCGTTTTTCAAGCTCTATTTCGGTGATGCCATACCAAGAAGGGTCTCTAGCTGCCACAGATATTGTCTTGTCCAACTCATCCACCTTCCTATCAGAAAAATAGCTTTAAAAACTAAAACATGCATGATAGTGTCCTTGAAAGAAAGACATTTCTGAAAGGCCTTTGCAAATTTATATTCGCTATGTGAATTCAAACGAGGGAAAGGTACGATGAAATTGTAAAAATTGGGTCGTACACTCGTACAAGGTGAAGGCATCAGCACCAGGGTACAAACTCCCAGCAATATGATTTAGATCAAATGATAATGTGGAAGCGCATTATTGATCTTTTCAAATAACAAACCAGGTGAAACCTGTGCAACTAAACTATTATGCTTCGAACACATACCTGCCACTCAATGCTCTCACAACTGGTAAGGAGCTCCTTTGTGAGACGCGAATGCTCTTCAGTATTTGTAATGGTGCGTTCCCATTGGCGAAAAAACGACTGCAACTTATCAATCTAATCAAGTGTAATAAAAATGTCAGAATGCTTTTTGATTTCTAATCCACATTTATTTGAAATCATGCACAGAGAAAAATAACAAATTTGAACCTAAGAAAAGATGTGATGCAAGGCGTGCATGTGGTGTGTGTTTGTGTTTGTGTGTGTGTGTGTGGGTGTGAAAGAGATCTTACACAATTCATAGGTGTACCAGCCCAACTTTATTATCTACAACAAATGCAAGACTACAGTATTCTATTATCTCTTTGTTGCTTTCATAATATTTCAAAAGTAACATGAGGAAAATTTCACCTTCATATAAATCAATTAAAAAGTCACCGTAAAATACAAACGACCCAAGGAAACAACTAATTTCATGTGTTTTCCGCGCAATGGAACTAGGTAACACCACAAATTGATAAATAAATCTTGAAGTGAATGTTGCAACAACTTCATGGTCCTCAACAGCAGAAAAAAATGAAGAGCAGAAGTACTTCATCACAAATAAAGAAATTAGGAGAAACTGGGCTTACAGATTCTTTAATCTCCTCCTTCACAATGTAAAATGGATCTTGAGCTGAAGACATCTTGCTGACAAGGGCATATTATTTACTATACACATAAATATGGTAAATTCATTAGCAAATGAGCATCACATAAATTCCTCAATTGGAAAATTTAACTAGCTTTCTTCACATTGATTATTCCCATTAATGCTAGAGAGAGGCGACAAGGATTAGAGATGACATTCAAGGGATAACAAGGAAGTATAGTTCCCCAAAAATGGGAAAGGGATTAACTTGGTCAAGTTCTTTCATATTGATAACTAGCATCATCCACTTATTGCTTCTCAATCATGATTTAGACTAATGTTATCTTTTCCCTGATTAGCCGCATATCACGTTGTAAGAGTGAAGAATATGCAGGTCAATCAGTTATTGAAACCATTTGCACAAATATCAGAAATGATGGGCCTCAGAAATTTTCAATGTCAAGAATAGCTCCAATCGAATGCGGTTGTAAGACTTTCAGGAGACGTCAATCAGCTTACAAGGCCATGGAATTCATTGGAACCATAGACAAGCAACATGGACCAAGGAAACATAGCTTAAGAAACTGCTATGTATAAATAATGTTCATGAGCTTATCTCAAAAAAGTAAAATATATAAGAAGGTTTTAATTAATTGATAATAACAATAATATTCATCTCGTACAAGACTACAATGCATTTCTGTGACAAAGTTAAGAAAAATATATAAATTAATTAATAAGCCTACAAAGTTAAGAAACAATGCATTCTACGAGATGATTCTTCTTCTTTGAAGCATTTTTTTCAGGCGTTTGCTAATTCCCGCCAAAAGTCATCTGCTAACCCGAATATTATCATTTAAGACATTTGAAAGTCAGGCCTTGGCAAGAATGCAGAAAACAACATGAATTGCTCGAACTTTGTGATGATTGATATATTCTCAGATTAAATACATTAGATAAGTACATATGGTTTGTTTCACTTGAGGCTTGAGCATAATCTAGCAAGTTGCAGTATTGGAGAATATTACACAAATGCACACTCAAACACACACACACACACACACAAAGATGTAGAGGGACAAGAAATTACATATAGACTGGGAATTAGTCAAAAGATTTCCGAACAAAATTACCCAATTGAACATTTCAGGCCTTGACATCCAATTAAAAACAAGTAGATTAGCCAAAAACTTTACAGAAACTATACAGATCTAAAAGCAAGCAAAATCAACTGAAATGATTACTGGAAAGAGTTGGTAGATTCAATATGAAAAGTAATTGTGAACATTTAGCTGATCGAGGAGTGAATTAAGATTTTGATCACTTGGGTTTTTCCAAAGTTCATGAAAATCAAACAACATATACGATATGAGATAAAGAGGGAATGAAGGATTACTTAAATCAGATCAAAGAGAATTCAAAAACCCTAACCTCAAATGAAAGAAGATGACGATTTGACGAGCGACAAATTCCAAATCGATCAACTGTTTGGTTTTGCTTCTCAGAATCGAATACGCGGGCCCGACTTATTGGTATTTCTTTCATGGTGTATTTTCCAGCCCGACCCCCTCTTTTTTTTTTTTTTTTTTTTTTGAGAAATTGTTGATCGGTTTTTTTTTCCCAAACTTTTTGTTCCACAACCGTCCTGTTCTTTTTTTCATCTACTAAAATTCATTTTTGAAATATTGTTAATAAAATACATAAATTATCTGTTTTCTCAGCTCCGGATCAATAATTTAAAATTCAAAAATCACGATTGTTGCACAACAAAACGAGGATCGATATATTCAGTCAGGTCGAGGGGGTCGAAGGGACATCATCTTTTTGTGGTGGTTCGAGGTAACACCCCCAAAAAGTAAACATCGTTAAGTACAAAATTATAATTGACCTGTTCTGGATTGGAAGATTTTTCAGTAGAAATTAGACGTGTCAAAACAGGCACGCATGACAGATTTGCCCACGGGCCTAAAAAGCCCGATATAGAACGAGGTGGGGTGGGTTTGCCCTAAAAAATGACGATCCCTAAAACTCTTCGCCCAGCCCAAACCGCCTTGGGTTGCTGGTAAAACGGGCATGCCCGCCAAAATGAAGGGATGATAATGAAGTAAGGATTAATAAAATAAGGGTCGCGCTATTGAAACCCCCCGTTTCTCCAAGTTGACCTCCCAAAATCCAAACTTCCTATTTTACCCTCTCTTATCCAAGTTGACCCCCCTTCCCACCCCCCTCACTGCCTCCTCCCTCTCCCCTACTTCACTGTCTCTTCCCTCCCCCACACCGCATCCTCCCTCTCCCCACCTCACTATCTCCTCCCTCCACCCCACATCGCCTCCTCCCTCTCCCCACCTCACTATCTCCTCCCTCCACCCCACATCGCCTTCTCCCTCTCCCCACCTCACTATCTCCTCCCTCTCCCCCACCTCAATGTCTCCTCCCTCAGCCTCTTCCCTCCCCGATCCATCTTCTTCCCTCCTTCCATTACCTCCCCCCTCCCCCATCACAATATACTCACCCCCCTCACATATCCATTTTTCCTCGTTTCTCCCTCTTTAAAAAAATTATTTAATTCCAGGTTTGTTCGGCCATGGTCAACCGAACAAACTTGTTCTGTTCGACCATGGGTGACCGAACAACCTTGAATTGTTCGGCCATGGGTGACCGAAAAACCTTGTGTTGTTCGGTCACCCATGGCCGAACAATTCAAGGTTGTTTGGTCACCCATAGCCGAACATAATAAGTTTGTTCGGTCGACCAGGGGCGAACAAACCTATAATTAATTTTATTTTATTTTTAAAAAAAGGGAGAAGCAGGGAAGAATGAAGGTGGGGGGGAAGGGATGAGACTATGAAGGGGTGAATAGTGTGATGGGGGAGGGGGAGGAGGTGGTGATGGAAGGAGAGGGAAGAAGTTATGGATTGGGGGAGGGATGGAGGAGACAGTGGAGGAGAGATGGAGGAGACGATGTGAGGGGGAAAATGAGGAGGCAGTGAGGGGGTGGGAAGGGGGGTCAACTTGGATAGGGGAGGGTAAAATAAGAAGTTTGGGTTTTGGAGGGTTTTGGGGGGGTCAACTTGGAGAAATAAGGGGTCACAATAGCACGACCCTAAAATAATAAGAATCTTTCAAATTCATATGAAAGCATTTCAGCTCTAATCTTTCTTTTCATCCCCTCCGTCTTCTCTCCGTTGCGGTGCAACTCCTTTGTAACTCTTTCCATTATTGTGCGGTGGATATAGGAAGCTCCTCCTCCATTTGCATGTGAAAATGTTTCCATGAGGCGACAATGAGACGAGAGAGAGAGAGAGAGAGAGAGAAAGAAATATGCAGTGATTGGTTGTGTGTAGGATGGAGACACGGTTGATAAGAGACGGCCAACGGTAGATCAAGATATCTGAAGTGATGGGACGATTGGACGAAGGGTAAAGAGAGAGAGCGAGAGATTGAAAACGAGGACGGTGGTACGTCATGACTAGCGCGTGAGAGTCTGAGAGTCATCAAGATGAATTAGAATTTAGAAATGGGTGAGTGACGGAGGAGTGGTACTGATGTGTGTGGGGTTGAGACTAAGCCCAACTATCCAAATCAATATAGAATATATATAAAATGACTGCGATACCCTTAATGAGCATGAGACGTACTACGAAAATGCATCGCGATACAAAAAGTGATGTATTGCATTTCAATTTTTTTTGAAAATACATCACGATTCAAAAATTTATGCACCGCGATTCAAAAAATGATGTATCGCGATTCAAAAAATGATGTATCGCGATTCAAAAAAACAATTTTAATTGCTTGTTCTTCTCCTTCTCTTTTTTTCTTCATTTCCATGGATTTGTCTTTCCAGTTCATCGTCGCCAGCATCGGTTGTCTCCCACAGATCTGACCAAGTCTCTTCCACGCCATTCGCTTCCTCCATTCTGATTTCTCCATTGTCACCCCTATTTCAGTCCACCACCAACTTCGTCTCCATCTTCATCTAGTCGGTCTCTCTTTCTTTCTCTCTCTAGGCTCTAGTTGTTCTCACGTCACCCCAACCCCAGTGACCTCTTTCCTACCTCCATCTCCATTCATCGTCGCCATCTCCACTCGCCTCATTTTCAGACTCGCCTTCTCCGCCAACCTCCTTCCCCTGTCACCGACTTCTATTACTGAACCAGCGAGCTTGCTCTAGTCCAAATAAGCCTTCACCGCACATGCAGCAGCTCTCCGGTGTGCGTGCGACAGCTTCCTTTCTAAAATGGCATTTTGACATGATTTCACATTTTTTTTTTACTTTGGGTATTATAGGAAGATTCATTACAAAAATGATCTTTTGCGATTTAAAAAAAGATGGGTGAACTGGAGGGGTTACAAATTTTATAAAAGGGACCGACCATAATTTTACCCTAGAATATAATATTGTAAAAGGCCCAAAACCAAAAGTACAAATTATTATTTAGGGGAATTTCAAGTGGGTACAATTTTGAAAACATGTTTTCATCTAGGACCACTAATTTTGTGAACATTTCATAAAACTACAAATTGCTTGTCAAATGACAAAAATGCCATTAATGAAAAATCTGATGCCAATCCTTGGCATCAGAAATCAACCTGATGCCAAAAATCAACCTGATGCCAGGCATCAGAAATCAACATGATGCCAAAAATCAACCTGATGTCAGGCATCAGAAATCAACCTAATGCCAAAATCAATCTGATGCCAGGCATCAGAAATCAACCTGATGCCAAAATCAACCTGATGTCAGGCATCAGAAATCAACCTGATGCCAAAATCAACCTGATGCCGGCATCGAAATCAACCTGATGCCAAGATCAACCTGATGCCAGGCATCAGAAATCAACCCGATGCCAAAAATCAACCTGATGCCAGGCATCATGTTGCTGATGCCAAAAATCAACAATTTCATTTTCATCTTCTGCCGGCCACGATTGCAATACCAGTGGGGGTGTAGATTATTCACAAAAGATTGTACACACCATATCGTTTCAAAGAAGCTTTATCTGTCATACAGACGGTCAATTTCCATGGCGATCCTAAGGGATCCAAAGATGCTTTATTCTAACTAACAAGGAATTATCATCTGCATCTACAAATACATCCTTAGAGCTTAGAGTGCTTTCGTCCCCGAGTTCCAATCTCGCCGTCCATCACTATCACATCCTCATCCACGTTCACCGGAGCTGTAAACACGGACTGCGACCTCAACGAAGGCGTTTCAAATTTCAATGTTCTCAATTGCCGAAAACGGCGATCTTGCCCAAGACGAGCCTCACGATCCTAAGCTTTTCTTTTTCGATTCATGATAAACTAACTGGGTGTCGAAGAGAGATTTTTTTCGGTAAGGATCTGGGCGGAGACAACACCTTACTATCAACCATGGAGGAATCAGGTCAGAGGAAGTGGTGGTGATGGAGCTTCGGCCGGAGTTCAACAGTTGACAGGCCTAGTTGGTCCTCGAATTCATCGGGAACAGTGAGGAATCCAGTGGCACAGCTATTGCATACGGGAGAGTCTAGAATATCGTAGAAGTAAGATAGATTCATTTGCTTTACTAGATTTCGGTTGTGGTATCGGCAATGGCGGATTTGAACCGGAGCACCGTTCTTGTCACCGGCGCCGGTGGTAGAACATGTAATGTGTTTGTTCGCTAACTCCATTAGTTGTTGATGATGAATTCTGATTTTACCCGCTTGACCGAGGATGGAGATTTGGAAAGAAGACTGATCATACACAAATGGTAGTCAAGTACTTTTGCCCAAAAATTGTACCTAAAAGAAATGTGCAAAAAATAGGTGGATTCATTTGAAAACATGTTTTTAAAAATGTACCGACTTGTAATTTTTTCTATTATTTATTAATCAAGTGACCGGCAGCCCGTCAATTAATTCACAAAATACCTAAATGTTGTGTGATTTTCAAATTAATCACTAAATCTCACCGCAAGCACACGGCTATTCGTGTAGTATTTAGGATGTCGATCCCATAGGAACTTTGAATCAAGTACCGAAGAACTCACAATTAAAATAATCTAGATGGGTTGATTTCAAGATTTTGGTTATGACGAGTAAATTAAATTAACAAGACTAAATTAACTAAACTAAAACGTAAAATTAGATTTTTTATTTTAAACAATAATTAAAAAGATTTTAGGATTTCAGTTCACCACAACAATGGATTTATAAGTTTCGTAACAATCTTTTTGTTCACGATGAATGTCAAGTTTTGAAGGCGAATTGCAATTGTATTCTTTCGAACTACTCTTAACCGTGTCTAGATTAATTCAAATATGATGTCTCGCACAATGAATTAATCTAATCTCATTATGTCCTACAATTCATTTAGCCTCTAGAAATTTAATCAACTGTCGTTCTCATGAATTTCTAGTTTAATTTAACAGTTCTGTTACCTACGCTTCTCCTTTCAGTCCTTCACTTTAGTAACTAAGATTATTGCAAAAACGTAGTAGTTTCACCTTTCACTCCCTCACTAGTACAATTTTATACAATTATTAACAAAGCTAAAATCGAATCAAAATGGACAACATTCAAACAAACAAAAAGATATAAACTTTATTTATAAATCCATTATGGGCTACACCTAATCCTAGAATTAAAAACTACTCACACATAATTAAAGGTACTAGCATGAACATTTTAGGAATAACAATGGAAAAAATAAAAGTAAAGACAAACAAAGTTGCAGACATGTAGTAGTTGATACAGTCTGTTTGTCTTCCACCTGCTCACTCCAATACCTTCTCCTCTCCATACCATGATCAGTTCCAATTGAAGACAAAGCAACCAACAGCTCCTTGCATTTATTGCATCCAACCTAATAGAGTTGTTACTCACTTCGTCTTCTCCAACGATCTCAAGAATGCTCCGATATAAATTCTGCCATTGAAGACTGAAGAAATTAATACTCTGAACTTATTCAACAACATCAAGTCATCTTTCTCAGTGCATTCAAAGAGATCGTAAACTGATCAACGAAGTCCTCAACAACAACAAGAAGATCTGCACATTAATTGCTACTCATTTACTTCATCTTGTTATATTCATTTACTATTTTTCAACAATGTGATTATTCTGTTTTCCCATATATTCACTTCCCCACCCCCAAATACAAGTCAAATATTTTATACACGGTTCATTAGAGATTTCTGTAATAGAACTAGTGGAAAACATAGTGCACTTTCAAATCCAAGGTTGACTGCTTTGGTGGTGGACGTAGTACTCTTTATATTACGGACCATCTCAAAATACCTGTGTTCATTGTGTTACCTTATTTACTGTTTGAATTCATTATCTTCTACTTAACTTATTCTCTTGAGCATCAAACTTAAGTGAACAGTCAAGTCTACTGGTAGTGCTTCACCAACAGACTTAGTTTGTCTTCCTTATAAGTATTTCGTTACTTCAACCTTTTCAATAGGTTGTAAGTACTTGTTTTGGGAACCTTCACGAAAAGTTTTTAAGTGTAACTAGGCTATTCAACTCCCCCCCCTTCTAGCCTAGTATTGTGTCCTTTGTGACTAACAATTGGTCTCAGAGCTTAACTCTTCGAAAACAAGTTTTTCTAAGATTAACCTCTTGAGAGATAAAGATCCAATGGCACAAACACATTATATGCTACCTACATCAAATGTGAACCACGTCACAATATTGGACGAAGGTCATTTTGATGTTTGGAAGGATAAGATAATGTGTCATATGAACTCTATTGATAATAGGTTATGGAAATACGTACTAAAAGGACGTCACGTGCTAATGAAGGCAAATCTTCTTGCAAGTGTTGGTGGTAATCCTCCAGAAGTTGCAAAAGAAGAATCTAAATGGACAGAGGACGAAAGGAAGCTAGTGGAGCTAGACAATAAAGCTATAAACATAATTACTAGCTCTCTAGACACTAGCACCTATCAACAAGTGATCCGATGTACATCTGCCAAAGAGATGTGGGAAGCTCTTATAGAATACTTGGAAGGAGACCAAGATACAAGAGACAACAGGAAGTACACCTTTATTCAACAATTCGACTCCTTCAAGAAAGATCCTAAGGAAACCCTAACGCAAGCCTACGATCACTTCAGCGAGGTAATTAACAGCTGCTTCTCTTTAGGTAAAACTTATGGCAAAAAGGAAATAAACATGACATTTCTAGGCTCCCTAGGTAGTCTTTGGCATGTTAAGACTACCGCCATGAAAGAATCCAAGAACTTGAATGAAATGACTCTTCATAGTCTTTATGCAAGTTTGAAGGTTTATGAGCTCGAAGTCAGTCAAGCTTTAAAGCAGGACAAACAGTTCAAAACTCTGTCCTTGCCAGCCATGGTACAAGAAACCATTCCAGTTGATGACAAACCTTCCACTTCCTCCAGCGAAAATGATTTTCCTTCTGATGAACAGTTTGCTCTGTTTGTAAAACGTTTTAAGAAATTTGCAAAATCTGGAAGGAAGGACACGCACCAGTAGCCTTTTAGAAAGACTGCTGAAGCCTCATCTAACAATGTGCTTGTGTGTTATAACTGTAGGAAACCTGGTCATTTTGCTTCTAAATGTCCAAAGCCAAAATTTGAAGCATACCAAAAACCTCTTTATAAGAAATTTCAAAAACAAAAAGGTATGTTGGCTGATGACATTAAAGAAAAGCTGGTTGCTACATGGTTTGAGACTGATTCAGAAGAGGATGAGGACGATTTGAGCAATCCAATATATGCTTAATAGCTCAAAAATCAAGCCCCACATATGGCTCTGAACATGAAGTCAAAATCTCACCTCATCCTTGTGAAGAGGTTGAGAGTAATTGTGAGAACTTCAGTAAGGAAAAACTACTTAAGGATAATCAAGACATGCTTGAGGAGTTCAACACCTTCAGGGTAGCCTATGTAAAACTTGCGAAGAACTATGAAAAGCTTACTGCTGAGAAATATGTGATGGCAGCTGAGATTCAAACTCTTAATAGCTATCAACAGGAGAGTATCAAGCTGAAATGAGAAAACAAATTCCTATGTGACAAAGTTGAGTGCTTAGTTGAGCACATCAAATAGCTAGACCAGGAGAAAGAGGCCTTGCAAAAGACCATTGACTCGTGGAACAGCTCCAAGGAAACCTTTGAAGGTGTTGGTCCGCAATAAAGCTCAAATAGGCTAGAGGGGGTGAATAGCCTATGATACCACATTAAAAACTTTTCTTTTGGATATGCATGAAGTATAGGTTTTAGTGGCATAGACGGTAGACTGGTTGAGTATGTCTGTTGTCGGTTTGAAACAGAACAGAACAAAACAGAAAACTTGCTCTCAGTAGAGTTATGAACTCTGCTGGTGAACCGTCAGTAAAACAAAACCCTATTTAGAAAGAGTTTAAGCAGCGGAAATATTTAGGCTTAGGTTTTAAGAAGTCTTAAGTAGATGTACACGATTATATGATCAGAACAACAACATACTTAATCCTTCTTCCAAAATGCAGGTTTTAGGAAGTCATTGAAATGTGGCTTTTCAAAAGATAAATCAGTTTATTAAAAGCACATAGAGAAATAAAGATTGGAAGATGAATAATTGAAAGAACATCTGAATTTATTCAAGGATAAATTACATATTACATCAATCTAGACTCTCTATAAAATTTTTGTTCTAATCTTCATCAATCCCCAAATATTGTACTTAATCGTTTATAGACAAACTCTTAAGTACAAATAGGAGACGAGATGAGAAATAGTAATGAGAAGACACTATTGTTATTCGTTCAGATTATAAATATCTGAACGAATGAGTGCAAAGCACTCGACCTCCTAAGATGATTGATTATTACACAATCAATAGCATTTGTATCAAAATACAAATCTGAAGATACGAGTGTAATATGAACAGACAGCTCTTCATCTTCCTAGGGCAACATCTGAGTTCAATCTTCAAATCGATCAACAACTTGACCTTTAGCTTTAGAAATAGATTTCTGAAGATTCAGCTAAAGGCTGAGTTCTTCGAAGAAAGATGAAGAACTCAAATCAAGAACTGTGTTCTTGACCAAGACGAGAATCTTAACTGTTGATAATCTCTGATCTCTCTTCTCTTCTTCAAAGTAGTTCTTCCTAGCAATTCACAGGAGGTGATTTGCTAAGGTCTGGGTAAGCTCACTGCAATCAGGATGTAGAGATTTGAGATGCGTTGGTGAAGATGATCTCGTTGTCGATCTCTTTTCTTCTTCGAAGTTCTTGGTGCAGATTCAAAGACTCTGTTAGTTTTTGTTTTTGTCTCGGCGTCCCTCTATTTTTCGTCTATGTGAAGAGTAGAAGAGATATCCTTTTTATATTGATCGCTGCCAAGATGATCGTTGAGATTTTGAAGATAAACTTTCTATTCGTTAGAGATGATGTATGTTGAAATCCACTGGATAGAGATGTTTTGTTCAGCTGGACCTTTGATTGATGGATAAAGGCTTTGTCTTCAATATCCTCGAATCTGTTGCCGTCGCCGATCATTGGCGCTTTCAAAAGTGAGTCTCGACGTCGATGCTTGTTTAGATGATCTGTCCAATAAAGTAGATTCTTTTACAGATCACATAAGAGAGAAAAGATCTTGCAGTATCAATGATGTCAGGCTTCACGAGGATTTGAATGGCTCTTGAAGCTTGAATACTTTTGTCCTTGTATTGATCTACTGCAGTCTTGACTTCTCTGAAGCACATGCAGAGTAAGGTCTGCTGGTCTGATGTTCAAGGGTGAGTCTATCTTAAAAGAATGACTGATGTTCGTTGATGTGAACATTCAAACCGTAATATGTCTGCTGGTGGGTCTTCAAGGTGTCTTCGAGATGCACTTGATAAGTTTGCTGGTGAGGAATCCTTTGAGACTTTGTCACTGTAGCACGTTTGTTGGTGGTGAGTCTTCAAGGTGTCCTTTAATGCATTCAACAAGTCTGCTGGTGACGAGTTTTACGAAGAGCCTTTTGAGACTTCAGCAAGTCTGCTGGTGCTTGTGCATACGAGGTGTTGTTCTGTTCAATCATCTATGAGGAGGTTAGGACTAGAATAGGACGACCTAATCTGAGACCTATGTGTTATCAAACAAGCTGTCACACTAACCGGTACGCAGACCTTTTAGCCACTTGTTATGATACATAGTAATGGGAACAAGCAAATCAAAATATTAGGGATATGCAACAAGATAATTTGATTATCAAGAAGCATATTCCAACAGAAGGAATCTTTTCTAGCCAAAAGCCAAGTGGAGACAAATCAGGCTTAGGCTATAATAATGAGCACAACCTAGCAAGCTCTTTTATCACAAAGGAAGGCGAATCCTCGAAGACTGTTGTTGATCTTTCCTTCTCCAAACAGACCTTTGGTAACAAAGGTAAACGTGGACTGGGCTATACAAGTGTTTCATACATTTACTCCAAGGCTCACAAAGGGAAAGCCAGAGTTGCTATTTCTGATGAGAAGCTTGTTAAAAGAACAGTAAAGAAATCTAAATCTACTGACAGCAGCTCTGCTAAGGCAAAGTCTACTGGTGCTAAACAAACGAAATCTCTGCTGGTACCTATCAAGTTTGTCTATGAAAAGGCCAAGGCTCCCAAGCTAGCTGACATTAAACTTAAAGGAGTTCTGGTGGATGCTCCTAAGTCTCTTAACAACAAATCAGCCAAGGATAGGTCTACTCTTAATAAACCTAGGAACACTCACAAGAAACCTCTCAAGCCTGCTGTCAACAAGCTTGTTGAACCAAAGAATGCTGTTGGAAAGAAAGAAAGTCACAAGCACTCTACAGCAAAAGCAGATCACAGTTCTTCATGGAATTTTCACCTTTGCCATTCTTGCAATTGTTTAGGCCATCTGGGCCCAGCATGTCTGCTAAGGTTTACACCAAAATCTAAGAGACCTAGTTCTCTCAAGGTTAAGCAGGTATGGGTCCCAAAAGGTTGCTAATCATCAGGACCCGAAAGAAAATAAAGTGGACCTTGTTTCCTTGTTTTTTTTCCAGGTCTGCTTCATGGCTATAGATTCAGAAGATAAGGACATCTATTACCTCGACAGTGGCTGTTCAAGGTACATGACAGGGAACAGAAGTCTACTTTCAAATATAGCTGAAGTTAAAGGTCCAATGGTGATATTCGGTGACAATGCAAGAGGGAAGACAATTGGGTATGGCTCAATCACTAGAGGAAATATCTCCATCAATAAAGTTTCTCTAGTGAATAGCTTAAAGAATAATCTTATGAGCATATCCCAATTATGCGACAAATGTCTTATCTACCAATTCTCCTCCAACCAATGTCTCATCAAAGATAGTGAATCCCGCTCAACTCTACTGACTGTTAATAGACAAGGAAATATCTATGTCGTGGACTTAAACTTACTAGGGAGATCTTCCAGTCTTTGCCTAGTTGCCAAGAACATTCGTGACAACAGTTGTCTTTGGCAAAAGCGTCTCAGCCACCTCAATTTTAAGTACCTATCCAAAGATGAGTTTGTCAAAGGTCTACCTACGGTGTCTGCCGACCACGACAAAAGTTGTAAAGTTTGTCAATTAGGAAAACTTTCCAAGTCTTCCTTCAAGAGCAAGCCTGTTATGTCAACTTTAAGACCTCTTCAACTTCTGCACATGGATCTCTTTGGACGAATCACTAATGTCAGTATCTCTGGAGACAAGTACACATTTGTAGTACTTGACGACTACTCATGATTCACTTGGATTGAAACAATGACATCAAAAGATGAGACATATGATATGGTCACCGCTCTATTGAGAAGATTTCAAACTCAAAAACTTGAAGACATAAGTGACATCAGATCAGACAACGACACTGAATTCAAGAACAACAGTGTTGAAAGATATTGTGATGACCACACGATTGGCCATAACTTCTCTGCTACCGGGACTAACAAGAAGTTAATGGGAAGTTAATGAGAAGTAAATGAGAGACTAAAGGCTCCCCAATCTCTCCCACCCCCTCCTTCCCCCCATCGATAACTCTCTTTTCTCTCATATGCACGACAGACATTCTTATCTCTTAGAAATCGATTTATGACATTCTTCTCTCTTCTCTCTCACTATCTCTCTCCTTCCTATCTCCCTTCACTCTCACCCAATGCATCTCCCTCAAGATTTAACAGATTCCACCAAAAAAATCGAAAATCCATTCACAAATATGTTTTGATTTCGAATTACTAGCTATAATTTTGATTTACTTGCCATTGTTGTTGATATTGCTGTTGACATTATAGTTGGAGGATATCGCCTATGATTGCTTATGATTCTGTTTTTTTTTCAATTTCGCACAAAACATCTACTAGGGTTTAGCGGATGTTTTGTAAAACAACCGCTAAAGCTAAGCGGCATTTTAGTGATATATTCGTTCCAAAGTAGCAGCAGTGTGTATATTACAATGATTTAATGAAAATGGATTTTTGTGGTTGAAAAAAAAAGGCACTTAAGTGGTTACAATTTCACAAAAAGGTACCAACCCGCAATTATTCCTATTATATTCTATATTGATTTGGACAATTGTGCTTATAGTCTCAACTCCACACACCAGTATCACTCCCCCATCCCTCACCCATTTCTAAATGAGTGACCTTAAACGTAACACCTAAAATACTAAACGTAACACTATTTAATAGCTGGAAATATCTAACTACCGCTCTATATATTAATAGATTAAACCAACCATCAAACCCCCTTCATTTACTCCTTCAACCAACCACCCCCTCCATTACTCCCGCCCCACTCCCTCCCTCCAACACTAACTTTTCCTCATCTTCATCTTTGATAACAAAAAAAACCCCAAACCCTTAACTCAAATTGTACAAAGGATTGTAATCCCAATGAAGATGAAGATGTTCACGTGGATGATCATTTTCAGGGAATCTCTTATCATATATAGTTTTTTTTAATTGAATTTTATAACAATTTCCATTAAAAAAATTCGAAACTGGTAAAAACATCTGCTATGTCTCAACGGATGTTTAGCATTAGTGCCACTAATGTATAACGGGTGTTTTGTTATACATCTGTTTCATAGCCACAATTGTTGTTCTAAATTCTTGTTTCTTAGTAGTGGATATCTTGCATAACATCCACTTTTTTGTTGTGGTTGTTTAGTACAGATCCGCTATTGAGTAGCAGATGTTTACTCATAGAGCCGCTATGTGGTGGCAGCTGTTTTACATTTTTTGTTGGAAATAATTTTTTTAAAAAATCAAAAATAGGTAGTAGGATAAGATGGCCTTACAAACTACAATTACTTTCTATTAATACATTTTATTGTTATTTGTTTATAGGATTACCACTTTGAAAATGAGAATAATCTATTTCCGGATGTATCTTATTTTTTTGTGATGGATGAAAAAATTATTGATCTAGTGGCGGCAGAAAAATGGGTTAGAGATACATGAAACTTTTACCATTAGCTGCAAGGAAGCATTGATAATTGTCTTGTTTCATTTTTCGTCTATTCCTAAACTTTTCTTATTAAGAAAAGCTTTTTTACCACCTTACCCTTATTTTTTTCTTCATACTTTAAATATATGCCACATTTACATATGAGTTTTAAAAGAAACCACATATTATACTAATATCTATAATATAGTCAACTGATTTTTCTTAATCCGTGTGTCAAATCAAATACGATAATTATTTGTGAATGAAGTATTTTTTTTAAAACACTCATGTGAGAGTGAGATTCGTCAATTTAAGTGAATATTAAATCAACGATAAATTGATAAAATTAATTTTTCAAGGAGAAAAAAAATTAGAAAGTGAACACCTTTATTGAACGGCCTAAAAACAAAATATGTCTCTTTTTAGGAACGAAGAACTCCCTCTTTTTCAAATAATTGTTATCCTTTCTTTTTTTATCTGTTTCAAAATAATTTTACTATTTCAAAATTTTCATTTTTAGGAAAACACTTTTACTACTTGACCCTTACTTTTTCTATCTATTTTAATTATAACCACATGTTCAAGTGGATTTAAGAAACCACACATTACATAAATATTTATAATATAGTCAAAAAAAAAAAAAAAACGAGTCAAAGAGGACGATTACTTGAAATCGGATGGAGTACAAGTTAATTTGGATGGAAAAGGAAAGGACAACACTACGAATCTTTTTTCATTATAGATATGAAACAATAATTAATGAGAAACAATTTTATTTTGAAAACATAGAAGTGGAATGTGAATGTTGTTCGTGTTAATTTGTATTGGTGAGTTTGTTTTAATGATTATAGAAAAAAATAGAGCAAAATAAATAATTTGGATGATGATGAATTTCATAGCTAAAATCCATATATATATTAGACATCATTAATTTTAAATATGATATTGGTAGTTATAATAGTCCTACATGTTAACGACAAAATGTTATAAATAAAGAAGTATTCCAAAATTTATAATAACTTTTTCAAGCAAAGTAGGGACAAGAATATTTTAGAGTTATCAATACAAACCTGAACTCCAAAGAATTAGCAATTTTGATGTCATCGTGGTTACTGGTTAAATCAAATTTTGAAATTGTTTCGGCACATGGTCTGACTTTGAATTAAAAAAACCTATTTTCATTGAGAGAAAATTGTGTGGTGTGCTATTGTAATACCCCAAATAATATATATATATATATATATATATATATATATATATATATATATATATATATATATATATAATATAATAATTAATATTATATTTGTTTTGGGCCTATCTTTAGAATTTGTCACCCATGTGTGTTGGGCCAATACAATTAGTAAATTAGTGGTTTGGGCTTGGATCATTTTAATAATAATAATAATAATAATAATAATAATAATAATAATAATAATAATAATAATAATAATAATAATAATAATAATAATAATAATAATAATAATAATAAGATGATGATAAACTAGTAAACTAGTAATTATCTTATCTATTCCTGAGCATTCAAACGAGCGGGAGCCGTGGCACGGGAGGAGTTTACGAGTAGTAATCGACTTGATTACGGAAGAAATTTTTGGGAGATAAGTAAGGGGTTGAGGGTTTAAGTTATCGATAGAAACAACCCATATACATCACTACTCTACCTTGCGGCTGATTCATAGAGAGAGAAAGTGAGAGACGCCGGTAGGAGCAAGGAGAAAGAGAAGGAATCGTGAGCACGAAGTCGGAAGCATACCGAGAAGTTCTTCGGGTAAGTTGTCGTGATCCTTTTTTATCAATGTAAACACCGACCGAAACCTTCTGTGGTTTGGTATCCTATTGTCTATGTGGATTGGGTTTTGTGCTTTGATGTGGTGATTAGAATAGAGGTGAGGAAAAACAATAGAGTTGGTTGGTTATATTTGTTTATGATTTCATGGGATGGTGAAGTGAAGAGAGAGAGAGAGTACTGGTGGCATTGGAAGAAAGAGTTTTAAAAAAATGGGGCAAGGTCACAGAAAGAAAACAACGAAAAGAAGGAAATGAAAGAAAGAAGAAAGGTGAGAAGGAATAAGAAATAGTCAACAGTTTGTGTGGTTTCCAATTTGTGTAGGCTTGTGTGTGTTTGAAAGGTGTTGGAGTAGGTGTGCGAAAGGTTTCATGTTCACATGATGTATACATGAATGGAAAGAATCAAAACAAAATAATAATAATAAAATACTTTTATGTTAGGCTTTAACAATTATAATCATTTTATATATATATATATATATATATATATATATATATATATATATATATATATTGTTGGATTTTGGTACCAATACTGTACTTATGTAATCTTCTCATATTTTTAAATCGTAGGTTCGGACCGACGTGCGTAACAATATATCTTTAATTACAAGAGATTTTTTTTTTGCGTAGCAACTTTAACAAGGTAAGAGATTACGTTTCTTTTAGGTTATTTGAAAAAGTATAAAAATACTTTTAATGTTAGGCTTCCGCAAGTTCTTGAAATTTTTCGTTCTTTCATTTGCCATGCCCGACCTCATGTCGGTAGTTGCTTTGACTCTGTCGGTTGCTTTATTGAATATCTTCGTTATACCTTCGTTTTCGCAAATTTCATGTCTACTTTGATTTTCATGAAATACCTTGGTTATTGAGAAATTGCTCCGCATTTGTAAACCTTGTCGGTATACTCTTTGGTATTAAAAATGACGAATTTTGATATGAATTACGTTTTAATAATAGTACACTGATAGTACTATTTATGTTTTTGAAATTATTTATGATCACTAAGTATGAACAACCCGTCACGGGGATTTTCGTGACAACATTTGAAATAATTGAAATTTGCACCACTTGGCCTGTGAGTGCGGTTATCCGGATATACCTTAATATTGTACCCTTCGGGGGATTTGTGTAACCTTCGGGGGATTTGGTTCTTGGTCAATAGACTCTTATGTAATCTAAATAAATATTTTGATATTCGGTTATTACTGGCTGGTATGGGACAATCAGTAATGACAAAATTGTTTGATTCATATTTGTTCTGTT
This sequence comes from Codonopsis lanceolata, assembly GCA_013146195.2. Classification (NCBI taxonomy): domain Eukaryota; kingdom Viridiplantae; phylum Streptophyta; class Magnoliopsida; order Asterales; family Campanulaceae; genus Codonopsis; species Codonopsis lanceolata. Next base: position 38,394,767 of record CM028384.1, on the reverse strand, counting down.
TGAACTCTCCATTTAAAAAGAGATTTTTAAGGCTTTCGTTACCTATCTTTGGTTTTTGCAAGTTGTCAAATATCTAAAACTCTGTTTTACATACATCATGATTATTCTTTGAGTCACCCCTCCTTAGAAACCGTAGGGGTGACGTATAATCTTACTGAGCTTTGTTCGCTCACCTTTCACAACCATCTTTCTTCCAGGTCGAAATTAAAGACTAAGCTTGAGGTAGAGGATACCGGTGAAGAAATCAGGATTTTTAGGTCATAATTATATGTGTTGGAATTTAATGAAGACGAAGAAACTTTAGTAGACTTGTTTTCGAAATTTATTTTGGATGATTGTATTTAAATTGGAGACTTC
>CM028384.1:38366910-38389410 GCA_013146195.2 Codonopsis lanceolata | reverse complement strand
CTGCCTTGGTGGTGGCCGTAGCACTATTCTGATGTGAACCATCTCAAAATACTTGTGTTATTTCCTTCGTTTGTCTATTACTTGAACCGCCTAGTTTCCTTGTTCATTATATCCATTTCAATGAGAACTTAAGTAATCTGTAAAAGGTCTACCGGTAGTCCTTATCGGCAGACCTGGAACAATCTTCTTGAAGGTCTTCCGCTACTTGAAACTCTTCATATACTTCAAGTAACTTTCAAGGAACTTACTTAAAAGTTTTAAAGTGTTAATAAGCTATTCAACCCCCCCTTCTAGCTTATTATTGTGCTCATTGGGACCCACAGTTTGTTTTGATGTGCTTGGGTTTGAAATGGTGTTGTTGTTGTCGCCAAAGGAGCAGAGACATCACCTTTGCCGTAAGTCCTCCATTTCTTCTAATCTTTCCTTCCCCGTCTCTCCATCCATCGGCCCCTTCTCTCCGCCATCTCCTCTTCTCATCCGTCCCTCTCTTTCTTTTCTGTTCCAACACCCAGCACACGAGTGGGCATTTTGGGGGATTTCTAATAGAGCTGCGTTTTCACAGCAGCGTTTTGGAAAAAAGCTTCAATTTTGAGCGTTCAAAACGCAGCAAATTTTCCAAAACGTAGTATTGAAACACATTTTTTGGTCGAAACGCTCCGAAACGCAGCGTTTGATGGCCAAAACGCGCCACGAAACGAGCTCGGAGTGTTCCCTATTTTTTAGGACGATTAAGTGTCGCTTTTTTTAAAGAAAAAGATTTCTTAAGCAAAGTATGTATAATATAATATCTATATTATAAAAGAGGTCAGGGGCTAACTGACAGTCTAGATCAAATTGTATCAAACACAACTGATGTGACAGCCCGACCCGAACCCCAATGCGGAATCCCAAGGTCGTGCCGCCAAGACAAGCTAAAAGACGAACAAGCACCCGCTAAGCGTAGTAGTGCAAGTCCAGAGTTGAACCAACAAACGCTAAACAAGAATGAAAAGCCATAACGGCAAAACCGAATAACCAAAACTAAAATCTGCGGAAGCAAATCATAAGTGGGACCAAAGCCTATAATTATCAACTAATGATTACAAGGCTGAGAGACGACTATCTCTCGACAAATCTACGACTCGCGTGACGCAACATTGCGCACGTACAACAAACCATCGGCAACCTAAGGCCGGCAAAGAAATAAGAATACCAACGATAAAGCGACAACTCAGCGGCTATAACATGCCGGAGGAATAAATCAACTAAAGAATAAGATATTCAAATTCTAACAACTAAACACAAGTCCCACGACTAACGCCGTCGGAGATGACAATACCAACAATACTAGAATGAATGAGCTAGAGCATACTCGAAATAACAAGGAATAACTTCTAAAAGATACAACTCGACCAAGCAAGTCGGCTCCCAAAATAATACAATAACGAGAATACTAACATAAACTACCCGAGTAAAGTCTACGTAACTTTACATACGTGTCTCACAAATACATAATAACAGTAATGATAATAAACCCAAGCTTAAAGCCCGGAAGACCACCTTCTAGGAATCACTATCCGAAGCCGCCACGCGTACTAACGGGATCACTGCAAAAACTAAGGAAAACAAACACACGGAATGAGTCATAATGACCCAGTAAGTTACTAAATGCAAATGTATGGCATAGCATATCGTGGCATGGCATAATGCACCAACATATATAAAATCATGGTATCTTTATAGTCTACCCATAATAAACTTGTATCATGTCATCATGTAACATAAACTTCATAAACCATAGCGTTTTCTTTAGCACGTTTTCTTTCATATAAGTGCTTATACATAAGCACGTAAAATCAGGACCTGGGCCAAGCCCTCAATATTTAACCAAGACCTGGGCCTAGCCCTTCAAATGATCATAAACTGGGTTTCATTCTTCAAATGATCATAACTCACCAGTTTTCTTTAATGAGTTCCGCGTTACATTCATCCACCCTGGGATGAGGAATGGGAGCTCGATATCAGGCTAGGAGCCGCTAATACGAGACCACATCCCACTATTGGCCAAATAGTGAGGAGAAAGGGTACCAATGCGGCGATTCATAGCGAATGTTTCCAAAGGCCATGAATCGTCCCATTGCCGACAAAACGACCAAGACGCCAGCTGGACTCAAAATCAAGATGCTCAAGTAGATTATTTACTTGTATAAACCAATAAAGACCAAGTTCATCACAAAAGGATTCATCAAAGTAAGTAGGTCATAATGCTCTACAAAACCCAATAAACTATGCACATAAATGTACACACTTAACATGTTCAACTAACTTGTAAGTTTAGTTCAAAACCACATATTGAGGCATTCATAAACCTCAAGTCATCACCAATTCAAGAATAGCATATAAGCTCAACAATTCACAATATGAGGTCTACTATAGTCCTCTACTCAAGGTTAAATCAAAGACTACTACTTAGTCTAAGAACCACCACAAATCAAGGCTTAGCATTTAGCTTCACTTAAAGGTACACCGGACTTAGCCAAAGTCCCGCTCGTCATTTATAGTCGACATCCTCAAAACCCATCTCATGAATGACCAGACTACCTTGTAGTCTAAATCCGCAAGTATTTTCATATCCTCGCAACTAAATTCCTTATAGTGGACTCATCCAATAATCAATATTAAATGGTACTCGAGACCAAGAGTTGGTCTCTAATACACCGTGCTTTACAAGCACGTTCTAAACAAATTCCCAATAGGTCTCTATAACATGAGTATCCCAATTGGACACAACGAGATACTCGGGTGCGTACAAACATAAGCGAACGAGACCCGAACATCGTAGGGTCTCAACCCAAAGCTTGTTATCACATTATTGGCCTCATAATGACTCCGTTGAGTCTTAATTCTACCTTTCATTCTTTATGTGTTTCATAGCCCCACAATTAAACATTTCATTCATATATATATACTACAAAATCCCAACGTTCATTCGGGCTTGATTCCCAAGCCTAACGACCCAAAAACTCATTATAATCATAGCCAAACGAAACCCAAATGTTGTAGGATCTCGGCCCGAGTTCTTTAACACATTATTGGACTTATTTCGACTCCGTTGAGTCTAGAGGCTAGGTTTCATTATTTACATAATTCATCAACCCCAACATAATTCATCCTCTTCACTTCATAACAATTTCCAAAGTAATTTGGACTTGATTCCCAAGCCCTAAAATTCACAAAATCTTAACAAAGGGATAACCCATTTCTCCCAACACAATATCCTTCAAAACATCCTCAAGGCATTAACAAGTTCATAACTCCAAAATTCACCAATTAGGCATATTTCCCCAATGAACTCAAATAATATATGAGCATGATTTCTAGCATGCTCATAAGCCTAGAAACACATAATGAAGAGTAATCACACACTTCAACAATCATAAAATTACTCTACAAATGTTCTTACAAGTTATATTTCCAAAAATCCCCAAAATTGGGCAAACATAGCATAACAAGTGTTCATTGCCCACAAATAGCATATAGATTGTTTTCCTTAGGGCCAATGAACCAAAATCAAAAGGAAGTAACTTACCTAGCTTGAGTGAAAACTCAAGAGAACACAAATCCGATCGGTGAAGTCGTTCTACTCGTCGAGGGCTTCAAGAATCCGAAGTTTGAAGGAAATCGGGTGGTTGGATCGTCTTGGATCGAGGAGAGAAGAAGCTAGGGCTCAAGAGTCTCCCATGGAGTCTCTCTCTCTATAATACGTAAGAATGAGAGGAAGAAATGAAGAGATTTCAGCAAATGGTAAAGGGGTTTGGGTATTTATACCCCCAAATTAAGAAGGGCACAATAGACTTTTCCTTGCACAATTAGTAGAGATTAGGACTAATCAATCACTAATCTAACCTTAATTAACTTCCAACTAATGTTAGGACATGTTTAGGGTTAAGTATGAGAGGTTAGGAAGGGTTTAGAGGGGGTTTAATGAGGGTAGAATAGGTATAATTCGCCAAAACACAAAACAGGGCAAAATCCCGTAACCTTGGAAGTGAGGCGGGCGCCTCACTCCCCTCCATGCGGCCGCCTGGCTTGCTCCTGCACAAAGGATGCTCTCAGTACTTGAGGCGGGCGCCTCACAAGGTGCCATGCGGCCGCCTCGGCCTCTGAACCTCCAAAATTTGATCTAAACTTGTCCTAAATGATCCCAAACTTATGGGCAACCATTCTAAGGTCTAACCCAACTCAAAACAAGTCTAAAACACACCCGAAGAACTCCCGAAACAACTTGGAGCGCAGGAAGGGGTGCAACAACGTGCAAGGACGGCAACGAACTTCGAAATCAAGCGAGCAATGAAAGGAGACTTTTAAGGCAAGTCTAAGGGCTAATGAAGAAGCTTAAATACTTCTAGGAAGTTGGATAACAACTAGGGAAATAAGAATCCCAAAGGAGGCGATTAGCGACTCGATTCCCGAACTCTGTGATAGAGACGAACGCTATCTCCAAAGCTTCCAAAATCATCGATAGGCTTAAGGAACACCTCCAACTTGAAGTCTAACACATCTAAACATGTTAACAAACCATCTTAAAGAGGTCTAGGACCCAAACCGAGGTCACGAACACAAAACGGGAAGTAAACCCTCAATCGCGTCGCATTCGACTATCGTCGAGTCACGACTTGTGACTTTAGCAAGTCAACAACTATATGGAGTCTCTTAATAATGTTTTGGTCTTAAAATGGTCTCTCAAACATATCTAGACCCTCTCGCTAACCAAACATCGTCGACAAGGGAAGAAGTGCAAGTATAACGCAGAGATACCGAGATAAGGGCGGGCGTCGATGATCCAAATTGATTCGTAAGTATGTGAGTTACATATAAACTCCTCAGTTATGAGTTTTATTTGAAGGTACAGATCGAATTGTATCAAACACAACTGGTGATTCATATTGATTCGTAAGTATGTGAGTTACATATAAACTCCCAGTTATGAGTTTTTTTTGAATTACCCTCTCTACAACCAATAAGTATGTAATAACCCCTCAGTTATGCTTTTTTTATTTTATTTTTTTTAAATTATTCTCTCCACAGCCAGTTACAGTTACATGAATGTTTTCCTCTAACACATTTTTTTAACCACATCCTTCCGTTTGAGTTGACACTGTGGTTATATATAATTTATCCTGAGAATCCATTGAGTTGTTTTAAAGAAATATTTGTTTGTAAGGTTTGTAATTAATTTTTACAATTTTAAATATTTGTATTTTAATTTTATTATTAATATTTAGTTTTTAGTTTCTTAATTAATTGTTATCGTAATTAAAAAAAATCTCTATTTAATTTTTTTTCGACCTAGATTTACTTTTTTTAAAAAAAAAACATTTGTTCGAAATTCTTTTTTTAAAATGTGTGTTAAGTTTTCCTCAATAGTCTGAAATATTTGTGATTTCAAAATAGTTTTTTGTTAGTTCACTATGTCTCATTCAATTAATTTTATATTTTTTTTTTGCTGCGATATTCATTTTTATGTTTATTTCAATCAACATGTGTTATGTTGGTGTGTGTAAGAGAGAATGTTTTTGAATGCTTAATGTTTATTTCTTTAATTTTCGGGAAGTCGGTTTTTTTTTGTATAGTGTACATGAATTTGATTCCTACAAAATCTCAAGCATGTACTAATTTATTCGCATCATGCTCCCTTTATACGTTGATCACGTCCATACTAACACCGTATCATAGGCACGGACACGAAATCTAGATTTAATCACATATAAACCCCTCAATTATGATTTTTGTTTGAATTACCCCCTCCACAATTACATATAAAACCTTCGATTGTGTGTTTTGTTTAACTGAGTTCATACAAACACCGTGCCTATGGCACGGGTGCAAATACTAGTCTTTGTTAATTTTGATTTGAAAAATGTGAAACTTATTGATCGGACACCACTTAGCGATCCGAGCAAGGGCACTCATGACTTCGTTAGTTTCAATCCCCACACCAAGGATCATAATTACCCATAAAAAAAAATCAAAAGTATTTAAGTATAAAGTCAATAAAATAAAGAGTGGCATTGGTCAAATATGGCCAAAAGACCCGGTTGTTAAACATATATGGCCTTTGACAAATCAACGGACCGTCGCTTATGAATCTGACCAAAATGCCCCTGCGTTATATCGTGGTCGACACTAGTCGTCAAGTGGTCGACAAGTCGACCATCATAAAATTTTGAGGAACAATATTTTTTAATTACATATACACTGGTATACACTGTATATACTGGTATACACTGGTTTATTAGATAAACCACTTGACGACCACTTGACGACTCGGCCGAGAAAAAATACGTATACAATTACAATTGACGACGATGATATACACTAGCCAGTGAAAGTGAAAGTGAAAAACACTTAGTTCATTTCGGTGTGGTATAAGAGCCTTGTCGACCAAGACCCTCTCAACGACGACCATTGATAAACCATTTGATTTCGATTAAAAGATCAGGAGCTCTCAATTATTCGAAACCCTAACTCGTTGGTGATCATCAATTCTGATCCAGGTAAACCTCACATTGTTTTTTCGCTTAGGGTTTTAGTGTTATAGTTACGGTCGACCATTTTTGACGACCCCAACTTGTAAAACATTTGAAATGAACATAACGACTTGAAATAAACATGAATACTTGTTTATATTGAATTGTATTGCTATGTTCATGTTCTTATTTCATGTTCAAGGCAAAAATGATTTTATTTTCTCGTTGAATACATCTCGATTTATCAATAAACCATGTCAAGAAACCATGTACTTGGGTTTTTGTTTAAGGTTAGAAAATCATATGTTTTATAACCCGATATATGAATCAACCATGTGTAATTTCATATGATCGCTTGAATCAACCATAGAAGTAAACCTTGTTTTAATAGTTGTTTATTATAGTTCATTTTTAATGTTTAATTTATATTTCTATTACGATGGCATATATTGTTTCACGTGATGACCGGTACAAATGCAAGGTTACTACAAGATGCAATTTGTTAATATTAGATGAGGTATATGAAGCATTAGATCGTGCTCATAAAACTATATTCAGAAATCACTTTGGTAAATTGTATAGGATGAGAAAAATATTAATAAGAGCAATGTGCCGATTCATGTTTTGGCACTTTTAGGATTGAGTCACCTACAAACAATAAAAATGAAATATGGTTCTCAGATAGGTGGTAAAAATGTTAGATTTTCTTTTTCGACTACACCTTAATAACAGTTTAAAACCTGGATTATTGGAAGATTATGTCCCTGAAATCCCTACTTCCAATGCACTAGTAAAGAAATATATTCCTGGACTGAGTGGAAAAGCAATGAAGCCTGAAGATTTAAGGAAAATATTTAGAGAGGTAACTGACATGGATGATAAGCTGAAGATTGGTCTTGCACTTATTTGGGAGTATGTGCTGAGAGGTGCGCCACCTAATACCGGTATTGATGTGGGTGTTTTGAGTATAGTCGAGAACTTGGATTTGTTCAATAAATATCCATGGGGAACAAAGTCCTATACCCACCGCTCAACTCGCTGATGAAGATGGCTAGTTCTCGTGTGCTAAGACTTTCAGATGCAACGGCTTTCCGTTGGCATTACAGTAACCATTTGTAGCGATTTTTATATTGAATGGTTAGATCATTTTTTTTCAATCTTATATGCTTCTAATATGTAACATTTTGAAAAAGCAGGTTTGGGCATTTGAGTTGTTCCAAGGTTTTCCTGGATTTATAGAATTGTATGGGCTATCAAATATCATCAGTGAAGTGCCCAAAATACCAAGAATGTGCGATTGAAGTCATTCCAAAATCCAAGCTATGAGGAAATCATGGAGATATTGGATAACCCAAGGGTAAATGTAGAGTTTGATTAATAAAGTTGTGTTATTTAATCCAAACAATATTATTTTATAAACAAGAGTGTCCAATATAGTTTATTAATGAAGTTGGTATTTTGCTTAATTGACAGATGAAGTGCTTGTTCCACCGAGGCCCACCGGCCGAAAAACAAAAGCGCTATGTTGTTGAGTATGAGCGTATGTTTGGCGCCGATTGAGCACATCCTTCCATGTTGAGGCCGAACATGTTGAAGATGAAGGCCGCCGGTCCCCACCACGCATCCTCTCCCAACAACATCCCTCTCCTCTCCCCGTTGTGACTAGCACTAGCACCAAAGAACACCAAAGACTCCTCATCTCAAATAAGCAATTTTTGATTTATTGCATAAGATGGACCTAAGATTGACCATATGGACCTTAAGATTGACCATATGGACCAAAAGATTGACCATCTTAAGATTGAAGTGGTAAAGTATTTGACCTTTTGATTTTGAGTAATTTGTTGAGATATTAATTAGTCTATACTTACCTAATTTTGCTTACCTACTTGAATTGACGTAATGATCTAAAAACAAGTTTAGGTCCTGCTCGGGAACAAGCATCACCCCCCAACTTGACATGGACTCCCACCTGTTACTCTTCTCCTACTTTTCCAAGTTTTGCTGCCTTTTCCAGAATCCGAAATGTCGATCCGACCATCTCTACTACTCCCCCAACCACCACTCCCATCTCCAATACTCTCCCTACAACCACCACTCCCATCATCTCTACTACTCCTCCTACCACCACTCCCATCTCCACTACTCTACCTACCACCACCATCCATACTACTCCCCCTACCACCACTCCCATCTCCACTACTCTCCCTACAACCACCACTCCCATCTTCTCTACTACTCCTACCACCACCACTCCCACCATCTCTACTACTCCCCCTACTACCAGTCCCATCATCTCTACTACTACTCCTACCACCACCACTCCCATCATCTCTACTACTCCTCCTACCACCACCACTCCCACCATCTCTACTACTCCCCCTACCACCACCACTCCCACCATCTCTACTACTCCCCCTACCACCTCTCACATCATGTGTACTACTCCCCCTACCACCTCTCCCATCATCTCTACTACTCCTCCTAGCACCACTCCCATCTCCACTTCCCTGCCTACCACCACCACTCCCCCCATCTATACATTTGAAGCAGGTAAAAATGCTGAGGATAAGCAGGGAAAAATAGAAGAGGTTAAGGGTAGGAAAAAGAAATGTCTCCTTGGTATTGAGACTGACAATATTTTGGAATCGAAGAAAAAGAGGCGTAAAAGCATCTGCACAAATCTCTTCTCCCTATATCACGCATGCACCGAAACCTGCTGCAACTCAGAAGGTTGTTGGAAATCTAGTGCAAGAGAGGCCTCAAGTGAAGGATGCTGGAAATGCAGTTCATGAGAGGCCTGGTACCACTGATCAAGTGAAGGCCGCCAAACACAATTAATAAAAAGAATGAAAATTGAGAAAGGGCAAAGAAACCGTAAAATCGAAAGAAATAAGGCGAAGATTTGGAAGAAGAAGTGTGAGGAAACAAATGGAATGAGTATAGATATAGATTAATGCATATAGTTGCTCCTGCTGCTGCTGCTTGTGATGGCCATGTATTTTCTTTATTTCATAGGGGTCATGTAAAATACACTTGTTTATGACAATGACAATCCTAGTTTACCTTGGTTAATGCAATGAAATTCCTCTGTTTTTGATTTATTTTGGGTACTACTTATATGAGTTTGTAATTGCAAATATATGTCAATTGAAAATGTTTGTATATTACTCGACAGTTTGTATATCACTTTCATATTTGTATAGTGCATATTAAACTTGCAGGAAGAACTTTTGCACTTGCAAACACAGTTCTTCCTTATTATGTTGGTTTATTGATAAACCATTGATAAACCAGTAGGTTTTATGTTATAATTTGGTTTCAAGTGTCAACAATGGTTTTTCCTTTGAAAATGCACATGGTTTATCAGCTGGTTTATAGATAAACCATTGATAAACCATGTTCACATTGGTTTATTGAATCGCTTTTATCTATCGGGTTTATTGATAAACCATTGATAAACCAGTCGGTTTTATGTTATAATTTGGTTTCAAGTGTCAACAATGGTTTTTCCTTTGAAAATGCACATGGTTTATCAGCTGGTTTATCGATAAACCATTGATAAACCATGTTCACATATTGGTTTATTCAACTGCTTTATCTACTGGTTTATTGATAAACCATTGATAAACCAGTCGGTTTTATGTTATAATTTGGTTTCAAGTGTCAACAATGGTTTTTCCTTTGAAAATGCACATGGTTTATCAGCTGGTTTATCGATAAACCATTGATAAACCATGTTCACATATTGGTTTATTGAACTGCTTTTATCAATCGGTTTATTGATAAACCATTGATAAACCGAGGTTTTATGTTATAATTTGGTTTCAAGTGTCAACAATGGTTTTTCCTTTGAAAATGCACATGGTTTATCAGCTGGTTTATCGATAAACCATTGATAAACCATGTTCACAGATTGGTTTATTGAACTGCTTTATCAACTGGTTTATCGATAAACCATTGATAAACCAGTAGGTTTTATGTTATAATTTGGTTTCAAGTGTCAACAATGGTTTTTCCTTTGAAAATGCACATGGTTTATCAGCTGGTTTATCGATAAACCATGTTCACAGATTGGTTTATTGAACTGCTTTATCAACTGGTTTATCGATAAACCATTGATAAACCAGTAGGTTTTATGTTATAATTTGGTTTCAAGTGTCAACAATGGTTTTTCCTTTGAAAATGCACATGGTTTATCAGCTGGTTTATCGATAAACCATGTTCACGGATTGGTTTATTGAACTGCTTTATCAACTGGTTTATCGATAAACCATTGATAAACCAGTAGGTTTTATGTTATAATTTGGTTTCAAGTGTCAACAATGGTTTTTCCTTTGAAAATGCACATGGTTTATCAGCTGGTTTATCGATAAACCATTGATAAAGTCATAAAAATTGTTCCTGCATCAGGTGTTAGTAGAATAGTATATGAGTTAAACTTCTTAAATTAAGTAATAAGTTTGATGGATTGATAGACTTGCTAGTGTGTCAAAAAAAACACTTCAATCTTGGGCAGTATCTTCATCAGAAGATTCTTCATTTGCAGCTGCAGCAGCTTCTTCTGTAGCTCTTCGTAGGGCTTTAGCTGCAATGCCTAATCTATGTTTGAGTCCTTTTATTTCCTCTTTGTAACCTGCAGCCTTTGCTTCAGCTTTTTCAGCTCTTGCCTTTTGCTTCAACTCTGCTTCTTTGAGTGCTAAGGCTTCTGCTTTGAACTCAGCCCTTTGTTTCTCTTCCTCCTCCTTGAATGCGTTAAGTCCAAAGAGATGCACTCGCAAAGATATGCACCTTGCACCGCAAATGTATAAAGAGTCCCTGTATGGAGGGTAGAAGAGCTTTAATCAGATTCCGCAAACCTTGAACCTGTTGGTTCATCTGCTGTTGTACTTCCTGAATCTGTTTATTCAGCTGCTGGTTCATGTCCTTGAGATCTTCTTTAATGTGCACCTGAGTAATTCTTACAATATCTAGTGCTTCATAGTAAGTAGCACCTTCAGGAAAGAGATTACCAGGAGCAGCAGGGGTTGATGTATAAGGATCTGTAGGAGAAGCAGGAGTAGCAGATGGTGGTTGATCAGCAGGAGCAGCAGGAGTAGCAGTTGGTGGTGGATCAGCAGGAGCAGCAGGAGTAGCAGTTGGTGGTGGAGCAGCTGTTGAAGTTGTAGGAGCAAAGATCGCAGTCAGATCTTCCTTAGCCTATAAGCATGGGTTGTAGAAGGTCGATCATGCTCAAGTAGTCTTTGGAGGCACAAATTCTTCTGACGATGAGCTGTCTTCGGTAGATGTAGATGAAGAAGATGAAGTTGAATCAGTAGATCGAGATGGAGATGGTGAGTTGGTATGATCTGCTGTTGGAAAAATCATGGAGATGGGTTGAGCTCTAATGGGTGAAGGAGAAGCATGTAGAGATGGGGTTTTATGTGGTTCAGGAGATGGCTGGGTAGAGGTAGAAGCTCCTGCTACCTTTGTCCACCTGTTTTCTTTGAGAGACAGATACTTAGCAGCCAGCCCATATCTGCTGATGTGTGAATGTACTCCATGGCTTGCTCATGAATCAATTTGAGCATGTTTGGATTGATGTCAGGCATACTTCCATATCCTTTATGCAGTAGATCATCTTCAGTGACTTCTCTTCCTACTAAGTAGGGATCATCTGCTGTTGGCATTGGTAGCTTGTAAGCAGCATTGAAGATATCCCATACTTTCATCACCAGCTCATCCTGCACAAATTGGGCATGGTAGAAGGCATTCCATTGAAGAGGCATATGGTCAAAATATTTACCATAATTTAATTGAATGACCTCTTTTGAATTCATTTCTTCAGAAGGTTTATGGTATGGGACATGCTGCTTCCTGTTTCTGTTGTCATCCACATATTTGAAGAGAGGAACATTTGGTTTTGCTTCCTTATTCTCTTCATGAAAAGAGAGAAGGGCTTGAATGAAGTATGGAAGGTGATCAATTGGAAATACCCAATTTTCAGGTATGGGAGTAGGATTTATAAGGTAGGAGAGTGTTTGGGATGATATGTTGGATTAAAGATAGAGGGAAGTAAGGCTTCTGCTTCCTAGATCTCTCGCAGAAGCAGGTGTGGATTCAAGATTGGAAGGTTCAGCGTTTGGGGGAAAAGGAACGAAGGTTTCAGGGTTCAGATCAGCAGATACTCTTTTCTTCTTCCTTGAGTTACTTCTGCCAACATGACTGGAAGAAGCACCAACAGCAGGTGCAGATGCTGTAGCTTCTACAGTTGCATTTGCTGTAGCCTCTACAGTTGCATTTGCTTCCTCTTCAATCTCTTCCTCCTCCCTCATAACAAGGTGCCTTCTTTTCTTCCTTTCTTCTCTTGCAGCAGCAGGTGCAACATACTTGCTGGACTTTGTAGCCCAAGTTAGATCAGTTAAACCAAACTTTCTTCCTGCCCAATCATAAACCAATTCACCAACAGCAACACTCTGCATCACAGCTTGATTTTTTCTAAGAAAATGGGTGATGATGAGGTGATGAGTCCACCTGGTTTGTCCGATGCTTCCTCGTGCTTTGTGATGTTGTCAAATACAAACTCCACCGTAACGCAGCCTCAGCTTGATCTCTTCACCGCTACAATTGCACATCGCCTTCAATTGACTTCTGATTTTATCCTTTGCCCCGCATTTGATAATCAAGCACTTGTCCGTAATGCCAGCCTAGGCATAGTGCACGTGCATGAACAAGTTCTTCTTCCCGCCGCCAGCCTACAAGAAGTTCAGAATACTTCCTAACATGATAGCCCATCCACTTGAAACGATTTTCTTTGTAATTTCTTTTGTGGAGGCACCAGCTGTTTTGAGATTTGGAAAAGCAAAGAAGAATGGTTTCATGCGCATCAAACACAATACTGGTGCCATTAATGTTTCCAGTAAGAGAGTGGGGAATGTTTGGGGTACGATTCATCTGCTGGAAGAAGAGTTCAGTGAGGGTTTGACTGTAATCGATGGTGTTCAAGGTCGTGTTGAAGGTCAGAAGAGGAAGAACACCAGACTTGTCGAGAAGGGTGACTAGTTTTCTTCCAAGAACATTTGTATTGAGAAAAGCAATATCAAGAAGACAGCCAAATTCTGTTTTCTCTGTTTTCTCTGCCATTGTACTGCCCCTGTGTCATGTGCGTAAATTAGGTTTTAGCGAAGAAGATGAACTGTGTAGGTTAAGGAAGAGAGAAACTTTTGGATGTATAAGCTTTTTGAAAATTGTCAAGTGTACATTTAATTATAGTGTCCATTAATGTGTTGGGTATTCAACCGCCATTTGTGTATTCAACCGCCATTTGAGATAGTGGACAGCTTATAGAACACATTTTTTAAAATATCTAATTTTTTTCCTACATCGTGTTAGCAGTGTAAAAATGGTTTTTTCTTTTAGTGCACTGTTTATCACCGGTTTATTGATAAACCATTGATAAACTAAGATAAATTGTTCCTACATGAGGTGTTAGCAAGTGTAAAAATGGTTTTTTTTCTTTTAAAATGCACTTGTTTTATCAGCTGGTTTATTGATAAAACATTGATAAGCTCAGAAAAATTGTTCCTACATCATGTGTTAGCAGGTGTAAAAAATGGTTTTTTTCTTTTTTAAATGCACCGGTTTATCACCGGTTTATTGATAACCCATTGATAAACAAAGATAAATTGTTCCTACATCGTGTTAGCAGTGTAAAAATGGTTTTTTTCTTTTTAAAGTGCATGGTTTATCACCGGTTTATTGATAAACCATTGATAAACTAAGATAAATTGTCCTACATGAGGTGTTAAGTGTAAAAATGGTTTTTTTTTCTTTTAAATGCACTTGTTTATCACCGGTTTATTGATAAAACATTGATAAACTCGAAAATTGTTCCTACATCGTGTTAGTATAACGATATTTGAACAAATTAAGTACACCAAACTTAACAACAAATTTTATCATATACTTATTTACATCTTCCCCTCCCCATCAACAAAAACAAAAGATTGGGGGTACACATTGTTATAACATGAAAATTTAGTCACACCAACAACACAAAGAACAACTAGCACGAAAATAACACTAATCGACCTAAAATCCACTTGAATTTTTTCCTATCCTCAACAACCTTCATTTCAGTTCGCAAATCTCTACTTTAAGCGCAGAGTTTGTTTGCAGCAGAGATGGAATCACTAGTGTTGATCGCGGCACATCGGTGGGTCATACCATCCGTAGTATCCACGCCCACCCTCCCGTAACATACATCCAAATGAGAAAGAAAACACAATATAAATTTAACAATAAAGCCCTAAAGCGAAAGAACACGCACATAGTTGTAGTTGTTACAAAAAATCTACGACCAGATTATCGGTCGCCCACGCGTCTTCAACACACAAAGCTCCCCAAGCATGTAGGATTCGCCATCGCCAGAGCAGAATTTGAATTGAATCTAAGAGAGATAGAGATATAGGGAAGAGTAGATATTGGAGATAGAAGTGGAGAGAGAAATGAAGAGCAATCTATATATAAGTGGCAACAGTGATTTTCCCCGCCTAAATTACTTACCATAAATGAAACTTAAATGTGACTTTACAGCTATACATTGGAAGTTGATACAATTTAATTACTATTGGAAGTTGATACAATTTAATTACTATTATGAGTTTAAGTGTCAACAATGGTTTTTCCTTTGAAAATGCACATGGTTTATCACCGGTTTATCGATAAAACCATTGATAAACCATGTTCACATATTGGTTTATTGAATCGCTTTTATCAATCGGTTTATCGATAACCCACCATTGATAAACCAAGAGGTTTTATGTTATAATTTGGTTTCAAGTGTCAAAAATGGTTTTTCCTTTGAATGCACATGGTTTATCACCGGTTTATCGATAAACCATTGATAAACCATGTTCACATATTGGTTTATTGAAACTTTTTATCAACCGGTTTATTGATAAACCATTGATAAACCAAAGAGGTTTTATGTTATAATTTGTTTCAAGTGTCAAAAATGGTTTTTCCTTTGAAATGCACATGGTTTATCACCGGTTTATCGATAAACCATTGATAAACCATGTTCACATATTGGTTTATGAAACGCTTTATCAACCGGTTTATCGATAACCCATTGATAAACCAAGAGGTTTTATGTTATAATTTGGTTTCAAGTGTCAAACAATGGTTTTTCCTTTGAAAATGCATGGTTTATCACCGGTTTATCGATAAACCATTGATAAACCATGTTCACATATTAGTTTATGAAACTTTTTTATCAATGGTTGATATTGATAAACCAGATAAACCAAGAGGTTTTAGCTTTAGCTGCAATAATTCTGTTTCAAGATTGTCAACAATCTGGTTCGCTTTGAACTCATGGTTTCTCTTCCTTTTCAGATTCTTCCTGCATAACCTTTGATAAACCATGCCGTAGAAGAGCTTTGCATCTGCAGCTTGAATTCATTGCTGCATACTTTGAATCTTTTATTCACATGCTATCAACCAAGGTAGCAGCAGTTAGTGTAACCAAACAACATACTTGATCTAGTGCACTGTAGCACGATAACAGCAAGCGTAATAACTTGGTCTTCCCGCCCAATCAGTAAACCATCAAACTGGAGGGAAAGCACATAACAATACAACTTGTCATTGTAAACAATTTGGTGTAGTGGTTTTCGCTTCCTTTATCATAAATCACAACGCCTCAGTAACATCGTGAAATATAGAACAGGGGTTTGTTGTAGTTCAAGTAATAAGTAGGATGATAGACGTTGCCTTATCATAACACAACGTTGGTTGTGGTTACTTCACGATAACACAACGGTAATGTAATGCTCCTCCCGCCGTAGGGTCTTAGGCGTCACAACGCATTTTAGTCCTTTTAACATGGCTTTATAACACAACGTAATGTAACGCTTCTTTCTATGTGGTCTTCATCATAACACAACGCTACTTAACAACGATAACACAACGTAATGTAATCGTTGGGTCCCACATCAACTTTATCATAACACAACGTCACTTAAGTAGCACGATAAGGCATTCCATGTAACGTTGGTGCCTTATCATAACAGATTGGTGGTGGATGGCAACGTCACTTAACACGATAGAACACAACGTAATGTAACGCTTGGGTCACCTTGAAAGGATCGTAACACAATCTATAAGCACGATAGGGACACAACGAAAATGTAATGGTTTGCGAGGTTGTATGAGGTGAACACATCCTCGCCTATTTCTCCTTCTGCTTCAGGCGGAGCAGCGATAACTGTGAAAAATTGACAAAACGCCATGTAACGCTGGGTCTTTATCCGCAATCACAACGCCACTAACACGATAACACAACGTAATGATGAGGTAATCGCTTGATAACACAACGCTACTTCATACGATAACATCCAACGTAATGTATGTCGCAACACAACGTTGTAATGGTCTTATCGTAAAACAACAGTCCACTTGATAACATTGCAATAGGGAAGGCCATTGTTTGTAACGTTGGCTTGCCCCATTTAGGGATGAAAGGTTGGGTTGAAAATAGGTGGGAAGTACTTAGGCGATAACACAAGCGTAATGTAACGCTTCTGCCTTATCATAACACAACGCCACAATTTAACTAATTTCGATAACACAACGCTTGTAACGCTTTGGTCTGGGTATCATAACACATACATCTATCCCACTTTCCGAGAGGGACACGATAACACAACGTAAATCGTGGATGAGGTAGTGGTGATTTTGGATTTGTAGGTTCTTATCAAGGTAACAAGGGGAAGAAGCCGAATGTTTCTCGGCACGATACACACGCCAATTGCGTTTGTAACACAACGTTTAACACGATAACACAACGAATTATGCATCGCAACACAACTATGCACAGGTCGATATTTTCTTTTCTCGCACGCTTGCCTTATTGCACGATCAAGAACACGTAACGTAAAGTTTTTAACACAACGTACACGCGTAATTGCATTGAGAATGGTTTTATCAAAACTACATTGACGATATTTCGTAATTATCGCAACACAACGCACGATAACTCAACGTAATGTAACTCTGAGTTGTCGGGTCTTATCGTAACACAACGTCACTTAAGAAGGTGAAGCGATAACACAACACCGATAACACAAACTAACACGATAACATAATTAACGCCATGTAACGCTTGGGTCTTATCAAGTTGTCGCCACTTAACACGATATTCACAACGTAATGTGGCCTTATCGTAACACAACGTCACTTAACACGATAACACAACGTAATGTAACGTTGGGTCTTATCATAACACAACGTCACTTAACACGATAACACAACGTAATGTAACGTTGGGTCTTATCATAACACAACGTCACTTAACACGATAACACAACGTAATGTAACGTTTCGTCTTATCGTAACACAACGTCACTTAACACGATAACACAACGTCATGTAACGTTGGGTCTTATCATAACACAACGTCACTTAACACGATAACACAACGTAATGTAACGTTGGGTCTTATCATAACACAACGTCACTTAACACGATAACACAACGTAATGTAACGTTGGGTCTTATCATAACACAACGTCACTTAACACGATAACATTAACGCCATGTAACGCTGGGTCTTATAACACGTAACACAAACGCCACGTAATTAGCGTTGGGTCTTACACGATAACACAACGTAATGTAACGTTGGGTCTTATCATAACACAACGTCACTTAACACGATAACACAACGTAATGTAACGTTGGGTCTTATCATAACACAACGTCACTTAGCACGATAACACAACGTAATGTAACGTTTCGTCTTATCATAACACAACGTCACTTAACACGATAACACAACGTAATGTAACGTTGGGTCTTATCATAATTTAATTATCTTTAATTTAATTTATAACTGATACTGGTAGTTATTTTTTGCTAGATATGCACTAATAATATGAAAATAACTAAAATATATGACAACACTTGATATGATACCTACGCCCATAAATAGGTATACGTAATTAGTGTTTCTTATTTTTGACAAAAAAATTTGAAAAGTCCCACCAATGCCTTATTCCCCCTAAAATTTGAAAAGTCCCTCCAAAATGCTATATTGAAATGAAACGCTTTTCCCAAGAAGAGCAGATACTCATAAAATTCACTCCAACTAAAAACTCTCCCTCCAACAGTTCTTGGGGGTGTCTTCTTGACCTAGGGCTTCTACGGATAATCCAACGCCATACTCCATCTCCGCGAACAACGAACAACTCAACAAGCAAACAAAATTGATTCCCAAAAAATGGAAACCCCAATTTTCGAAGAGAAGGAACTCGAATCATTTAACTGCAATTTATCAAGGGTTTGCAATTGTGGTGTTCACAAGACCTGTGGACATCTTGGAGCGATGATAACCCAAGTAGAAGGTTCATTGGATGTGGAAACTATAAGGTTATATTTATTTATTTTTTTCATTATTAATTGGATGCCGATGTTAATGTATTTATTTTTATTTTCAATCTCAGGATCAAGCTAACCACTGTAACTTTTTTGCTTGGATTGACCCACCACTGCCTGAGAGATCAAAAAAAATAGTTATTTGTGGACGGCTAAGATCACAAATAGTGGATTTGAAGCATGAGGTTGACAAACTTGAAAGTCAACTCAGACAAAAGGATGAACAAGCTGGAAAATTGAAGATGCAGAACGAAAGACTCAAAGTAGAGGCAAGAAAATTGGAAGAACAATTTATCAAGTCAAAAGAAAGAGCTCGGTCCTATTTTTGTGCAATTCTCCTAATTTGGACAATTGTTGTTGGCCTGATTATTGGAATGTTCAAAGGAAACACAAATTCCAACAATTTGTCGCTTCCTTAGTGTTTAATTGTAGTGTACTATTGTTTGAATGTAGGTTTTCTATATGAAATTTGTATTACTATGCTTAATTAATGGAACTTTTTGTTATTTACTGATTCAGTTACCTCAATCATTTGTTATACAATTGTTTAAGTAATCGACCTACTAATATCAAGTTAGTCGGTGACATGTCTGCCTGCGAACCTACCGGGCCGGCAAATACTAAACGTTATTTACAGACTTATTTACAGCTACTATGAACTAACATGCTTCGATACATTAATGATTTAGAATTACTTTAATACATTATATAAAATTTTAGTTTCAAAAGCAAATCCACTTGACATGTTCTTTATACCTGCTGAATATCAGCAGGTAGGTCAAAATATATTTTGGTTATTAATTGAGATCATTACACTTTAGCAAGTCTAAAAGTTATACCTGCTGAATATCGCCAGTAGGTCAACACTTGATAACTTTAAGCGTTCTCATTCAAGCCAGTTCTAATTATGCCACATAGACATGTGCTTTATATCAGCTGTTGCTGACACCCCATGTCTATACAACTGCTCAACTTCTCAAACTGACGACAAATTAGACACATTCCACTAAAACTGACAAACTATAAATGTTGGCGCGAGACCCAACAACTCCTTAGAGTTTCAAGACAGAGGCGCAGTATTTTTTTAATTGAAGCCCCCATACCATATCACTTATCCCAAAAGGCCAAAAGGCTTCTTGAAAGTTGAAATAGCCGCTCAATCATTTTGGAAACTTTTCAAAAACTTCAAAACCCAAACAAAATTCAAAAAGTTTTCTTTCCTCTCTCTTTGCAACTGCCTTCTGTACTCGTCTTCTTCCACAAAACTCTTAAACCCTAGTTTCTTCTTGAACTCAGGTGCAATGGCTGATCATAACTCCGACCTAGGATGCATTTTGGATGTCACCGCACTAAACAAACTTGACATTGGCGCCAAATTGGTTACGTTGCTAACAAATTCTGGACTTCTTCCCCTTCTTACCTTCGACATAGGCAGAACCTACAGTCAAACTTTAACGGAGTTATTCTTCCACCACATGCAACCCACACCAGATATACCAAACTCCCTCTCTGGAAATATCAATGGGATAGATGTAGTGTTTGATACCCAAACCATTCTCAATGCCTTTCCCAATATCAACACTGAAGGTTCGGCTCTATCTGAAATTAGTCAGGAAATTGTGTCCAATGGATGGATTCTTATGATGGGAAATGTCCATGTACCTATAGCTGCAGATAGAAAGAAAAATATCTTCCAGCCCCTGTATTATGCCCTAGCTTCTGTTTTAGACAAATGCCTAATTGTCAAATCTGGGGGAAAAGACAAGGTTACAGAAGAGCAATTGGCACTGATGGCTGCAATTGTGCTGGGAGAAAAAGTCAACTGGGCTGCTGTTTTAGTTAAACTCATTTATGAGAATATGAATAGACATAGGAAGAACCCAGCAAAATCCAAAATCACCCACTACCTCATCATTACCCACTTTCTGAGACAGATACCTGCTCTTGTTATGAGTGTGGCACCTGCAGATGTGATTAAATTAGTGACTGGAAGGAAGTATGGTTCAGCAGATATCACCTGGGCCACTAACTCAAGCAAGTTTGTGGTAACTGCTGCGATTAATGAGGAGAGAGATGAAGAAGTATCTGCACCTGCCAAACCTGTTGCGAAAAAGTATGCTAGGAAGAGGCAGAGGACAACTGCTGAATCAAACACTGACAACTTCATTCCCTTCCCTGCTACTTCTGAACCTCAAAACCAACCACCTTCATCACCTACTGCTTTACCTACCTCCAACCCAAATCAACCTCGCAAACCATACTTCCCACCTATTTTCAACCCAACCTTTCATCCCAGAAATGATCCCTACTCTGCCAATCCTATTGGTATTCCTAATGATTGGGCCTTCCCCATTGACCATCTACCCTACTTCATTCAAGCCCTTCTGTCCTTTCATGAGGAGAAGAAGGAGGACAAACCAAGAGTAGATCCCATCAAATATGTGGACCCAAATTTCAACAGATACTTATGGGTTCCCTACAAAAAACCCGTGCAAGGATTGACAACTGTAGAAGAGATTGCCCTCAATTACGGCAAATGTTTTGACCTAATGCCCATTGAATGGAATGTCTTCTATCTTGCACAAGACAGGTTTGTGCAAGATGAGCTAATACTGGATCTATGGGGTATTTTCAACAATGAGTATGGTTTACCAAAGATGATGGTTAATGATCCTTATCTTGTTGGCAGACCTGCTACTGAGGAAGACAGCATCGATAGAGAAGCAGGTACACTACCTCCAATGAACATGGCCAGAATCAAAAATATTCAAGATAAAGCCATGGAAAATATAAAGTATAAGGTTGAAATGGCTACTGCCAAATACGTGTCAATTTTTGGCAAGAAATCATCAAAGGCAGGAGGAGCATCAACATCCGCCAGCCCATCCGCTGGCGAGCCCGCCAAACCCCATCTTCATCTGGGCTGCACCTCAACCACTCAATGTTCAACCTACAGGTCCTTCTTCATCTACTTCACCTCAACCACTCAATGTTCAACCTACCCACCAATTTCTTCATCATCAACTTCACCTCAACCACTCAATGTTCAACCTATATCCTTCATCCTACCCCCATCTCCCGAACCAGATGTTCACCTACCCATAACACCGTTCACTCCATCTACATCTATTTCAAATATCCAAGAGCCCTCTGCAGCAGCTGGTATAGATGAAGAGGTCAATAGACCTCAACAAATACCAACAGATGCCTCTCCGCCGAAGATATACCAACAAATGCCACCTCTGCTATTAAAGTAGCGAGTAAATTTTCTCTCAACAGAAGATGAAGGGAAAAGATTCTCGCACATACACCAATCAGCCGATGAAGCCACCGTCAGTGACCCTCCTCCCAAATGGCACTCCTCACCTCCATCCGCTTCATACACCAACCGCCGCCTCGATGGTCCCACCGATGTCCCTTCCACATCAACTCCGCCGCCACCGCACATGTCCTTTCCCCGGTTCAACCTATTATGAAGCCCTGGACATGTTAAAGATCACCCAGGATCATATCAAAGAAGACCTCGAGGGAGATGAACCCCGCAAATTTCGAATCAACAAATTGAAGGAGTGAA
>CM028384.1:38181628-38366810 GCA_013146195.2 Codonopsis lanceolata | reverse complement strand
TTCATCTCCACCGAGGATTCTTCTTTGATATGATCACAGGTGATCTTTAACATGTCGAGGCTTCATAATAGGTTGAACCTTCGTGAAGGACATGTCAAGCAGTGGCGTAGGAGTTGATGTGGAAGGGACATGGTAGAACCATCGAGAACGGCGGTTGGTATGAGCGGAGATGGAGGTGAGGTGCGGTAGGAGGGAGAAGTGCAGCGGGCACTCCGGCCGGCAGATGGTGTATGTCGAGAATCTTTTACACTTCATCTTCACATTCGGAAATTTGTAACTGTACTTTAATAGCGAGTGGCATTTGTTGGTATATCTTCGGCGGAGAGGCATCTGTGGTATTTGTTGAGCAGGTCTATTGACCTCTTCATCTATACCAGCTGCTGCAGAGGGCTCTTGGATATTTGAAATAGATGTAGATGGAGTGAACGGTGTTATGGGTAGGTGAACATCTGGTTCGGGAGATGGGGGTAGGATGAAGGATATAGGTTGAACATTGAGTGGTTGAGGTGAAGTTGATGAAGAAGGAGTAGGTTGAACACTGAGTGGTTGAGGTGAAGTAGATGAAGAAGGACTGGTAGGTTGAACATTGAGTGGTTGAGGTGCAGCAAGATGAAGATGGGGTTTGGCAGGGCTCAGCAGATGGCTGGCCAGATGTTGATGCTCCTCCTGCCTTTGATGATTTCTTGCCAAAAATTGACACGTATTTGGCAGTAGCCATTTCAACCTTATACTTTATATTTTCCATGGCTTTATCTTGAATATTTTTGATTCTGGCCATGTTCATTGGAGGTAGTGTACACCTTCTCTATCGATCTTTGTCTTCTCAAGAGCAGTGCGCCAACAAGATAAGGATCATTAACCATCATCTTTGGTAAACCATACTCATTGTTGAAAATACCCCATAGATCCAGTATTAGCTCATCTTGCACAAACCTGTCTTGTGCAAGATAGAAGACATTCCATTCAATGGGCATTAGGTCAAAACATTTGCCGTAATTGAGGGCAATCTCTTCTACAGTTGTCAATCCTTGCACGGGTTTTTGTAGGGAACCCATAAGTATCATTGAAATTTGGGTCCACATATTTGATGGGATCTACTCTTGGTTTGTCCTCCTCCTTCTCCTCTCCCAGAAGACGAAGGGCTTGAATGAAGTAGGGTAGATGGTCAATGGGGAAGGCCCAATCATTAGGAATACCAATAGGATTGGCAGAGTAGGGATCATTTCTGGGATGAAAGGTTGGGTTGAAAATAGGTGGGAAGTATGGTTTGCGAGGTTGATTTGGGTTGGAGGTAGGTAAAGCAGTAGGTGATGAAGGTGGTTGGTTTTGAGGTTCGGAAGTAGCAGGGAAGGGAATGAAGTTTCGGTGTTTGATTCGGTAGTTGTCCTCTGCCTCTTCCTAGCATACTTTTTCGCGAGGAGTTTGGCAGTGCGAATTCTTCCGTCTCTCCTCATGTCGCGGCGATTACACAAACTTGCTTGAGTTAGTGGCCCGTGATATCTGTGAACCATACTTCCTTCCGATCCAGGATTTAATCACATCTGCAGGTGCCACACTCATAACAAGAGCAGGTATCTGTCTCAGAAAGTGGGTAATGATGAGGTAGTGGGTGATTTTGGATTTTGCTGGGTTCTTCCTATGTCTATTCATATTCTCATAAATGAGTTTAACTAAAACAGCAGCCCAGTTGACTTTTTCTCCCACAATTGCAGCCATCAGTGCCAATTGCTCTTCTGTAACCTTGTCTTTTGCCCCATTTGACAATTAGGCATTTGTCTAAAAGCGAAGCTAGGGCATATCACAGGCTGGAAGATATTTTTCTTTCTCTGCGGTATAGGTACATGGACATTTCCCATCATAAGAATCCATCCATTGGACACAATTTCTCGTAATTTCGGATAGAGCCGAACCTTGTGTTGATATTGGGAAAGGCATTGAGAATGGTTTGGGTATCAAACACTACATCTATCCATTGATATTTCGAGAGAGAGTTTGGTATATCTGGTGTGGGTTGCGTGTGGTGGAAGAATAACTCCGTTAAAGTTTGTTTAGGTTACGCCTATGTCGAAGGTAAGAAGAAAAGTCGAATTTGTTGCGTAACCAATTTGGCGCCAATGTCAAGTTTGTTTAGTGCGGTGACATCCAAATGCATCCTAGGTCGGAGTTATGATCGGCCATTACTGAGTTCGAAGAAACTAGGGTTTAAGAGTTTTGTGGAAGAAGAGTGCAGTGAGGCGGGTTGCAAGAGAGGAAAGAAAACTTTTTGAATTTTGTTTGGGTTTTGAAGTTTTTGAAAAGTTTCCAAAATGATTGAGCGGCTATTTCAAGAAGCCTTTTGGCCTTTTGGGATAAGTGATATGGTATGGGGGCTTCAATTAAAAAAAAAACTGCGCCTCTGTCTTGAAACTCTAAGGAGTTGTTGGGTCTCGCGCCAACATTTATAGTTTGTCAGTTTTAGTGGAATGTGTCTAATTTGTCGTCAGTTTGAGAAGGTGAGCAGTTGTATAGACATGGGGTGTCAGCAACAGCTGATATAAAGCACATGTCTATGTGGCATAATTAGAACTGGCTTGAATGAGAACGCTTAAAGTTATCAAGTGTTGACCTACCTGCTGATATTCAGCAGGTATAACTTTTAGACTTGCTAAAGTCTAATGATCTCAATTAATAACCAAAATATATTTTGACCTACCTGCTGATATTCAGCAGGTATAAAGAACATGTCAAGTTTGTTGCTTTTGAAACTAAAATTTTATATAATGTATTAAAGTAATTCTAAATCATTAATGTATCAGCATGTTAGTTCATAGTAGCTGTAAATAAGCTGTAAATAACGTTTAGTATTTGCCAGCAGGTAGGTTCACAGCAGACATGTCAGCTGACTACTGATATTAGTAGGTCGATTACTTAAACAATTGTATAACAAATGATTATATCGGTAAATAACAAAAAGTTCCATTAATTAAGCATAGTAATACAAATTTCATATAGAAAACCTACATTCAAACAATAGTACACTACAATTAAACACTAAGGAAGCGACAAATTGTTGGAATTTGTGTTTCCTTTGAACATTCCAATAATCAGGCCAACAACAATTGTCCAAATTAGGAGAATTGCACAAAAATAGGACCGAGCTCTTTCTTTTGACTTGATAAATTGTTCTTCCAATTTTCTTGCCTCTACTTTGAGTCTTTCGTTCTGCATCTTCAATTTTCCAGCTTGTTCATCCTTTTGTCTGAGTTGACTTTCAAGTTTGTCAACCTCATGCTTCAAATCCACTATTTGTGATCTTAGCCGTCCACAAATAACTATTTTTTTTGATCTCTCAGGCAGTGGTGGGTCAATCCAAGCAAAAAACTTACAGTGGTTAGCTTGATCCTGAGATTGAAAATAAAAATAAATACATTAACATCGGCATCCAATTAATAATGAAAAAAATAAATAAATATAACCTTATAGTTTCCACATCCAATGAACCTTCTACTTGGGTTATCATCGCTCCAAGATGTCAGCACGTAGGTCTTGCGTTGAACACCACAATTGCAAACCCTTGATCAAATTGCAGTTAAATGATTCGAGTTCCTTCTCTTCGAAAATTGGGGTTTCCATTTTTTGGGAATCAATTTTGTTTGCTTGTTGAGTTGTTCGTTGTTCGCGGAGATGGAGTATGGCGTTGGATTATCCGTAGAAGCCCTAGGTCAGAGAGAACCCCAAGCTGTTGGAGGAGAGTTTTTAGTTGGAGTGAATTTTATGAGTATCTGCTCTTCTTGGGAAAAAGCGTTTCATTTCAATATAAGCATTTTGGAGGGACTTTTCAAATTTTAGGGGAATAAGGCATTGGTGGGACTTTTCAAATTTTTTGTCAAAAATAAGAAACACTAATTACGTATACCTATTTATGGGCGTAGGTATCATATCAAGTGTTGTCATTTATTTTAGTTATTTTCATATTATTAGTGCATATCTAGCAAAAATAACTACCGATGTCGGTTATAAATTAAATTAAAGATAATTAAATTATGATAAGACCCAAGCGTTACATTAGCGTTGTGTTATCGTGTTAAATGGCGTTGTGTTATGATAAGGCAGCGTTACATGGCGTTGTGTTATCGTGTTAAGTGGCGTTGTGTTATGATAAGACCAGCGTTACATTACGTTGTGTTATCGTTAAGTGGCGTTGTGTTATGATAAGACAAGCGTTACATGGCGTTGTGTTATCGGGTATTCTTAATGTGCGTTGTGTTATGATAAGACCAGCGTTACATTACGTTGTGTTAATCGTGCTAAGTGCGTTGTGTTATGATAAGGACAACGTTACATGGCGTTGTGTTATCGTGCTAAGTGAGCGTTGTGTTATGATAAGGCAGCGTTACATGGCGTTAATGTCACTGTTATGATAAGACCCAGCGTTACATACGTTGTGGCGTTATCGATTAAGTAATGCGTTGTGTTATGATAAAAAAGCGTTACATTACGTTAATGTTATCGTGTTAAGTAGCGTTGTGTTATGATAAGCAAGCGTTACATTACGTTGTGTTATCGTGCTAGTGGCGTTGTGTTATGATAAGACCGACCTAAGCGTTACATGCGTTGATGTTATCGTTGTGTTATGTGCTATCCTTATGTTGTGGCGGAGCGTTGTGTTATCGTGCCAAAAGATAAAGCTTTCCACGTGCAGGGACTCTTTATACATTGCCGATTCTAATTATGCAAGAAGTTGCGTATATCTTTGCGGAGTGCATCTCCAGCTGGACTTGCATTCAAGGAGGAGAAGAGAAACAAAGATTTGAGGATTGGCGAAGCCTTAGCACTCATGAAGCGAGTTGAAGCAAAAGGCAAGAGGCTGAAAAACTGAAGCAAAGGCCGAGGTTAAAGAGGAAATAAAAGGACTAAAAGCGAGAGATTAGGCATTGCGGCTAAAGCCTACGAAGACTACGAAGAAGGCTGCTGGCAGAATGAAGAATCTTCGATGAAGATCTTGCCCAGATTGAAGTGTTTTTTTTGACACACTAGCAAGTCTATCAATCCATCAAACTTATTACTTAATTTAAGAAGTTTAACTCATATACTATTCTACTAACACCTGATGCAGGAACAATTTTTATGACTTTATCAATGGTTTATCGATAAACCAGATGATAAACCATGTGCATTTCAAAGGAAAAACCACTACACCAGCCGCCCAGGCCCCCCCTCACCCTCACCCATTCAAACATGCACATTCCCCAAGAAAGTTGTATTGTCTTTTCAAAATCTTTTAGCTTTCCAAAAGAAACTTTCTGAGGATATGTAGGAATTAAAACTATCTCACCCTTCAGAGCCTTCGAGTATAACTTTAATGAAAGTGGTTGAAAGAATTTGTTCATTCTTAATAGTGTAAAATTTATTAAATCCGTCCATTGTCACGCCTCGGCAGTATTTATAGAGACATTCCTTCCTTCTTCTCTATCACTGGCAAACTACCCCAAACACTATGTTATCTTATGTTATGTTACTTAGGAGAATTCTTAGCACTAGATTAAGGTTCCTTCGCAACAACTTTGAATTACTCTTCATATCCAACAAAAGTTGTTTGGTTAGTTTCTAGGATTCCTCTTGTATGAAGATTTTCTTCATCAATCATTTAGAATGCCTTTCCAAGACTCGAATGACTATGCTCTCGGTTCGGTCTTGGTTTTGTAGACCTTCTCATAATGGTCATTTGTATTGCATCACTAAAACCTTGAATGATTTGAATGCAAACTCACTTTTAAAATGGTTTCACCACCCCTTTGTTTTAAAAGTGAGTTTGCATTCAAATAAACCAATATAAAGTGCCGAGACTTTTCAACCTAGCAGATACAAATCAAACCAACAGATTAGTTGTTTAACAGGAGTAGTTAAGTCACTGGAAATTGTATTGAATCTTGTAATCTTTAGATCCTCTTTGTATTCGAGTATATTTTGATCAAAATGAGAACTTGTTATATCTTTTTTAAAGAATAGTCTTATTTTAATTGCGGTTATCCTTGACTTTTTCTTTTTTGGCGGCAGCAGTTACCACAAACTTGCTTCAGTTAGTGGCCCAGGTGACATAAAACCTACTGGTTTATCAATGGTTTATCAATAAACCAGTTGATAAAGAAGTTTCATAAACCAATCTGTGAACATGGTTTATCAATGGTTTATCGATAAACCAGCTGATAAACCATGTGCATTTTCAAAGGAAAAACCATTGTTGACACTTGAAACCAAATTATAACATAAAACCTACTGGTTTATCAGCTGGGTTATCGATAAACCAGTTGATAAAGAAGTTTCATAAACCAATCTGTGAACATGGTTTATCAATGGTTTATCGATAAACCAGCTGATAAACCATGTGCATTTTCAAAGGAAAAACCATTGTTGACACTTGAAACCAAATTATAACATAAAACCTACTGGTTTATCAGCTGGGTTATCGATAAACCATTGTCGACCCGGTTTAATTGGTTTATCAACACTGGTTTATTGGGTTATCAGCCTTGGTTTATCTTGGTTTTGGTTTATCAACTTTGGTTTTATCTTTGGTTTATTGGTTTATTGATAAACCGGTGTATGTATAACAACCGGGTCAAATGGCCATATTTGACTAATGCCAGAATGGAATTGGGGACTAATGTAACATAAAACCTACTGGTTTATCAGCTGGGTTATCGATAAACCAGTTGATAAAGCAGTTCAATAAACCAATATGTGAACATGGTTTATCAATGGTTTATCGATAAACCAGCTGATAAACCATGTGCATTTTCAAAGGAAAAACCATTTTTGACACTTGAAACCAAATTATAACATAAAACCTACTGGTTTATCAATGGTTTATCGATAAACCAGTTGATAAAGAAGTTTCATAAACCAATATGTGAACATGGTTTATCAATGGTTTATCGATAAACCGGTGATAAACCATGTGCATTCAAAGGAAAAACCATTTTGACACTTGAAACCAAATTATAACATAAAACCTCTTGGTTTATCAATGGGTTATCGATAAACCCGGGTTTATTTTATTTGGTTTATCAATGGTTTATTGATAAACCGGTGATAAACCGTGAAATGGCCATATTTGACAAATTATAACATAAAACCTATTGGTTTATCAGTTGGGTTATCGATAAACCAGTTGATAAAGTAGTTCAATAAACCAATCTGTGAACATGGTTTATCAATGGTTTATCGATAAACCAGCTGATAAACCATGTGCATTTTCAAAGGAAAAACCATTTTTGACACTTGAAACCAAATTATAACATAAAACCTACTGGTTTATCAGCTGGGTTATCGATAAACCAGTTGATAAAGCAGTTCAATAAACCAATATGTGAACATGGTTTATCAATGGTTTATCGATAAACCAGGTGATAAACCATGTGCATTTTCAAAGGAAAAACCATTGTTGACACTTAAACTCATAATAGTAATTAAATTGTATCAACTTCCAATAGTAATTAAATTGTATCAACTTCCAATGTATAGCTGTAAAGTCACATTTAAGTTTCATTTATGGTAAGTAATTTAGGCGGGGAAAATCACTGTTGCCACTTATATATAGATTGCTCTTCATTTCTCTCTCCACTTCTATCTCCAATATCTACTCTTCCCTATATCTCTATCTCTACCGATTCAATTCAAATTCCTGCTCTGGCGATGGCGAATCCTACATGCTTCTGCGGGGAGCTTTGTGTGTTGAAGACCGCGTGGACAGCCAGTAATCCTGGTCGTAGATTTTTCGGCTGTAACAACTACAACTATGTACGTGTTATTTCGTTTTAGGGCTTTATTGTTAAATTTATATTGTGTTTTCTTTCTCATTTGGATGTATGTTACAGGAGGGTGGCTGTGGATACTACAGATGGTATGACCCACCGATGTGCCCGCGATCAACACTAGTGATTCCATCTGCTCTGCAAACAAACTCTGCGCTTAAAGTAGAGATTTGCGAACTGGAAATGAAGGTTGTTGAGGATAGGAAAAAATTCAAGTGGATTTTAGGTCTGATTAGTGTTATTTTCGTGCTAGTTGTTGCTGTGTTGTTGGCTGTGTGACTAAATTTTCATGTTATAACAATGTGTACCCCCAATCTTTTGTTTTTGTTGATGGGGAGGGGAAGATGTAAATAAGTATATGATAAAATTTGTTGTTAAGTTTGGTGTACTTAATTTGTTCAAATATCGTTATACTAACACCTGATGTAGGAACAATTTTTCTGAGTTTATCAATGTTTTATCAATAAACCAGCTGATAAAACAAGTGCATTTTAAAAGAAAAAAAAACCATTTTTTACATAACTTAACACCTCATGTAGGGACAATTTATCTTAGTTTATCAATGGTTTATCAATAAACCAGCTGATAAACCATGTGCACTTTAAAAGAAAAAAAACCATTTTTTACACCTGCTAACACCTGATGTAGGAACAATTTATCTTTGTTTATCAATGGGTTATCAATAAACCAGCTGATAAACCAGGTGCATTTTAAAAGAAAAAAACCATTTTTTACACCTGCTAACACATGATGTAGGAACAATTTTTCTGAGCTTATCAATGTTTTATCAATAAACCAGCTGATAAAACAAGTGCATTTTAAAAGAAAAAAAAACCATTTTTTACACATGCTAACACCTCATGTAGGAACAATTTATCTTAGTTTATCAATGGTTTATCAATAAACCAGCTGATAAACCAGGTGCACTTTAAAAGAAAAAAACCATTTTTTACACCTGCTAACACCTGATGTAGGAAAAAAATTAGATATTTTAAAAAATGTGTTCTATAGCTGTCCACTATCTCAAATGGCGGTTGAATACACAAATGGCGGTTGAATACCCAACACATTAATGGACACTATAATTAAATGTACACTTGACAATTTTCAAAAAGCTTATACATCCAAAAGTTTCTCTCTTCCTTAACCTACACAGTTCATCTTCTTCGCTAAAACCCTAATTTCTGCGCACGCAGCAGCACAGGACAGTAAAATGGCAGAGAAAACAGAGAAAACAGAATTTGGCTGTCTTCTTGATATTGCTTTTCTCAATACAAATGTTCTTGGAAGAAAACTAGTCACCCTTCTCGACAAGTCTGGTGTTCTTCCTCTTCTGACCTTCAACACGACCTTGAACACCATCGATTACAGTCAAACCCTCACTTGAACTCTTCTTCCGGATGAATCGTACCCCAAACATTCCCACTCTCTTCTTGGAAACATTAATGGCACGAGTATTGTGTTTGATGCGCAAACCATTCTTGCTGCTTTTCCAAATCTCAAAACAGCTGGTGCCTCCACAAAAGAAATTACAAAGAAAATCGTTTCAAGTGGATGGGCTATCATGTTAGGAAGTATTCTGAACTTCTTGTAGGCTGGCGGGGAAGAAGAACTTGTTCATGCACATGCACTATGCCTAGGCTGGCGTTACGGACAAGTGCTTGATTATCAAATGCAGGGCAAAGGATAAAATCACTTGAAGTCAATTGAAGGCGATGTGCGCAATTGTGGCGGTGAAGAGATCAAGCTGGCTGTTACGGTGGAGTTTGTATTTGACAACATCACAAAGCACGGGGAAGCATCGAGACAAACCAGTGGACTCATCACCTCATCATCACCCATTTTCTTAGAAAAAATCAAGGCGTGATGCGAGTGTTCTTTGTTGGTGAATTGGTTTATGATTGGGCGGGAAGAAAGTTTGGTTTAAGCGATCTAACTTGGGCTACAAAGTCCGGCAAGTATGTTACACTTCTTTGCAAGAGAAGAAAGGAAGAAAAGAAGGCACCTTGTTATGAGGGAGGAGGAAGAGATTGAAGAGGAAGCAAATGCAACTGTAGAGGCTACAGCAAATGCAACTGTAGAAGCTACAACATCTGCACCTTCTGTTGGTGCTTCTTCCAGTCATGTTGGCAGAAGTAACTCAAGGAAGAAGAAAAGAGTATCTGCTGATCTGAACCCTGAAACCTTCGTTCCTTTTCCCCCAAACGCTGAACCTTCCAATCTTGAATCCACACCTGCTTCTTGTACGAGATCTAGGAAGCAGCGAAGCCTTACTTCCCTCTATCTTTAATCCAACATATCATCCCAAACACTCTCCTACCTTATAAATCCTACTCCCATACCTGAAAATTGGGTATTTCCAATTGATCACCTTCCATACTTCATTCAAGCCCTTCTCTCTTTTCATGAAGAGAATAAGGAAGCAAAACCAAATGTTCCTCTCTTCAAATATGTGGATGACAACGAAGCGAGCGGCATGTCCCATACCATAAACCTTACGAAGAAATGAATTCAAAGAGGTCATTCAATTAAATTATGGTAAATATTTTGACCATATGCCTCTTGATGGAATGCCTTCTACCATGCCCAAAGGATTTGTGCGGGATGGTGGTGATGAAAGTATGGGATATCTTCAATCTTTGCTTACAAGCTACCAATGCCAACGGCGGATGATCCTACTTAGTAGGAAGAGAAGTCACGAAGATGATCTCTTGCATAAAGGATATGGAAGTATGCGACATCAATCCAAACATGCTCAAATTGATTCATGAGCAAGCCATGGAGTACATTCACACATCGGCGGATATGGGCTGGCTGCTAAGTATCTGTCTCTCAAAGAAAGCAGGTGGACAAAGGTAGCGGGAGCTCTACCTCTACCCGGCCATCTCTGAACCACATAAAACCCCATCTCTACATGCTTCTCCTTCACCCATTAGAGCTCAACCCATCTCCATGATTTTTCCAACGAGATCATACCAACTCACCATCTCCATCTCGATCTCTTGATTCAACTTCATCTTCTTCATCTACATCTACGAAGACGGCTCATCGTCGAGAAGAATTTGTGCCTCAAAGACTACTTGAAGCATTGGCGTCGACCTTCTGACCCATGCTTATAGGCTAAGGAAGATCTGAAACTGCGATCTTTGCTCCTACAACTTCAGCTTGCTCCACCACCAAGCGCTACTCCTGCTGCTCCTGGCGATCCACCACCAAGCTGCTACTCTGCTGCTCCTGGCGATCAACCACCATCGCTACTCACAGCTTCTCCTACGGATCCTTATACATCAACCCCTGCTGCTCCTGGTAATCTCTTTCCTGAAGGTGCTACTTACTATGAAGCACTAGATATTGTAAGAATTACTCGGGTGCACATTAAAAAGATCTCAAGGACATGAACCGGCGGTGAATAAGCAGTCGGGAAGTACAACGGCGGATGAACCAACGGAGTTCAAGGTTTGCGGAATCTGATTAAAGCTCTTCTACCCTCCATACAGGACTCTTTATGCATTTGCGGTGCAAGGTGCATATCTTTGCGAGTGCATCTCTATTTGGACTTAACGCATTCAAGGAGGAGGAAGAGAAACAAAGGGCTGAGTTGAGCGAAGCCTTAGCACTCAAAAGCGAGTTGAAGCAAAAGGCAAAAGCTGAAAAAAAGCAAAGGCTGCAGGTTACAAAGAGGAAATAAAAGGACTCAAACATAGATTAGGCATTGCAGCTAAAGCCCTACGAAGAGCTACAGAAGAAGCTGCTGCAGCTGCAAATGAAGAATCTTCTGATGAAGATACTGCCCAAGATTGAAGTGTTTTTTTTTGACACACTAGCAAGTCTATCAATCCATCAAACTTATTACTTAATTTAAGAAGTTTAACTCATATACTATTCTACTAACACCTGATGCAGGAACAATTTTTATGACTTTATCAATGGTTTATCGATAAACCAGCTGATAAACCATGTGCATTTTCAAAGGAAAAACCATTGTTGACACTTGAAACCAAATTATAACATAAAACCTACTGGTTTATCAATGGTTTATCGATAAAGAACATGGTTTATCAATGGTTTATCGATAAACCAGCTGATAAACCATGTGCATTTTCAAAGGAAAAACCATTTTTGACACTTGAAACCAAATTATAACATAAAACCTACATGGTTTATCAATAAACCAGTAGATAAAGCAGTTCAATAAACCAGTTTGTTAAACCAGTTTCATAAACCAATCTGTGAACATGGTTTATCAATAAACCAGCTGATAAACCATGTGCATTTTCAAAAGAAAAACCATTTTTAACACTTCAAACCAAATTATAACACAAAACTTACTTCGTTTATCAATGGTTTATCAATAAACCAGTTGATATATACATGGTTTATCAAAAAACCTGTCAAACCACACACATAAACAACAACCAACATAACCCAGTTGAATAAACCAACATAATAAGGAAGAATTGTGTTTGCAAGTGCAAAAGTTCTTCCTGCAAGTTTAATATGCACTATACAAATATGAAAGTGATATACAAACTGTCGAGTAATATACAAACATTTTCAATTGACATATATTTGCAATTACAAACTCATATAAGTAGTACCCAAAATAAATAAAAAAAAAGAGGAATTTCATTGCATTAATGAAGGTAAACTAGGATTGTCATTGTCATAAACAAGTGTATTTTACATGACCCCTATGAAATAAAGAAAATACATGGCCATCACAAGCAGCAGCAGCAGGAGCAACTATATGCATTAATCTATATCTATACTCATTCCATTTGTTTCCTCACACTTCTTCTTCCAAATCTTCGCCTTATTTCTTTCGATTTTTCGGTTTGCTGCCCTATCTCAATTTTAGTTCTTTTTATTAATTGTGTTTCAGCAGCCGTCACTTGATCAGTTGTACCAGGCATCTCATGCCTTTGCATTTCGGCGACTGCGCTTGAGGCCTCTCTTGCCTTTGGATTTACAACGGCCTTCTCAGTTGCAGCAGGTTTCGGCGCATGAGTGATATAAGGAGAAGAGATTTGTGCAGATGCTTTTCTCCCCTCTTTTTCTTCGATTCCAAAATATTGACAGTCTCAATACCAAGGAGACATTTCTTTTTCCTACCCTTAACCTCTTCTATTTTTCCCTGCTTATCCTCGGCATTTTTCCCTGCTTCAAATGCGGATCCTTCTTCAAAATATCCAAAATATCTTCCAAATCTTCCATCACCCCTTTCACTTTTCACTTCTTTTTACGGTCTTCCTTTGGAAGACACTTTCACTCTTCATTGCAATAGTAGTGGAGATGAGATTGGTGGTAAGGGGAGTAGTAGATATGGTGGGAGTGGTGGTGGTTGGGAGAGTAGTGGAGATGGGAGTGATGGTAGGGGGAGTAGTAGAGATGGGGGGAATGGTGGTGGTAGGTAAGGAAGTGGAGATGGGAGAGGTGGTGTAGTAGTAGTAGAGAGTAGTAGAGAGTAGTAGAGATGATGGGAGTGGTGGTGGTAGGAGGAGTAGTAGAGATGATGGGAGTGGTGGCAGGAGGAGTAGTAGAGATGATGGGAGTGGTGGTTGTAGGGAGAGTAGTGGATATGGGAGTGGTGGTTGGGGTAGTCGTGGAGATGGTGGGATTGGCATTTCGGATTCTGGAAAAGGAAGCAAAACTTGGAAAAGTAGGAGAAAAGTCACGGGTGGGAGTCAATGCCAAGTTGGGGGTGATGCTTGTTGTCGAGCAAGATCTAAACTTGTTTTTAGATCATCTGTCAATTCAAGTAGGTAAGTAAGCTTAGGTAAGTATGATCTAATTAATATTCACAACCAATTACTCAAAATCAAAAGGGCAA
Organism: Codonopsis lanceolata; assembly: GCA_013146195.2. Taxonomy (NCBI): domain Eukaryota; kingdom Viridiplantae; phylum Streptophyta; class Magnoliopsida; order Asterales; family Campanulaceae; genus Codonopsis; species Codonopsis lanceolata. The sequence goes on along the minus strand of CM028384.1, from coordinate 38,353,187 downwards.
ATACTTTACCACTTTTCGATCCAAAGGCTGTCACTTGGTCCTAAGATGATCAATCTTTTGGTCCATCTTACGCAATAAATCAAAAATTGCACTAATATAAGGAGTGCTAGTCTTCTTTGGTCTTTGGTGCTAGTCTGAGAGAGGATAGGGATGTTGTCGGGAGGGAGTTCTTCTGCTGCTGTTGATGGCCTTCATCTTCAACATGTTCGGCCACAACATGGAAGGATGTGCTCAATCGCGCCAAGCGTCGCTCATACTCAACAACATAGTTGTTTTTCAACCTCGGTGGGGGTCAATGGAACAAGCACTTCATCACGTCAATTGAGTAAAATATCAACTTGATTAATCAACTCTACTAGGCACTCTTGTTTATAAAATAACAAAGTTTGGAATCACAACATTATTAATCAAACTCTACATTTACCTTTGTAATATCCAATGTATGGATAATTTCCTCATATGGGATTTTGGCAAGACTTCCAATTGCACATTCAGGAGTTTTCGGCACTTGACTATCAATGTTTGATAGCTCATATAAGTCTATAAATCCGGGAAAATCATGGCACAACTCAAATATCCAAACACTGCATTTTAAAAATGTTACATATTAGAAGCATATCAAATTTAAATAATTACATAACCATTCAATATAAAATCGACTAACCATATAATATATACAATTGGTTACTGTAATGCCAACGGAAAGCCATTGCATCTGAAGTCGAGCACGAGAAGTAGCCATTTTCATCATTGAATTGAGAAGGTGGGGATAGGACTTTGTTCCCCATGGATATTTATTGAACAAATCCAAATTTTCAACTATCCTTAACACACCCGTCAATAGCGGCATTAGGTGAAATACCCCTTAGCACATACTCCCAAACAAGCGCAAGACCCAACTTGGTTTATCATCCATGTCGGTTGCATCTATAAATTTTTTTCAACTCTTCGGGCTTCACGCCCTGTTCGGAAAATATTTATCCACTAGTGCCTTCGTACTAGGGATCTCATCACAATAATCGTCTAATAATCCGGGTTTTAAACACGTGATTAAGGTGTAGTCGAAAAGGAAAATTTTACTTCTTGACCACAATCAATACGAAACCATATTTCATTATTATTATTTGTTGGTGGTGAATCCTAAAAGTCTAACACATGCATCGGCACATTGCTCTTACTCATATTCTTTCTCATCTTATCTGACTCACCAAAAGGCGACAACAAGAAAATATTTTGGTGTGCTTCATCCAATGAATTATAAACCTCATCTAATACTAACAGATTACATCTTGATGTAACCTTCGCTTTGTACCATTCATCACGGGCAACAATATATCTGCCATATTCTACGTAATAGAAATACAAATTAAACATTAAAACAAGGAACTATTATCTATGGCTATTAAAACAAGGTTTCTTGGACGGTGAAATTCATGAACCATATGAAATTACACTTGGTTTAGAGACATGGTTTTATAAACAAAAAGGCGGGTATATGGTTTATTAATAAACTATAGATAAACCTGTCATTGTGCATTAATAATGTTAAGCAGTGCGTGGTTTATAAAAAGTTACCAAGCAGCGAGGTTTGCACCTTGTTTTCCAAAGCGGTTTACCAAACAACGAGGTTTGCACCTTGGTTTATCAATATAAACAAAAAGCGGTACATGGTTTATTGATAAAAGCAGTGCGGTCGACTCAAAAAGCGGATACATGGTTTGCACCTTGGTTTGTCAATATAAACAAAAAGGTAGGTACATGGTTAAGTAAATTGGTTTGTCAATATAAACAAAAATTCGGTACATGGTTTATTGATAAAAGCAGGCAGTCAACTCAAAAAAGCGGTACATGGTTTGCAAAGCGGTTTGTCAATATAAACAAAAAGGTAGGTACATGGTTCGTAAATTGGTTTGTCAATATAAACAAAAAGCGGTACATGGTTAAGTAAATTGGTTTGTCAATATAAACAAAAGCGGTACATGGTTTATTGATAAAAGCAGCGCAAGTCGACTCAAAAAGCGGTACATGATTTGCAAAGCTGGTTTGTCAATATAAACAAAAATGTGGGTACATGGTTTATAAATTGGTTTGTCAATATAAACAAAAAGTCGGTACATGGTTTATTGATAAAAGCGATCGAGGTCGACTCAAATTATAAACCATAAAGACAACATTAAAACCCTAAGCGAAAAAAGCAATGTAAGGTTTACAGTTTTACGAATCGATTATCACGGATGAATTAGGGTTTCTTGAAATCTCTTGAGGTTTGAATCAAAATCCAAAATCAAATCGAAATCGATGGTCGTCACTGAGAGGGTTCTAGGTCGACAAATGTTGTGTTAGAATGAACTGTGAGTTTGTTCAGATCGACCATAGGTGTGTATATACGTATTGGGGTAAGTAGTCGACGGATAAACCAAGTGGTTTATTGGATAAACCGATGTATATCCAATAAATTCACGTTGGTCAAAAATTTACTCATGGTCACATGCCGACCACTTGACGACCACTTTAAATCGACCACTTTCTGTGAGGCGTTTTGGTCGAGAACCAAAAGTGGATTTGTCAAAGGCCATATATGTATAACAACCGGGTAATATGGCCATACTTGACCAATGCCACACCACACTGAGTAAAGCCAAGAAAGATTGAAGCTTGAGGAAACAGGGATCACTAGTTCTATACAAAATGACGAGAGACGACAACGAGGTTTGTAGATTTCCATTAGAACGCTGTCGTTTTGTGTTCCTCCCATATTCAAGAATTTTTAATTTTTATTTTCTATTAGATTGTAATTTATGGATGAGTGACCATAAACGTAACACCATTTAATTCATAAAATGACATAAATATCCCTTTTAATATTTAATTAATAATAGATACTCACTTTTAGTACACACTTGCCGATGTTTTATAAAACATCTGCTACACAATAGCGGATGTTTTATAAAACATTCGCTACACACTTGCGGATGTTTTATAAAACCTCTGTTAGTGTGTAGTGGATGTTTTATAAAACATCCGCTAGTTTGTAGCAGTTGTTTTGTTCGAAATCGAAAAAAATGCAAATCAACGGTTTTTTGTTCGTAATTGAAAAGAAAAAATAAACCGAATCAAAACCAATCTAATTCACATGCGATATCATGCGAATTAACAATGGAAATCGAATTAACAATGACACGTAATCAAAATTACGTGAAGGAGGATGGAAGGAGGGGATAATATAGTTTAAATGTGAAGAAGGGTAATGAAGTAATTTTATATTTTAAATGATGTTACGTTTAGGTGTTCTGTTTATGGAATGATCTAGATTGTAACTGAGAAAAATTTGCTCCCACATAAGCTATTCAATTCATATAAAACAATAAAAAATCGCTAAGCTACCTATTTGAAACCTACCAAAAAACTCTTTCAATGGTTATCAGTCACAATACTCCTTTGAAGCAAATAGAGAAAAACTTTAAAAAATAGTAGAAAATGAATCCCTTATCAAAATGAAGCAAAACAAATCTCTACTTATAGAGAAAAATTGTACTACTTTATTTTTAAAAAACGAAAAAAATAAGTTTTTTTGGGGTAAAAAATGACTAAAAATAAAAAATAAGTAAAATAAACCATAGTATCCAATACGTAGAAAGCACTAGAAAATAACATAATTTGATACACAAGTACATTTGGGCTTAAACTTGATCCTCATTTAGTCATTTGATACCCCATTGGAGCATTTGATTTCCATTAATATTAATAACCAAAAAGAAAAACAAAAAACATTCAATTAAACAACCTAATCAAAATTCAAAACCTTTTGCAAAATGGTTTAAATGACACCACCCTATGTTTGGAATCACGAAACTCATGCCTTAACATTACGGTTCAGTAAGGAGAGTTTTTATAAGACTGAATTTGTAGTAAGCACCAGCAAATAAATTTAACTAAATGTGAAATACAAAGGAAAAATGATCATTATATTGCTTTATAAATATACGACTTTAACTAAAAAAATAAAATTAAAAATTAAGCACTAGATTTAGCTTTCTTCTATAACCAATGTCAAAACATTGGTTTTAGTTGATGCATATTACAGAGTGGTACAATTCGGATTTCGGTTTGCATCATTCGGTACGTTCAGATGGTTTCTTGACTTGGCGGAGAGGGACTGAGTTCTCAAAGCAATGGTAGAAACCATAATGTGGATATTTCTCGTACCATGTGTCTTGCTGCTCGTGAGTGTCCCAGTGTTCTCCACTGCTGCTCTTTCCGTACTTGTGCACCCATCCAGAACCATTGTGACCTTCACCCCATGTCCGGTTCCATCTTTCTCCGTACTTGCCTTCCCACCATGTCTCTCCCTGTTTCACACCATGACTGTTTGGATCAAAGTTTTCATCCCACTTATCACCCCATTTTGTCCACCCATCACCCTCACAGCGTTCTGCCCATTTATCCGTGTATTTGATGCTGCCACCTTGACCATCATACTTTTCACCCCACCTATCAAAACAGAAGCATACTTAATATTGTAGGATGACAATGGACCAGAATTCCCCACAAGCAAAAAACCACACATGAGGTCACTACTATGATGAAGTAATTAAGCAGAATGAGAGGTTTTCAGAGAGGGCAAAAGCCAACAATTGTCATGGTGATGAATGATGATTGCTCTTGGAATAAGATCTCTGAAGCTCAAGTTCTCACCTGAAACTCAGAAGGGGGTATAGTCATATAGGTAATGGCAGACTGGCTTAAAAGTTTAATGATTAGAACCTTATGCATTGACATTATATTCTGGATAATCAAAGTTGCAAGGGAAAAAGTATAATTTACCCAATATTGAAACAGATATCTTAAGCATAATGTGAATTTTAACAAGTACCTTTCATGCCAAACATGAGCATGACCAGCCTCAAGCTGCGTGTTTGGGTCAATGCTGCACCACTTGTGTGCCCATTTCTCGGCTTGGCCTGCACCGTAGTGTTCGCTCCATTGCTCGTGCCACTCGCCCCCATTCCCGTTCTTCCCCCATTTATCAGCAGTTTTCTCAATATGCAGACACCCATCAATCTGCAAAACCCAATAACCAGTCTAATTTTCTCCATTTAAGCATAAACAATGATTTAATCTCTGAATTAACAATGTGACCCGAGATAAACCTACCTTTCTGGCCCTTGGTCAATTCATAAATGACCTAAAAAAATATTGCATCTGCTTTCTAAAGAGGTGTATCATCGAACTTCATGTTAAATAGAAATAGAATTATGTGTTGTGGTAGAAGATTGTAATGGTCATAACCGAGAAAACAAGGACACAGGCATATCAAAATTACATGGAATAAATGATAAATGAACTGTCTCAAACGTAGTTATCATAGTTATCCAGAAAAATAAACAAAGCAAGAAAGAAATGAAGTGCTGAGCTGCCAGTGCCAACTGCCAAGTGCAAGAACTAGGCATTTTTTGTCCACCAACTTGGTTCAAAGTACCAACGAGCTATAGCTCAACTTGTACTTCTCACTTCTCTTAAGTCAGGTGTCCACGTCTCACCAGAGGCACCCTAGTCCTTCACTACCCTCAATAGAGAGGTCGGGTGTTCAAGCGTCACGAGAGGCACCGTTAATGTTCAAGCCTCACCAAGGGCACCATTTAGTACTACTCACTTCTCTTATCAGATAGGTCGGGTGTCAAACCCCACCAAGAGGCACCATGGTACTTCACTACTTTCAACGGAGGGGTCAGGTGTTCAAAACCTTACAAAAGGCACCATTGGTGCTAGCCTCACCAAAGGTACCATATAGTCATAATTGTAGCCATTCTAAGACATTAAATAATACTCCGTCCGACTAGTCCTCTATACTATTTTGGGATGTTTCACTTAAAGAGCCTACTTGCAAAAATTATGTTTACGATCTCTATAACATTTCAACATTACTCACCACAATTGATATTAACATATTGATTATCCTCAAACATTTTTGTAATTATGACCAACTTTAACGCTAGTTCAATGTCCCTCAGACTTTTCAAACATGGACTCTTTGGGTAATAATAAGAGTTGGGTAAGGTCTATGTCTCCCTCCAACCTTATAAAAATAAAAAAATAAAAAAAAACTTGGTTCAGACTATTTGGATGTGAACCTCTTAACTGTCCCAACACCTGGTGGATGCAAATCGAACACTTGGTATTTGGTAGTGGTCTTTTCTAAAGAGGGAAACATTTATCCATGCTATGCATGTTCTACTACAATTATGTAAAAAGCTCATCTTGGGTTAACAGCAGAATTCTAGGAATGCTTGGATCCAAATTTAGGAAGTACTCCTAGTCATGCATATTGTTGTTCAATATTACAGTCTTACACCTTAGCATTACCATTGAAGTCAAGATTACAAGTCTATAATGTTTTAAAACGATTTTGTAGCACTATGGCCTTGACAACAGCATGTGAGTGTTGATTTTAAGGTATTACTCATACAGTCATACTAAGAGCATGGATTTCTACCAGGTGGCTTATAAAAGTCGAGAAATTCAATTAAACATTGAAATTTTCTGAAGTTCTGTGCATGTGCACGCCAGGGGGTGGGGGGGGGGATAAGACAAATTACGATAGAGCTACAAGGTTTATACTCCAAAATAAGTATAACATATGATAAGACAAACATAATCTCCAAGTAATACCAAATTCCCAAGCCGTACCTGGCCCATAGATTCTTTCCAGAACTCACGCCAAACATTTCCTGCAGAATCACGTCCTGATTTCTCTGAACCAAGTTCCTTGTAGTCAAATTCGTCAGAAGCTTCCCAATACTTCTCTTCCCATTCCACAGCTTCGTCCGCACTAACACCCCTGGTCAAGGTCCATCTGCAAACTACACCGTCAGCTCTTTGTTCTGTTCCCGTCTCCTTCCACCACCTTGATCCATCTGGATATATTCCTTGGGATGACACTTCCTGCACCTCACCAAGAGCATGAGCTGCTTCTGCTGCATTTGCTGAAAATATTTCTCCAAGTTCACGTTTCTCTGCCAATTGAGGATTCTCTAGTACAGAACTAGAAGTGTCCACCTTTTCAACCTCCATCAGTGATTGAAGAGGTGGAAGAGGAGGTTCATGATTACTTGCAGTTTTACTTTCAAGTGGAAGTGAAAGATAATCTACATATCGATCTAACTCCATGACAGGGCTAGCCTGACTGAGTGATGGAGAAGTTTGTCTAGCTGATTTCAAGTCTGTTCCATTGTTGTCAGTCCCGTCACTATCAGGAGGTGTCCAGGACCAGAAATTCGGACCTGGTGTTCCAATACCACCAGATTCTGGCTGAGACAAGAAAATGCTCGTATCACCTGGTCAAATAAAAGTATTATCAAGTATTGCCTTGTGGATACTGAACAAAACAGGATAGAAGCAAACAGGCAGTATACAAAATCACTTTTTGCAATGAACAAAATAAAGTAAAATAAGGGTAAAGCAGTACCTGATGTTTAACGAATAATGCGAGACTAGGGGTGGCAAAATGGGTGTTTTGGATAATCATGGGTTAGCCTATTATCTATGGTTATCCATGGATAATAACCTAACCCATAATTATCCATAACACCCATTTTGCCACCCCTATGCGAGACTATACTGGCAATCCTAACCATAATTCTTTCCCTAGTATTGATTTTTCTTACTAGCTTAAATTGGTGAGTTATGAGTTCTTTGAGCTTGGTACACTGCAGTTATTGATTGAGGCAACATTATAGCTCGATGCCATCCGGTCTTAGAGTTGTTAATTGTTGATAGACTAGAGAAATTACATCCCCGACGGTAAAATTTTGTAAGTAGTCAGTCACTAGTTACTGCTAATTCATGCCTATTTCACTCCACAAAAAGTTCAAGCCTTCTACTCCAAATTTCCTTTGATTCATTCTCAAGGGTTCATTTGCAATCACATTGAAAATGGAAAAAGTAAAACTGTTTAGTGGAGGCACTGCTAAAGATGTGTCTTTCCGAAGATACAAGGCGACAAAAGACAAGTATATTTGGTACTCACATTGTTGAGATAGTCGGCTGGCAGACAAGGCATGGAAGTTTGAATAGAACATATGTACATCTGATGCGTCTACTTCCAGGTGCAATACAAAGATTATTTCATAAGGAAATGCTGTACTAAGAGCAAAATTTTATAAACTGGTTTATTGTGTACGAGTTTAGGGGCTTAAGCTTTTTTAGTAAGGCAAAGGTTGACCCTTGAATTAAAAATGTAATGCGGAAAAACTTGTAAAATGCATGAATTTTTTCCCAAGGAAAGGGGAAGTACAGTTCAGAGTATGAACCTATATATTTTAGAAAGATATACTGTTTGCTCACGTTTACCATCATAAAAAACTAGATCCATTAATCAAAGAGATACATTAAACACATGGACATCTATTTGTGCAAATCAAACTAAAAATTTGAAAATGATTTCTCTTGGGATTCTTATAATAACCACTAGAACAATGACATGTCTTGAAAGCAGAGGAGGAAACTCAATGTGAGGAAGAGCCACGATAAATATCCCAATTGACATCTGAAAGGGTAGGACCCCAGTTGAATGACATTCATGGTCGATATTTTACATAAACTAACACCAATGCATCTCATGGTATGTTGGATCAAATGTCATGGTGGATTTTATATTCTTTTGCTGATGGAAAATGCCATGGTGAAAATTTAAAAATACAGGCAGTGAAAAACCAGAAGATGGCTTTACATATGAGCCATAAAATACAGTGATGGCTTGATTCTAAATGCTCATTCTTGTTAGTGATGTATAATAAACAATTGAACCTTTCAGATCAGAGGTCCAGAGCTCTGGTGTAGCATCACACATGGCCTATTGTACGGTTCACAATCCACTAATAGCACCTTGGTAAATAACTGGCCTAACATCTAAATACAGATGTGCAGCCAAGCACTCAGTTCCAATTAGGCAATTAGCCTTTATTATAAGGGCAAAGGAAACTGAAAGGTATAGAGAGTGACACTGGATATGTTAATTAAAGAAAGTTCATTTTATGCAATTTATGTGCTTCACAGCCTTCCAGCATTTCATCTTTTGCATCAACTAGTGTTCAACATTGCATGTAACATCCATAATACAAATAACAGAAATTAATTGCATTAGCATTTATCAGCCCCTATCAGGAAATACTTATTAATTAAGACCCACATTACTGAAAACCTGAATCTTTCGGATCCGTAAACTCTAGATTGAAGGTTCCTAAATTTCATGGCTGAGATTTATCCAACACATCAAATGTTGCTCATCCAATGGTTTGGATAAGCAGACTTTAAAAACACGTCGTTTTGAACCAAAACAAAGTCTGCTCATCCCAACAACCATTGGATGAGCAACCTTTTGTATTGTGGCCAAATCTTGGCCATGAAATTCACCAACTCTACCAATGCTCAACTCTAGAGATTCCATTTCCGGAACTTTCACTAAGTTGTATGAATAAACGACACTTAACAACACGGCATGTCGCTAATTATATTTTCTATATCTATGCATATATTAGGCAAACATCCCAATTCGTAATAAGCGGTTTTAGTACTGACTACATCCCTTTAGTAGCTGCCTAGTGGCAAGACAAAAGGAAAAGGAACGGATAAAGACGCATGAAAGGGGGAGAGTGGGGGTGAAAATAGTGTTGGGGAGAAAAACTAAGAGGTAACAAGGAAACATCACACTCCTATGATTTTGAAATTGTAAACTAATATTGGAAGCACATACAAGTAATATAAAATAACAAAAGCTCAATTACCTCCTTGTTGAACCCCAATATCCCCTTCAGGTCCAAAATTCTTAATCTCCACAGAGATCACATCATCATAATTTATCTTTTTAGCCGGCGGTTTCTCCTTCAGAAGCGCACGAGCAGCCGCAATCGCAGCGGCGGCCCGATCAATCACCTGCATTCTCTGCACTCTATCTCTCTCCTCCGCATCAACTTCCAGAAGCTTTTGGAACTCACTGCTCTTCCTCTCCAGCACCTCCGGCTTTTCTCCAACTTCCTCCTCATCATCAACGTTCTCCGCAATTGTCTGAAACTCAATCGCCTTTCTCTCGCGGTCCACCGCCTTCTTCCACATGTCCAGGTACGAACCTCCGCCATCCGAAGCCCTAGCCTCCAAACTTCGGTTTACTCTAGCCGTACCTCTTGTGTATAATTTCGAGTTTCCCGGTGAATATAAGACGGTGAATGTAAGTTGGTGGCGCTTCAATGTGTGTGGTAGTATGAAGGTGGCGCGTGCGGTGGTGCGTGTATTATGAATATAGAAATGTGACGCCATTTCGAAGCAATCAGTAGTGGTAGTGGAGGAGAGAGAGAAAGAGGGGGAGAGCATGGCGGTGGATTTGAAAAACTGGAAATTAAACATTTATTGAGGTGGCTTTTCGGGAGAATATAATTAATTTTTGTTTAATTTATTTATTTTCTCGCTCTCTCTTTTCGAAAAGCAGAGACAGAAAATTTTCTTGAAATGGAAGGAAGGTTGCGATGCTGTCCCCAGGTGGTGGAGGGCCTGGAACTAGAGGCGGTTCTAACGGATTTACCCGATTTTTATACTTATTTTTATTCAATTAAATATTAAAAAATAAAGTGGCCCACGTGGCAACAATTAGTGGTTTATGTTTGTTTGAAATGGAAGTACTTTTTTGCTGTCCCACCCGATTTCTAACCTCTAGCGTTCTAATCAGAACCACGGTTCTCAATCCAAATCTTTCAACTGCGGTTCGCCCAACTTAAATAAATGGGCGAAATTCACCATTGGTCCCTGTACTTTAGTTTTGTCCACCGTTAGTCCCTGAACTTCAAAACGTCTCACCATTGACCAAAGTTTGCGTTTTTTGTCCACCGTTGGTCCCTTGCTCAAACGCCGTTAACTGTTTCACTGTTAAATGGACATGTGCGATAAAGGTGAGCAAAAGCAAGGACCAAAGTGTCTTTTCTCAATGAGGCAGCTGCAAAATGGTCGGACCCTCTCTCCCCACCTCTTCTACCACCCGAAAACCTCCCCACCGCAAAACCCCCTCCAGGCAGCCTCCATATCGTTAACCCAACTGTTTCCTCATCATTTCCGGACGGGGTTACCTCATTTTGGGCTCTAATCAGCTCAATTGAGTCTTGATTATTAGTAGTATTATAGTTATCAGTTGGTAACTCGTGCCGGCAAATCGGACATGAATTGCGTAATGAAAGCCAAGGTAGGATACAATCAGAATGGTATAAATGCTTACATGGCATTTCGCGAGCCTCTGTTTTCAATTCGAATGGCTCTTTGCAAACCGCGCAATGCGACTCTGTTTCAATATGGTTCTCTAGAATTTCTGCCGTTGGCATTGACTCAATCGCCGCCTTTGACGCTGGTGGGTTATCGATTCGGCCTAGCCCATTTACTTCAATTTGCGCCAATTGATCCAAAGAACCGATCAAAAGCGGATCCCAACAAAAACTCCGACATACTTCGTCGGCGGTCTCAACCCCGACCTGCTCCATCATTGTAATACAACTCAAACCTACCGCCTTCTCTCTACCCCCACCTTTGTGGCTACCACTAGCGCAGCCGGCACCTCCGTCGGCAGTCCACGTAGAACAATAACCGGATTAAACGGAGAACGATCCCCTCCGTCGGGTTCGACGAAGCCCAGGACTCGAACCCAGTTCCGGAGTCCGCCCATTTCCGACCATGTACATAGTTGCCGCAGGAAACCAGCAGTGACGTGAATCGGAAAGCGCGGATCGGGCCGGACTTTCAATTTCCTCGATGAACCCACCGTTACAATCGGGGCAAGAGAGAGAATCGTGGTGGTTTCGAACCCTAACAAATCGGTTACATCTGTAGCACCAGTACGACGGGGAAGACGCAGCTGTTGACATCATTACTTTCACACCCCACAATCTAATTCAAAAGTTGCCTCTTATTTTTGTAGATCTGAGAAAAAAATCAAATCTTTCCTCAACAATAGAATTGAAATGAATTGTAAATTTGAATTTGATGATGAAATTTGAGAACTGGACAGCCGGAGGTGAGAGTGTCCGACGGGAGGATACATAATGGGGAGAAAGGAAAGAGAGAGTCGTCGGTCCTTGCTTTTTGATCAAGGTGGAGAGTCTTCGGTCAACTCAAACCCAGCTGCCTCATTGAGAAAAGACATTTTGGTCCTTGCTTTTGCTCACATTTATCGCACATGTCCATTTAACGGTGAAACAATTAACGACGTTTGAGCAAGGGACCAACGATGGACAAAAAACGCAAACTTTGGTCAATGGTGAGACGTTTTGAAGTTCAGGGACTAACGGTGGACAAACCCAAAGTACAGGGACCAATGGTGAATTTCGCCCTAAATAAATCAAATATTTTTGATTGCGCATACTTATACATCATTTATAAAATATTTAATACATTATTTTTAAAAAGTGTTTGATCAAAATACTCTTTACATAATTTATTTTTTTTCATTTTTTATTAAATTTAATTTAACAAGTTTTAAATAAAAAAATATTTTAAACAAATGTTAAATTTGTATCTGTTAATTTATTTTTAAATGTTTATATAAAAATATAATAACAAAAAAGAAAAGGTTTAGGGACCGTATGGGTTTGTGATTGGTTGGGTGGCGGTCAAAATAGGGGGGGTCTGGGTTTGGGACCGCTAATTCAAATCAAATTAATTATTAAATTTTAAATTAGTTAATTTAAATTTAATAAAAACAAATATATATATATATATATATATATATATATATTAGCTAATTTAAATTTAATAAAAAAAACAAAAAAATTAAATTACGTAAAGGGTATTTTGGTAAAACACTTTTCAAAAGTGTTGTATTAAGCATTTTATAGGTGTTGTATTAAGTACCTATGTTTTTTATTTGGTATTTGTATTTGAATATAGACATTTATATTTAAAATATCTAAATTTAATTTGAATATAATTTTTTATTAATTCGATAATTATTCGAATTCAAATACGAGCTCATATTTTAATTCAGTACGTTTTTGTATCACAGTGCAAAATTAAATTAAATAATATTTTATGTATCGCAGTATAAAAATTAATTCATCGCGTTGCAAAATTAGATTACGTAATTAAAACTTATGTATCGCCTTGCAAAAAAAATGTTTCATCGCGGTACAAAATTGGGTTACGTAATTAAATTGATGAATCGCGATACAAAAATTGATGCAATTAAATTGATGTATCACGGTGCAAAATTTGATATAGCGCGATTCACTGAGTAAGTGACATTCGTAGCGCTCATTCGGTTCATTAAAGGAATCGTAGTCATTTTGCCCCCAAAAATGACTTTTTTCTGATTGAAAATAAAAACACTGGATTTGAGGGGTTATTAACTTCAAAAAGTGGACCGGCCCGAATTTCATTCAAAAAAGAAAGAAAAGAAGAAGGGTAAAATGCTGGCCGGTCCCTTTCCTAAGTTTGTAACCCTTTCAGTCCACTGTTCTTTTTTTCAATCGTAAAAACAATTTTCTAAATAAATGTTCCTATAATACCCAAAGTCAAAAAGTGCTGTAAATTTCTTCTTCTTCTCCTTTTTTCTTCTTCTTATTCTTTTTCTTTTTCATCGCCGTTGAATCTGTTCCCCTAAAGAAAAAAAAAAGAGGAATTGAAGAGAGTGAGGAGTTGTGTGGTGAAGAAGAACGATGGTAACTACTATTTGTTTCCTCATCATCCTAACTTTCCACTATTTTACTTATTCATATCATATTGTAGGTGGTGTTATTGCTGTTCTCTTCTTCATCACAATGTTTGTGTGATTAAAAATAGATTTTACTTATGTGTTTTGTGTTGTTATGCATGTAAATTATTCGATTAAATGTCTAAATAATTTTTTTCTTTGTTTGATACCTTCTTGAATTTGAATGCATCAATTTTAAATCACATTGCATTATTGTGAATCATGATGCATTGATTTGGATTTGGGATGCATGAAAGATGTATATAAATTTGAATAATTTGTTGAGTGTGTAGTGGAAAGAAGATAAATGAATGTCTGTTTTGTAACGATTTTTGCATCACGATGCATCAATTTTTGCATCGCGATACAAAATTGGACTTGGTAAATAAATTTGGATTATTAATTAAAATTGACTAGTACTCTTGCCTGTGCCGATGGCATGGCGCTAGTTTGAAAATTTATCAATAAATAATGCAGATAATGTGAAAATGAATTAATATTTACTGAAGTGCACCAAAATATTAGGCCCGATCATGTAGCCCAAAAGAGTATTCCGAAAACACACTCAAAAGATTGGAGCAAGCCCATACCCAGAAGGAGGGCCTAAGCCCAATCATGTGAAGGCAGCCCATTAGTATAAATATGAGGAAACCTCCCCATATTGAGAGGACTCTTTTCCTCCAACAAGAACCAACAAGGAACTCTCCCTCATCTCTCTCTCCCAATGGTTTACATACATATACGCACACTCCATTTTATCTTTTATCTATGATATACACTACATATACTAATTATCACACCGGAGGGTTTTGGGGGACTCCCCCACCTACTCACGGTGTTTCATTTTGCAGACCTTACTAGCCAGGTATCCTACCGCGACGACCACCGCTGAACAACAACACCGGTGACCCCGACATTACGTCTCCTTCGGCACCCCGGACACGACACGACAAGGTCACCACATTTTTTGCGTGATCATTTACTTATAATTTCTAGGGGTTGGATATATGTACACTACACAACCAAAAGAGGAGAAAACCCAAATACGTAACAAAATAAAATATTTTACTTTGATATTTATTTCATAAAAAAACCAATAAATAAATATTTTAATTGTAACTACTGTAAAAATACGAAAATAAAATTTTATCTGCAAGGCGGCTACTGGATTAAGTTAATTACGATAAAAATTAAAAAGAAAAAAAAACAAATATTTCAAATTACAAAACTTACTTTTTTTTATTTGTATACGAAATTGCGGGTCGAAATTTTTTTAATTGATTAAGTTAAGTACAATAACAATTAAAAAGAAAAAGAATTAAAATACTAATATTCCAAACTTAGACATAAATTAAATTGAGATTCACTTGATTACGATAGCAATCAATTAAGAAACTACAACTAAATATTTGTAAAACCATAAAGGTCATTTATTATTAATAAACTACTAAAAGTATTATTTTCTTACAAAAATTAACTTTCAAACATGGTCTCTTTGCCCGTAACGGAGGGATTAATTAATAATTTGTATATGAAATTGTGGACCGAACAAAAAAAAACACCGGACAAAAATTAAATTGATTAAGCTAATTACGATAATAGTTAAAAAGAAAAAAATATCAAATTACAAAATTTATGATTTTTTTAATTTTTTTTAAAATTTGTATACGAAATTGTGGACCAAAAAAATTAAATTGATTAAGTTAATTACGATAACAATAACTATAAAACAATAACGATAAAACAATAACAATTAATTAAGCAATAACGGTAAAACAATAACGGTAAAACTGTAAAACCATAAAACAATAACTCTAAAGCTGTAAACTAGTAAAATAATAAATGTAAAACCGTTATAAATACAAACGATTATAGATCCGAAAAATTAAATCCTGGCCAGTGATTGTGTTTGGTAAAAACAAATCCTGGCCGGTAATTAGCTTTTCTTAACTAACTGAGTTGTTTTTTATAATAGATTTTTGCATCGCGAGGTAAAATTGAATTTGATAAATAAAATTGAATTGAGTAATGCCTGATTTTTTTTTTTCATTGTTTGACACCTTCTTGAATTTGGATGCATCAATTTTAAATCACAATGCATTATTATGCATCGTGATGCATTGATTTGGATTTGAGATGAATGAAAGATGTATATAAATTTGAATAATTTGTTGATTGTGTAGTGGAAAGAAGATATATGAATGTCTGTTTCGTAACGATTTTGTATCACGATGCATTATTTTTTGCATCGTGATGCAAAATTGGACTTGATAAATAAAATTGAATTGAGTAATCAAAATTGATGCATCGCGATGCAAAATTGAATTAGGTAATTAAAATTGATTCCATTTAAATTGATGCATTACGATGTAAAAATTTATGGATCACGATGCATTTCCGTAGCACGCATCAGACTCATTAAGGTTATCGTAGTCATTTTGTCCCCCAAAGTGCCTTTTTACGGTAAGAAAATATTGAAAACTTGGTAAAGGGGACCGACCCGCAATTATTTCAAAAAAGAATCCTAACGTAAACGACCGTCAAAATGGGTTGCGCCCGTTGAGTCAACCCGTCCCCCCACCTAAAAAAAGTTGAGTTGAGTTGGAAAAATATGAGTCTAGTAAGGATGGGTCAAACAGGTTGAGCCACCCTTATGGGTTGCGGGTTGAGGCGGGTTGGCCTGCCAAGTTGCAAAATAACAAAAGATAACTATAAGTTTGATAGTTATAAGCTTAAACCCTTTTGCTTAAAGGGTGAGATTATTTTTGAAATCTTAAATATAAGTAAATGATTATGAAGATAACTTATAAGAAGATACAAAAATAATTATGATAAAATGATTTTTGATTTCTTTTTGCCCTTTTACAATATTAATAGTTGAGAAAGTTGTTTAAAAATACTATTTAGAATATAATAGTAGAAAATATAAGTTTGTTTTGATGAATTGTGAAAATTTTGTAGCTATAATTTTATTTTATTTTTCGTAATTAATTGAGGGAAACAAATTTGGTGGGCTGACCCGCCTAACCTACAACCCATGATGAGTTGGGTTGACAATATTCAGTCCCGTCACCTTCGTGGGTTGGCTCGCCCCGTTCTATCAAATGATGGGTTTTAGTGGGCTGTGAATTGACCTGCCCCGCCAACCTACTTTGATAGCTCTAGTAATAGCATCTAAGTATTCTTCATGGAGATATAATGTGTTTCTATTTCGGTCTAATTTACAGATTTTGGATTATACGGATACTTTCACTATGAAAAAACTGGCCGAAACACTTGAGAGAGAATACAGGATAGGGGTTAAGCTTAATAACTTGGCAAAAGAAATTGGTCTTGTGATCTTGTCCATCTATGGGAGAATGACTACATGCATGATTAGGCAGGCATGCCGATAATCATAGTGTTTTCATCTCTTCTGCAATGGATGTTTCGGATGATCGTGTTTCTAGTAGTACTTTAACACCCCATTTTCAATACTGAATGACTATAACATGTATATTGATCAATTTGGAGCTCGATGAAGCTTCTTAGCAAGCTCGAGTGGTAGTTTTGACAGAACAACCTTGACTACCCACAGTTGGAACCAAGCATAATTCAACCAAACTCGAGCCGATGTGATAGCAGAAATACTAAATTACAGTACTCCATATATGTATATACCATTGCTAAAACATATTGTCTTCGTCGAGCTTATAACAATGTTAAGCTGTTTGGGAAAGAATTCAAAGAAATATGGAAAGAAAGAATTTTAATGGGGTTTCTTGTTCAATCAGCCTATGATGAAGGGGACCCAAGATATCCTAGGATGAATTCAATCAGCCTATTGAGATGATTCTCCACGAACTTTTCAAAATGATATCTATTGATATAAAAATAAAATTTTGAAATAAATAAAATTTCAATTTTTCATAAAAGTATTCAAGGTATAACATTTACGACCATACTAATATATAAATATATGAAATAATTATTTAAAATTACTTAGACTACACTAGTTATTTTTTATCTTGATTTAGTAATTTTTTTATATATTAAAATATACAAAATGTCTATAAAGCATATCTATAAGATATTTCAGATTTATTCACTCATCCAATATCTTTTTCAACTATATCATCAAATTATATTACCATTCTCTTATTTTTTGGTTCATTCGTTACATGTTCATTTGGTTTTTTTTGTTGATTATTCGATTATTGTAATCCATTAGTCCATATTCTAAGATAATTATGTTTTTTTGTTGATTAGACGTGTTATTTTATTATTAATTAGCTACTAAAAATGTCATTTTTAAAATTAGTTTGACTTTCACAATTGAGATGAGTATAATATCTTGATAACAAAAATAAAATAAATAAAATGAACATGACTTTCAAAGAATCGAACCGAATCAAACACCTTATTATGGGCCACTAAAACAACGTAATTCAAATGACAATATAATATTTATATCGATGTTTATAATCGATAAGTCGAATTCAATTATAAACAACGAATCCACGATGTTTATAATCCAGGGACACTCAAATAAGAACACAATTTTCTAACCAGAAAATCAACTCAATTTTATTAATCAAAATTATACCCTCAAACAATGTTTAATAATGCCTTTATATAGGCTTACAAAATAAATCCTAATTCTTGTAGGAAAAGAAAACTAAATAAAAAGGAA
This sequence comes from Codonopsis lanceolata, assembly GCA_013146195.2. Lineage (NCBI taxonomy): Eukaryota > Viridiplantae > Streptophyta > Magnoliopsida > Asterales > Campanulaceae > Codonopsis > Codonopsis lanceolata. The sequence goes on along the minus strand of CM028384.1, from coordinate 38,334,795 downwards.
ACTCTTAAACATAAACTTTAGGAACAAGAAACCTAAATAAAAGGAAACTAAAACTCTAAAAATACCCAAACAGTAAAACAGTTAAAACCAAAAACGGCAGCTTTTCTGGAGACCTTGCGGTCACAAAGTCTATGGCATAGACCTTGCGGCCGCAAGATCCACAGCATCTCCAATCTTGCTTCCTGGTCCGGATCATATCATACTCCTCTTCTTGAAAAGGATTTGTCCTCAAATCTGCTCTTGGTCGATCATTAAAGTGTCCTTTGATTCGAACTTGAGACCCATACCGTTTTCCATTATTCCACCCCTTTTTCCCTGGATCAAACAACTCGTGATCCTGAACACTTAACAAAACTTTCTTACCCTTACTCTCAACTAGCATCCTCCTTTGGTCTTCATGCACTTGGCTTGGCGTTAGTGGTACGAGTGTGATTGGCTTCTGATTAAACATGAAGGAATATTTGTTGGTGAATCCATCATGCTTCACTTGACGATCATATTACCATGGCCTTCCAAGTAATAAATGGCTTGCATTCATAGGAACCACATCACATAAGACTTCGTCCTCGTAGACTCCTATACGAAATGTCACAAGCACTTGTTTCTCCACCTTCACTTCCCCACGATCATTCAACCATTGAAGTTTGTAAGGTTGAGGATGCCTTGATGTTGTCAGACCCAACTTTTCCACCATGAAAGTGCTAGCGACGTTAGTACAACTACCTCAATCAATAATCACACTACCAACCTTGTCATTGATGCGACATCATGTGTGAAAGAGGTTATCACGTTGATCATATTCTTCCTCCTTAGCTTGCATATTCAACACGCGACGAGAAACCAAGGCCTCTAGATTTATAAAGTCCCCCTCGGGCTTCAATGTCTTCATGTTCATCATCCTCTTCTTCTACCACCTCATTGCCACGTACCACCATAACCCGTTGATTGGCACACTCACGCGCCAAGTGTCCCCACCCTTTGCACTTGAAACATTGCACTTCCTTAGACTTCAACCTATGATTTTCAGCTTTCCCTTGGGGCTCTTGCGGAATCGTAGCCACTTTTGCGTTCGGAATCAACCTTGCTTGCGATCTTATCTTGTTGTTGCACCAAAGTTGAACTACTTGGACGAGAGGTACTCCTCCTCTTTTGTTATTGCTCTATCTTGACTGCCATGTGCACCATTTCACCCAAATCCTCATATTGGTGTAAATCAACAATATCTGTAATATTATGATTCAAACCTGCCAGAAATCTTGTCATTGTTACTTCGGCATCTTCACCCAAATTGGCCCTAGCAGTCAACATCTCCATCTCCTTGTGATAGTCTTCAACACTTTTTGAACCCTGTGTCAACTTCTGCAATTTATGTAGAACACCCCTATAATAGTGATTAGGAACAAACCGATGACGCACAAGACGCTTCATTTCTTCCCATGTAGTAACCGCAGACATCCCAATTCTTTTCCTATCAGCTATCATTTGATCCCACCAGATACTAGCATAGTCCACGAACTCGGCGGCAGCTAATTTGACATTCCGCAATTCAGTGTAGGTATAACAATCAAATACTTTCTCGATTTTTCTTTCCCAATCAAAATACTCATCTGGAACACTTAACCCCTTAAAAACAGGAATCTTTAACTTAATGGTTCCCCAATTATTTTCCTCTCTCCTTGGAATCTCTCACCTTCCTCTACCATGATTTTCTCCCAAACCAAGCTCATTAAATTCTTCTTCTAATTGGTTACCTCTTTGAGCTCTACGTTCCCTAGGTTCATCCCTTCGCCCATCCTCCTCAAGTCTATCAAATCTGTCATCTATTTGAGCAAACTTAACCTTGACATCTTCCACGTGGGCGAGCATCGCCTCCATAAATTGTGTCGGATTAACAAAAGGGACCCCTTTAGCTGGAGTTTCGTCAGTCATGGTGATTATTAGTGATTCTCTCCCTTACGTGTATGCACTGAAGATAACAAACCCTAGAACAATTATGATTTCAAAATTGAAAGACAACACGATTAAACAAGGATTGATGATCCAAGTTCAAGACAACTAGATGAATTAATAAAAAAAATAACAATTTTTTTTAATGCGTGAACAGTACCGTGAACAATACCGATGAACAGTAACTGTGAACAATACCGGTGTGAATAGTAACCACCGTGAACAGTCATTTTTTTTAATAATAAACCCTAGGACAATTCGTGTTTAATAACTAGAACGATAATACGCAAAATTTAAGATAGAATGGAATTACCGTAACCAGAATTGCTTTGATACCAAATGATGAAGGGGACCCAAGATCTCCTAAAAAGGTTTTAGGATGAATGATTCCGCGACCAAACGCCTTCGAGATGACGCGAACCTTGGAATTGTGAATGACGCCATAGTTGAGATGATTCTCCAACTGATAAGTCGAATTCAATTATAAACAACGAATCCACGATGTTTATAATCCGACCTTCCAATCCAGGACACTCAAATAAGAACACAATTTTCTAACCAGAAAATCAACTCAATTTTATTAATCAAAATTCTACCCTCAAACAATGTTTAATAATGCCTTTATATAGGCTTACAAAATAAATCCTAATTCTTGTAGGAAAATAAAACTAAATAAAAAGGAAACTCTTAAACCTAAACTTTAGGAACAAGAAACCTAAATAAAAGGAAACTAAAACTCTAAAAATACCCAAACAGTAAAACAGTTAAAACAAAAAACGACAGTTTTTCTGGAGACCTTGCGGTCGCAAGGTCTATGGACCCTTGCGGCCGCAAGATCCACATCATCTCCAATCTTGCTTCCTGGTCCGGATCATATCAGCCTAACAACATATTCAAATTCAGTGAACTAGTACTTATTTTATCGAGTTGAGCTGAACAGAGTTCTGAAAACTCCCATCTTGAACTTCTTTTTCACTTTACGCCTCTTATAAATTCTCGGTGTTCCTATATATCCTTATTAATATGACAATGAGTCCACTTTACTTGATCAATATCATCACCAAATTGTATAGATTCATAATCTCTTTTTATTGTAACAAATAAACATAGACCAATTCCTTACATTACCAAGGGAAATCCTAGAAACACAGATATCTTTTGCTGCTTATCACACTTAAAAGCAGCAACACAAACCGCAAAGCAGAACAAACCAAAAGAAAAAACAAACTGGTGTATCAGAATAACAACACTAATTAAGCATAGGCATCCGGGTTTTGGAGGAGGTAGGCTTCCACAACCTTGTACATCCCCATAACCTTTTCCCGGCCTGCCTTAATATCATCCTCCTTGATCTCAAAGTCATCCTTGGTGTAACAGTTGGTGGTCATTTTAGAGCTAGTACCACCATCTGCTGAAGCCTCAAACTTAATCTCGTAAGATATCTTCTCAATCTTACTCAGCAACTCTCCTCCTTCAATCAAACTGTACTTGTACGTGTACGTCTCCTCATTAAGCTCATCAACATGATACTTCAGGAAGTTTACCCCTGTGTTGAGAAAATTATATAAAAAATATTCATGTTAATTCAGTCATTATATAAAAAATAGTAATCAAGTAAGTTATTATCTTATAATTTTAAAATCTTGCCATCAGCAAAGTTGATCTTCTTGAGGCTTCCGGCACCTCCATCACCTTGGAGAAACTCGATGCTCTTGACAGCCTCTGGCAAGAGTTTTGGGATTAGGTTGTGCGAGTCAACGATGGAGGCCTTGAATAATCTTGCGGGTGGGATTGAGGAAGTGTTCTCGGTTGTGAATGTGAAAACACCCATGATGTATTAATAAAAAATGAATGTATGATTAGTTGTATATACGATAATATGCAGCTTAGGGAAAGGAATGATTTTTCTGATAGTATGATTAGTTGTATATACCATGGGGGTATTTATAGGTTAAAGCCAAAGGATTCTTCTTTTTGTAATCTTCTTCAATTGCTTCATATCCTTATCCATTATTGTTATAGCAGGAAGTGAATGTATTCCATAAGTTGTCAGTTTGCATTATCTGGAATATGCTTTAAACATATAGAGCATCAGTAGGCGGCATAGCACAACGAATTGGATCGTTGTCTAGCATATATACATGAACGTACGACGTTGGTTCGGATCTAAAGGGCCTAACCTATTGCTTTACAGTAACATCAATCAAATTTCGACAATATGGCCAACTTTGATCGATATATATTTGAACAATTCTGGCACTTCATGTTTAAATTTGGTCTAAGTTGTGAGATAAGGTCCTTAATACAAAGGTAACACTCGAGATTACATTTTTCAGATTCGGTAGGAGTAATACTGTCCTGATATTGATGGTTTCTTTTCTCAACTATGGGTCAAAGCCTTCCTTCTGATTGATTTTTTTTTCTCTTCAAATTCCAAAACAGAGAGAAAATCCAAAAGAGTTTTGATTTTCCAAGATCTCCTAAAACAAAAAGAAAGTACAAAAGAATCCCTTGGCCAGCTGCGGGTTCCATGAAAGAACAAAAATCTGATTTGGTAGCAGTATATATATATATTTTTAATTTTTTGTTAATAGAGGGACTGCAATATGGGGAGGGAATGTTGGAGTATTTTCAAATATCACTTTGCACACTAGTTTGCACTTAAAGGGGTGTTTTTGTTTCCCTCATTTACTAATTTTATTTATTTTTTGATTAGTTTCGAAAGAGAAACAAAACAAACTACTGAAACTAGAACCCAGAGAAAGTAATTAGGTGAAATTCGGGCTGATCCACTTTCCAAAGTTCTCAATCACTTAAATCCAGTGTTTTTTTTTCAATAGAAAAAAGTCACTTTTTGGGGCAAAGTACGATACCCTTAATGAACCATATGCGCGCTACGGGGGTCACTTGCTCAGTATATCGCTCTATATCAAATTTTGCACCACAATACATTAATTTAATTTTTGAACCACGATGAAATTAGGGAAAATTATTTTTTTAGTCAACGTACTAATTGGAGGCGACACAATTGACCATGTACTTTGTATAAGACTAATTTAACAAATATACTATATTTTAAAGACAAATGAAACCAAATACGTAACGATTGTTTGCAAACCATCAAGGAACGATGATGTGGACACGGATATGGCTGCTTGTGTGGATCCTCAACGGTAAAAAAAAGGCACGATGGAAGCACATGGTCTTCTTCATTCACTTCAGAACAGGTAATAATACCTAGGGCTCAAAACCAGACATATCGATTTCGAATTTCTCACGATTTTGAGCTCGATTTTCAAATCAATCATTGCAAAGTCATTCATGTTGTCAATTGGAGTCGATTGCTCACGGTTTTGCACATCAATTTCAGTGGAAACATGGAAACTCCAATTTTCGAAGAAAAACAACCTAGAATTACTGTAATTTGAATAGGGTTTGTCATTGTGGTGTTCGAGATCCTATTTGGACATCTTGGAGTGAAGAAAACCATAGTCGAAGGTTTATAGGATGCCCAAATTGTAAGGTTTGTATTTTAATATTTGCATTTGCCTTTGTTCTCTATTTACTCTTTAATTTTTTTTATAGTTCTATATCTTCTGTTACAGGATCGAGTCAAGCATTGTCATTTTTTTGCTTGGATCGACCCAACATTACTTGAAAGATCCAAAAATAATAATTATTTGTGAGCGGTTGAGATAAAAAAATTGTGGAATTGAAACATCAAATTAACAAAACTGACATTGAAGCTAAACAAATAGTTGAAGAAGTTGAAAATATGAAGAGAAAGAAAACAAAGCTGAAGGTACATACAATAAAATTGGAAGAACAACTTGGAAAGGCAAAAGAGAAAGAATGGTGGTATGTGTTTGCAATGTTGATGACTTGGACATTGGTAGTTGGCTTGAGTGTAGCAAACATTAAAGACAACAAAATTTCAAGCAAACTCTTGCTTCCTTAGTGTTGTATTGGTATTGTCCTATTTATATCAATATGACTGAGTTTGTATTGCTCAGTAAGCAAATTCTTGCTTCCTTAATGTATTGCATTGTTTTTTTGATATTGTATCAATATGACCGAGTTAATATTGCTTAGTAAGTAAATTCTTGCTTCCTTAATGTATTGCTTATGTTTTTTTTTTTTTTTTGGTATTGTATCAATATCACTGAGTTTAATATGAATTGTTGGTATCCTGTTAATATGGATCATGTTAATGGTTAATGTATTGTCCTGTTATTTCATGTTGGAATCTTGTTATTCAAATATGAATCATGTTATAAACAAATGTTGACATTACAAGGAATGAAATTGAAGGAAGACAAATAGATTAAAACATCTGTTGACATTAACAAATGAAGGAAGACAACTGTTTTGCAATATGCATCTTCATCAAACATCCATGTGTTTTGACAATCAAACATCTATATGTTTTGACAATCAAACACCAATCTTTTTTTATCATTAAGGACTTTATCAATAAAATACACAAAATAAGGTAAACGGATTCATTCTAATGTTTCATCACAAGTCAAACTTCTTCTTCAACCTTTTGATCCTAAGTGACATCCTCAGTGATTGGGTCTCAGTAGGTGGATGGCTCTTTGGTGTTTGGCTGCCTTGAGAAAGACCTATTAGAGGCAACTCAACCTCTTCATTGTTTGTAGCACTTGCTTGAAACTGACTTTTAACCATGCACCTCATGTCCTGCCAAATAATAGTACCAGTAGTTGGAGATCTAGTAGGGGATGCACTTGAGTGTATTGCAGTCCTCCCTCCTGATGATGTAACAGGGGATGCACTTGAGTGTATTGCAATCCTCCCTCCTGATGATGTAACAGGGGATGCACCTGAGTTTATACAAGTCCTCTTTTTTGGAGATGTAGTAGGGGCTGTAGGGGCTACACCTGAGTTAACTCCAGTGGCTACTTTTGAATTTAATCCTACTCTTGGTGTTGTTGACAAAGGAATTGATCTACTGGAGCTCTAGAACAATAAACAAAAGTCAATTGTAAACAATAAACAAAATATAAAGTCTATTAAACAAAAATAGAAATGTGTTACCACAATGTAGGCAGCTCCAGTACTTTGATTTATGTAAGAGCCAAACCCTGCTGGAACATTCCTCCTTGGTAACAGTTTCAGAGGCCTTCTAGACCTTGTTTTTTTATTGATTTCTGGTTGATTAATTAGGGACTTCATGGTTGACTTCAGGATGCACTTTAAGATTCAATCTTAAAAACAAAACAAACACTACAATTTATAAAACTTAAAGAAATTTGAATAAATTAACTGCCAATAGATGCAATTAATGAAACTGATTAACCGGAAATAACAATTACTTGTCTTTGGTTTTTAACTGATTCATTAGGGACTTCATGGTTGACTTCAGGATTCACTTCAATATTCAATTTTAAAAAAAAAAGATTGTTAAGCAAATATATTGCTATTAAATATATTAAATATACTTGACTTTTCTTCAAAGATACTTGCCTTTCTTCCTTTTCTTTTTCTTCTCAATTGAAGTATTTGATCATCTTCCACTTTAGGATTTTTGCAAGTTCTTGCATTGTGATAAACACCATTGCAATTAGTACATCTCATCTTTCTTCCCTTCCTTAAGATTTCATTGGGGTTGGGAGGAGGTTTTTCCATCTCTTCCCTTCTTCTATTGTACTTTGGTCTCTCTGGCATTCTTTTTTCAATTGGAGGCAACAGTTTCTCACTTGCAACAGTTTGTCATTCAAAATATAATCAGGATCTTCATCATCATCACTATCATTATGCTCTTTTTGCATTGTCTTGTTCCACATCAGTATCTACATCTTTAGTATTGTCATGCTCAACATATATATTTATTATTTATTTGGTGCCTCTACAAACCTCAACTAAATCCTTTACTTGCTCATCACATACAAACCTAAGCCCATCTTCCATGCTTTCAAATGACATTTTGTAGTGTATTTTATCAATTGGCTTTCTGGTTTTTGACTTTATCATTTCTTGCAATGCAGAAAAGTTAAAATTCTCACAAGGTATATCAGTAAAGCTTCCCACATAACCCATATCATAGTACCTTAATGGACTGGTCCTAATAACCCCACCATAGTGAATACACATTCCAAAACTACCAGTCATTCTGCAAAATAGAAAATAAAAAACCAAAATATTTTTTTTTATCTAACTGTAATAGCAACAATCCAAAGCTAAGAGTTAAAATAAGCAGGAGAACCATTTTGTTCAGAAAATTCAAGACAAAAAAGGACATATATGCAATACACAATGAACAGAGGTAAGGTTACCAATTTAGCACAATTCACCATGATAAATTAACAAATTTTTATACCAAATCAACAACATTAAACATTAATTATACGTAGAAATAAAAAAAAGTCATAAAGCCCTAGATTTGAAATCATTTTTTATTGAAGCCCTAGTCATTGTATTTCCAAATGGGGAACACAAGCATGCTTAATATGGACCACACAACATGTATACACAGACAATTTCCAGCAGAAAGTATACAAATTTAGCAAAATAATATATACATACCTGATTTTTGCAGAACAACGAACCCAAGCAGACACATCCACCTTGGCTTTTTTCTAGATTCGAGCTTCTCCAAAATCCATGCTTTCCACGAACCCAAGAAGAACAAACCCTCGAACACATCCTCCAACAAAATATTCGACAACCCTCGAGCGAACAAACCCTCGATCTCAGTGTTTTTCTCTTCGTTCTTTCTCTCACGTTGACAGTTGACAAAATTTCCCTCCAAAATCCCTTATATATGTGCTAAAAATGTTAAAATCGTACAAATGGTCCAAGATATCTACTCACCAACGAATCCAGCCCTTGATAACCACGTCAGCGAGTTGTTAACGAAGTTAAACGACACCTTAACGAATTTTGTCACATTTTATATAAATTGTTTGTCCGTTTCATACATTTTGTTTCAAATTTTAGTACATTAGTTAAATTTGTCTTATAAAAATTATGTGGTCAATTGTGTCACTACAATATAGTACATTGGTTAAAAAAATATTTTTCCCATGAAATTATTTTTGGACCGCGATGAAACAATTTTTGCACCACGATGAAACAATTTTTGTACCGCGATAAATAATTCTCAATTATGAGTCTGACTTCAACATTTTTAATTGTTGAATATATTTTTTTTCGAATGTTTTTTTAATCTTTTATGCAGTTTAAGTCTTTAAAATTTTATTATGTATTTGTATTAAAAAGTTAAAAAGTAAAAACCATAATATTGGTCTGATCCTAGTTCTCGTAGATCTTCGGTTAGTTCTGAACCAGACCAATGTACCAGTTCTCATACATATTGGAATGGTTTCGGTTCTAAATTTTTTTAGAATCAGACTATTAGTCTAGTTCTGATTTTCTCATTTAAAAAAAAAAAAAACTGGACCGAACCTAACCAAGCTCACTCCTAGCTCCAATATGGATCTATCTAGAGAACCCCCTTGTCGTAGGCCATGCATGTCTCAATAATTTTAAATGTTCGCCAGGTATAGCTATTAATGTGCTCTCAAGTTTGCAAGATTCCATACAATGTTATACAATTTCAATTTCATTTAACTTTAAATATAATAAATAATTTTAACTGTTATTGTGTTAAAACATAATTGTTTACGAAATGCAGTATGTTACGCGAAGAAACGGGCAACACCCCCGAAAGGTAAACGAAAATCAAGACCCCTCGAGTAGTTCTGTAGTTGAAATTCAAACTCGAGCTGTTGAAATTCAAACAAGAATGATGTCTTTTCGCAAAAGATTCATGCCTCTTCGAATAGGCAGGTAGCCTTTACAAATGATCCCGACTCCAGGTCACTTAACAAACTTGTAATTCGAGCATTATCGGACTTCCTTAAATAAAGAGTGCTTTCAGGTTTGATTTGAAATATCACATTTCGAGTCAAATACAATCCATTGTATTTTGAGAGAGATTTTTCAGTAAAGGCCCTTATGATTCGAAGTTTCATAACGAGAGACTGAAAACACCTCTTAAAAGATAATGAATTAATTTTCGTGTCTTGAAATCTACCCAGATATTCAAATTTACCCAACACACTAGTCATTGAATCTAATTAATAGAGCTTTGATGTCTTCGAGATGGGCCATGAGAGGATGTCATTCGTCTCTAGGATTGACAGTCAAATCCATGGTAGCTTGCGAGTCCGTTTCCATGTTCACTTCCCCCAAATCGCTTAGTTTGAGCAATGAAGGAAAATTTATTCTTCTTCATGAGAGTTTAGACTTATTAAGTTGTTTATAGAAGGATTAATATATTATTTGGTCCCTAAACTATCCAAGAAATATACATTTGGTCCCACTATTTTTTTTTGTATGCGTTTGGTCCTTAAACTCGATTTTTGCTTTGAGATTTCCCCTCACATGGTTACCGTGAATTTTGCCATCAAAATTTATTTGAAATTCCAAATTTTCCCTTCATTATATCTCTACAATATTAGTCTTCAATGCCTACGATATCATTTTTCAATGCCTATCAAAAAATATATTAATCCTTCTATAAAATATTAAAATCAAATAACCCAGAATGAGAAAAGTTAATTTTTTTTTTACCAAATTATATATTTTTTAGATGTACTGTACTTAACAATAACATTGCTCATAAAAATAAAAGGGAGCTTCTTTATCTTCCACGTCTTTTCCTTGTTTGGAAAAATTTTCAGTCCAAACTCCAAATTGCCCAGCTTTACCAACTCCACTTTTCATTCCAAACTCAGAATCAACTACAATTTCGACATAATGGAGGAAGAAAGTCACGAAATGAATAGCATAATTGAAGTAATCTTAATCTCATACCTAGTTCAAGGCCACATTTATCCAATGTTTCAATTCTCCAAGCAATTAGCCTCCAACAACATAAGGTAACATTCATCGCCATCGATAGATTCACTAAATCCATCCAATTAATCCAATCCCAAACCACCAATTTCCCCATCAATACTGTTCAAATCTACGACGGTTTCAATGATTTTATTATTCTTTTTTTTCTTCAAAAAATCACCATCTCCATAGCAAGAATATTCACACACCCAAGCAACCAATTCCCAAATTTAGCAATTAATCGGAAAAAATGAAACAGTATTACGTGAATCTGTGAGAAGGAGTTCCAAAATAAAGTGCTCTGCAATTGACGAAGGAAAGAGATACGGGCTGACCAGTTACGTTGCCTTTTTCGAAATTGAGGAACCGAAATTGATGCAGGATCCGGAGAACGCAAACAGAGAATGGTAGGAGACGCTTGTCGGATATGTTATAGAGAATGGAGACTTGTTGGCCTGAGATGGAGATGAAGCGTCGATGGACGCGTGGGGCTGGTGTTGTGGGCGAGGCGGACAGATCTGTGTAAACTTTGCTCATGGAAGAGAAACGAAAATGAAGAAAGGTAGAGAGAGAAAATGTTTCTCCATTGTTGTATTGATCCTGTATGAACTCACTGTTCTTACATTAAGGAAAAGAAGATACAAAAATACTTTCCACTAAACAAACTTTCTGTTATCCACCCGTAATTCTCTCCACTAACAGCCTGAACTCCACTAATTAATTCTAACAAATTAACTAACGAAAATTAGAGAATTACATTAGAGCCCTTCATATGTAACAGAGGCTGCTATCTCCAAATATCAATGTATTTTACTTGCACAGCTTCCAGCAGTTTCAACAAATCTTTCTTCAAGCACATAGACTTCTGCACATTGTTAATTTGTGTTGTGGCAGCACATTTGCTGGAATTGGTATAGTCAACACCCCTCCCACAAGTAGAAAGTGGGGAAAAATGAGCCAATTTCAACTTGGAAAGTAAGAACCAATGAATAGCTTTACCAAGTGATTTGGTAAAGAGGTCGGCAAGTTGCAGCTTGGAAGAAATATAATAGGGCTTAAGAAGACCTAACTGAATCTTCTCTCTGACAAAGTAACAATCTAATTCAATATGCTTTGTGCGAGCATGGTAAATGTGATTCAAGCTATAGCAATAGCCGCGATCTTTGTCACAAAAGACCTTGACTGGAAGAGGAAGGACCACCGCAAATCCTTAAGTAAGGCATGAAGCCACGTAATTTCACAACTAACAAGAGCTAAGGCTCTATACTCACCTCAGATGATCTAGCAGATGACGGATTGTTTCTTGGACGCCAAGACACCAACGAATCGCCAAGAAATATACAATAACCCGTATTTTTCGTCATTGGGATTACTAGCCACTATCAGTATCTTTGTGAGAGTAAGATCATTAGAAGAAGACGAAGCAAACCCCGGCCCGACAAGATTTCGTATATCTCAAGACCTCGAACAAAGCTTGCAAATGAACAGATGTAGGAGCATGAACAAACTGGCTTAGAACATGAGCAGAATAGGCAATATCAGGTCTTGTTACAGTGAGATATAATAATTTCCCAATGAGTTGTCTGTAGAGAGAAGGATCAGACAGAGGTATCCCAGAGGAGAATAGAAGCTTTTCATTAGGATCCAAGGGAATAGTCAATGGTTTGGCATCAAGAAGACCTGCATCTCCAATTAGATCAAGAGCATACTTTCTTTGACTTAAATGGAATCCTTGAGAAGACCTAGTAACTTCAATGCCCAAATAATACTTGATAAGACCTAAATCTTTAATGCTGAACTGAGCATGAAGAAACTGTTTTAAAGAGTTGATGGTGTCTAAATCATTGCCTGTTACAATGATATCATCAACGTAAACTAACAAAGTAGTAAAATGTATCTCCCTTGGTTAAGGTGAACATGGAATAGTCGCATGAGACTGGACATAACCAAGATGTAAAAGAGAGGTTGTTAACTTTGCAAACCATTGTCTGGAAGCCTGCTTCAGACCATATAACGATTTCTGAAGTTTGCAGACCAAATTAGGGGTCTTCCTGTTAGGATAGCCCTGTGGTATAGTCATGTAGACCTCTTCCTCTAAGTCCCCATGAAGAAAAGCATTGTTGACATCTAATTGAAATACCGGCCAATCTTTAGCAGCAGCAAGAGCAAGGAATGTTCTAACAGAAACCATCTTAGCCACAGGAGAGAAGGTCTCATGATAATCAATGCCCTCAGATTGAGTGTATCCCTTAGCTACAAGCCTAGCTTTATATCTCTCTACAGTCCCATCAGCATGATATTTGACTTTAAACACCCATTTACACCCTATTACTTTCTTGTTAGGGGGCAAAGGAACCAACTGCCAAGTATTATTTGCCTCTAAAGCTGTTATTTCCTTAGTCATAGCATCAACCCAATGTTGATTCTTAACTGCCTGAGTATAAGAGTTGGGTTCCACATGATCATCTAATGCATGAATGAAATTGATATGAGCAGAATCAAAATGACCATAATGAGTATAAAAGGAAGATGCATACTTAGGTAGGGAATGAGCATATACAGGAGGCAAAACAAAATCCTTTAATTTGACGGAAGGTGTTCTTTGCCTAGTAGAGTGTCTGGAAGGGGCAGGAGGAGGAAGAACAGAAGAAGGATCAGAAGATGAGGGATAAGAATCAGAAGATGGGGGAGAAGAATCAGAAGATGGAGGAGGGGGTGGAGGAGTAGGAGAGGAAGGAGCAGAAAATGGAGGAGAGGATGAGGAAGGAGCAGAATATGGAGGATCATCAACTGGCCAAGGCATAGAAGAATCAGGTTGTGAGGAAGAAGATTGAAGAAATGGGAAGACATGCTCATGAAATATGACATGTCTACTAACAAAGATCCTATGAGTGTGGAGGTTGTATAAAATGTAACCTTTCTGGCCAGTAGGATAACCTAGCAGTATGCATTTGATTGCTCTAGGATCTAATTTGTCATTATTATGGATGGAAGCAAAACACAAGCATCCAAATGATCTCAAATGTGTATAATCAACATGAGTCTTGAACAACAACTCAAAAGGGATATGAAATTTTATGGCACTAGAAGGAAGCCTATTAATCAAATAAGCAGCTGTGAGTAAACAATACCCCCAAAAATGTTTTGGGAGATGAGACTGAAATCGTAATGCTCTGGCCATTTCAAGAAGCTGCCTATGCTTTCTTTCCACAATGCCATTCTGCTCAGGAGTATAGGTACAAGAAGACTGATGAAATATACCTAGACTAGCAAAGAATGGAATAACTTCTTCATTGTAAAATTCAGAACCATGATCAGTTCTAGCTGACTTGATAGTGGTTTGAAACTGATTTTGAACATAAGCATTAAAGGATTTAAGGATATTGAATACATGTTGTTTAGTTGGCATCAAATGAACCCAAACATGTCTAGAATGATCATCAACTAGAGTAAGAAAATATCTACATCCATTCATAGTGGGAATTCTGTAAGGTCCCCACAAATCACAATGAACAAGATCAAAAGGTTTGGCACTATAAGAATTGCTAACAGGAAATACAAGTTTATGTTGCTTAGCAAGAGGACAAACAGTGCAATATGAAATACAATCATGATTAGCTGTCTTGGAATTGAAAACATGAGACAGTTGTTGTATTTTCTTAAGAGAATGTAAAGAAGAATGCCCTAATCTCTTGTGCCAAACATCAGAAGAAACTGGATGAAGAGAATCAGTCACACTGCCAATGAGGGGAGGAAGAGAAGTATTTTGATGAGTCCCCTGTAAGATGTACAGACCTCCATTGAATCTACCAGTTGCAATGATGTTCCTCAACTGGTCCTGGAATGTACATGTTGACAGGGTAAATTGTACAGTACAGGAAGTCTGAGCAAGAAGTTTAGGAACCGAAAGCAAATGATACTTAAAAGATGGCACATACAAAACATCATGAAGAACTAAGGTTGGTGTTAAGGAAATGGATCCTTTGTGAGTGACTAAGGTGTGATTACCATTAGGAAGAGAGAGAGAGATAGGTTTCACTAAGGGAACAAGTGAATGCATTAGTTCAGATGCAAAACAAATATGATCAGTGGCTCCCGAATCTATAATCCAAGCAGAAATACGTAGATCATTATGAACTGATGCTACAATTTTGTCATAACAACTAGTAGGTGCAAATATACCTGCAAAAGGATTTGTAGTGACAGAACTACAAGCTGCAAGGTGATCCTCAGGATGATCCTTGCCTTTCAACATTGTCAAGACTTGACCTAGCTGTGCCTTAAGTAACTCGATATCTGCCAGAGAACCACTTCCATCTTCGGATTTGCCCTGTGCTTGCACCTGCATAGCTTTAGTTCCATTGTGTTTCTGCCCATCAGTAGCATTTCCCCCTTTGAATTGTTTTGCATTATGAAGTCCATAAGCAGGATGACCAACAGGAAATCCATGTAACTTGTAACAATCATTCTTGGTGTGTCCTTCTTTGTTACAATAGTTACATATTATCCCCTTTTTGAAAGGTGCCTTTGCAAAGGTGAGTTTGTTCCCAGTAGTTGGTTTGTAAGGGCCAGTAACCTTAATTTCTGAATCCTGAGAAGTTTTGTTTAGGTTGGCAGCTACAACATTGAACTCAGGAACATAACCCACATGAATAGATTCTTCTTGCCGCACCATATAGTAGGCTTCACTAATGGTTGGCAATGGTTTCATCCTTAAGATCTGCCCCCTAATATTTGCAAAACTATCATGCAGCCCCATAAGAAACTGCATGAGTTTCTTTCGTTGTTCTCTCCCTTCTTGGGCTTTAACAGAACCACAAATACAGTTGTTACACGAACAAGCTGTGATAACATCTAATGCAGAACTCTCATCCCAAAGTCCCTTCATCCTATGGTAATAAGCTTCTACAGAAATAGCTCCTTGTTCCAATCGATGAAGATCCTTTTCCAATTGAAATATTCTGTGACCATCTATGTTAGAATATCGCTCCTTCAACTCAATCCACACCACATATGCTGAAGACACAAACCGAAGGCTATTACTTATCTCTTCAGACATCACATTAAACATCCATGATATGACCATGTCATTGGCCCTTGCCCACAAAGGATATAAACTGGACCCTTTATCAGGTATGGGAAAAGTACCATCAATTAAGCTTGACTTATTCTTAGCAGAAAGAGAAATTTGGAGTGATCTGGACCAAGAGCTGTAATTATCACTACCAGTTAATTTGGTTGAGATGAGAATCAAACCTGGATGGTCATTGTTATGGATAAAGAGTGGATGCATATTGGAATCAATGGAGATTTCCATTGTGTTTGTTGCTGCAGTCCTCTTACTTTGGCTAGATCCTGTAGTTCCTCCCGATGCTTCAACATCTGCCATGAATGCGTTTTGTCGAAGAAAAACCCTAATTACAAGATCAGAAAGTAATCGATGAAAAGAACCTGATCAAAATTGATCGATGAGTTCTTGAATGAAGAAGACAGAATATATGATTCTTGGATCAATTGCTCTGATACCATGTAAACTTTGCTCATGGAAGAGAAACGAAAATGAAGAAAGGTAGAGAGAGAAAATGTTTCTCCATTGTTGTATTGATCATGTATGAACTCACTGTTCTTACATTAAGGAAAAGAAGATACAAAAATACTTTCCACTAAACAAACTTTCATTATCCACCGTAATTCTCTCCACTAACAAATTGAACTCCACTAATTAATTCTAACAAATTAACTAACGAAAATTAGAGAATTACATTAGAGCCCTTCATATGTAACGAGGTCGCTATCTCCAAATATCAATGTATTTTACTTGCACAGCTTCCAGCAGTTTCAACAAATCTTTCTTCAAGCACATAGACTTCTGCACATTGTTAATTTGTGTTGTGGCAGCACATTTGCTGGAATTGGTATAGTCAACAATCTGAAGCGAATAGAGAGAGAGAGAGAGAGAATGAAAGATCGATGTCAGACACAAGGGGTTTTTGGCCGGGGCAGGAGGGAAGTCGCTGGGGGCTATGGCGGATTTGGGGTCAGTGATGAATAAGATGAATGGACGGAGGAGAAAGAAATCAGAGAAGGAGGTTGGCGACTATGGTGGAGATGCGCTGGAGACGGAAGAAATGGGAGCCGGATATGGGCTTGAAGTTGGCCAAGGGAGAAAAGTGATGGAGCTGGGGCTATGACGGAGTTGGGGAGATTGAGCTTGAGAGACGAGAGAGAGAGAGAGAGGGAGATCACTCGTTGGAGAAGAAATAGATCTTAGTTCAAGGGCAAATTTGAGATTTTATAAGATGTCTTAAGACGTAAGGGCAAATTTGGGGTTTGATATAAATTTTGATGGTAACCCCGTGAGGGGGGAATCTCACAGCAAAAACCGAGTTCAAGGGTCAAACACATACAAAAAAAATAGTTTGACCAAACACATATTTCGTGGACCAAATAATATATTAATCCTTTATGAAAAATTACAATTAGGATACCAATCCTAAATACCCAATAAATTTCGGACACCAATTTTAACAGTAAGGTTTTGATTAGAATAAAAAACTGACATTATCTTATTCTTATGACTTGATCCCTCTATTTCAAACAATAGTACTGGAATTAGAAAAAATCAAATTTTTTTTTTTTTTTTTGAAGAAATCAAATTTTTAGTTAATATTGTAAAGAATAAGATTATTTTTTTAAAAAAAAATTAATGGAAGTTAATAAATTAGAATATACAAAAACTTTGGAAATACGATTTTATGGGCATATTCTATAAAGTGGATCATCTTAACTCTACCGTGTGTTCGCGATGTGAAGTGTGAGAGAATAAGACTTCATCCCACACGAAACATTAGAATATGATCAAATCCCTAATAAAGAAATCATAGGGACTAATTAAATATTGCACCCTAGTTTTACTAAATACCACACCCGTTAATGACCGATCACTATATTGCCCTCCATCTATTTTTTATACTATTAATCTATTTTTGAAAGTTTTTAATTATGTTTATTTCCTAAATTTCAAATACAATTCATACTTATTCTAATATAAATTTTATTTTTCTGTTCAACCTATATAATTAAATGTTATGTAACAATTGTTATTTTTAACAAATTAAATTTAACAATGAAATTTTCATAAATTTTTTTTAAAATTTACAATATAATTCATCCGTCCCAAAATTACTATCTTATTTGACCCGACATATGGATTAAGAAAAAACGGATGACTTGATTATTAATATTGGTATAATTTGTAGTTTTTTTAAAAGTTCATGAGTATGTGACCCAAAATTAAAGAATGCAGAAAAAGTAAGGAGAAGTGATAAAATTGATGTCCTAAAAAAGAAATTTACAAACAAGATAATTATTTTGAAATGAATGAAGTATCTTTTATGAATTCTCAAAAAAAAAAAAAATGGAGAAAGGGCAAGATATTAATTATCAAGGTGTCTAGTGGGAGTATTATCAAAAAAAAATATCTCTGTGATTAATTAGTTTGTATCTATAAAATCTCAATATTTTATCTTTTTTACTTTTATAAATAAATGAGTTTGATACCAAATTTGATATATTTAAGTAGGTACTATCATTAAAATTATTAAGACTTTGAAAGTTTATATTAGGATAATATAATTTTTTGGTCCCTGAACTATATCAATATTATGCGTTTGGTCCCTGTATTTTTTTGTAATGTGTTTGGTCCTTAAAGTAGGGTTTTACTAAGAGATTACCCCCTCATGGTGTTACCGTCAGTTTTTCCGTCAATATTTTTATGAAATTCCAAATCTACCCTTGCAGTCAACTCCTTTAACGGCCCAATTTCTTAAGGCAAACAAGACATAAATCCATTGTTCATCATAATAATCTCATTCAAAGTATCCGACATGTTACCGAGGCTTGCCGAAACACATCCGTGGAACCGATTGTTCGCCAACACAATCACAGACACCAGAGAATTATCAAAATTGTCCTGTAAATCGAAGTGGAATCGATTGTGATTGATAAAAATGGCGTCCAAAGGCTTATTGAAAAGTTCATTCGGTACAGTTCCTTCAAAGTCATTAAACCGGAGATCTAAGAATTTTAATTTCGCTAATTGAAGAACAACGTAAGGGAATTTTCCGGCAAACCTGTTGTTACTAAGATCGAGCTCAAACAAAATCTTCAAGTTTCTGAACTTCTTCGGAACAGTGCCACAAAACCGGATGGAATTGATGTGAAACAATACGAGATCCGTAAGGAGGCTCAGCTCATCTGGAAGGTAGCCGGCGATGTCACCATGGTTGAGGTCAATGCCAGCGACGGTACGGATGGAGCTATTAACTGGTGTGAGTGCACAGAAGATTCTCGTGTAGCTGCACACATCAAATCCAACCCAGTTAGCGGTGAGATTTTGTGGATCTGACAGTATAGCTTGCTTCCATGCTTGTAAAGCAATGTAAGCATTTCGAAGCCAAGGGTTTTCAAACACTAGTGAAGAATCGATTGTGACATTCTCGCCGCGGTAGCCGAACTTGTCCCGGTAGTAAAGTAGTTGACACTGCTTGATGTACATGACTTCGCCGTCAGTAAGACGGCCATTACTGGTAACCCCGCCGCCGCCGCCGCCGCCATGAATGTGCTTCTGCTCAGCTAGGTAATTCGTCAAATAGGTGTTGAACAGAAACAGAACAAGAAAATGGTACAAAAATAGCTGCGTGGAATTAATCTTCATATCAAATTAGACATCTATGCTCAAACAACAATCTTTAAATAAAATGAGAATTGAATTTTTGTCTCCAAAATGAATTCTTGTTTCTGGGTTTGATTCGAGAATGTGAGAAAAACGGAGAGAGAGCTTAGGATCTAAGAAGGATTAGGGATTTTGGGTGGTGGGAAGAGATTTGAGGAGAGAGAAAGAGAGGAGAAGGGGTTTTTCTAGGGATTTTGGGAGAGCGTAAGGGTAAATTTGGGTGAAGAGGTTCCGAAAACTCATCTGAGGAAGGATGGTGGCTTTAGCCGGAGATGGAGGGCGCTGGGGCTTGAGAAAGAAGGGGGGAGATTTTCGGAGAAGAAGAAAGGGTAAGATGGATGCCGAGATACGACAACTTGGGTTTCTTTTGACCGTTTCCCTTTTTTTTTCTTTTTTATTTTTTTTATTTTGAACCACTAACATTACTAAGGGTAGATTTGGAATTTCATAAAAAAAATTGACGGAAAAACTGACGGTAACACCATGAGGGGGTAATCTCTTAGTAAAACCCTACTTTAAGGACCAAACACATTACAAAAAAAATACAGGGACCAAACGTATAATATTGGTATAGTTCAGGGACCAAAAAATTATATTATCCTTTATATTATATTATATTATTTTATTTAAAAAGTGAATAAGTTAAAAATGTTTGTTTTGACCGTGCATCTCATTTTAGTTGTCTAGGATGATGATTCATGCATGAGTGGGCCAGGCTAGGATGACTTAATGATTGTTCGGAGGACACCCGTTATTTTCACGTGGCACGGTTCTTGTTAGTGGGCATTTGGCTTACCTATATCTATATTTATCTCTACAAACATTATAAATATCAGAACACCTAAACGTAACACCAAAATCCCTAAACGTAACACCATTTAATATGTTAAATTACTCTATTACCCTATATCTCATTTAAACCAATTTTCTCCTATAACATTAATTTTCTAATAACTAACCCCATTAAATGCCATAACCCCTAAATTACTCCCTCAACCAACCCCATTACTCCCAACCCTTCTAACTCCCCTCCCAAAACCGAGACCCTCTCCCTCTTCCCACCGTAATCTCCCCCTCTCTCTCAATTACTCTCTCAACCAACCCCCATTACCCCCAAAACCCAGCAAAAAACAGAGAAGAAGAGAAGAAGAAGATGCTAATGAACTAATCACTCCCTCTTCCGACCGTCATCTCCTCTCTCTTCTCTATTACTCCCTCAACCAATCCCCATTATCTCCAAATCCCAGCAGAAAACAGAGAAGAAAAAGATGATAATGAAGATGAATTTCCCAAAATCCATGGAGAAGCCCGCCCCTGTTTTCTGGTAAAACAACCGCTAGATAGTAGCGGGCCTTCTTCACAACTGCCGCTAGATCAAGGCGGCACTAAATACACACTACCACTGGAAAGGCGCGGATGTGAAGCAAAATAACCGTTGGGTGGTGGCGGATGTTTGACCAAACATCCGCTATATTCAGGCGGATGTTTGGCCAAACATCCGTTTCCTATTCGCGGATGTTTTTTTTTTTTTGGTTCAAATATGAGGATTGGTGTTTAAAAATTATTTTTTGTTGAAGATTGGGCCATCTGTTTTTGTTTTTAAATTTTCTGATGAAAGGCCATAAATAACGGGGCCATGAAATGATACTATCCAGTCTTCTGTGATGCTGCCAGAGGTCAATTTGACCGGGTCTATTGATGAAGATGGAGAAGAAAAATAAAAATGGGAAGATGATGAATAGGAGGGTGGACGGATGGTGAAATGAATTGGGGGAGGGTATGTTGTAATTGAAGTTAGGGTTTTAATTTTGTTTTAATTAGAGTGGGGTATTATTGCCATTTTAGCTATTAAATGATGTTGCGTTTAGTATTTTAGGTGTTACGTTTAGGGTGACTCTTATAAAAGAAAACAACAATACTTTCATATTCCCTCCTCCGCTGCCGTACAAGAGAGAAAGACCGTGCTTGTGTGCGGATTTTGTAGTTTTGGAGCTATGATCAACTATTTTGATTCCTTATTAGTTGCGGGTTTTTGTAGTTTTGAGCTATGATCAACTATTTTGATTCCTTATTAATTGCGAGTTTGACTCGATTTTTATTATAAAAAGGTTTTTAGCATGTTTTATTGATAAATATTATATTATTTTGAGACAATGAAAACTATACAACGTATTGATTCTATGTCAGTTTAATCACGTAATTGTCTCTATAATATTCTTATTTGATTCGTACTATTTTTTATTGAGATATTTTTATTGTTATCGGTAAATTTTTGATATTCGTTTGACTTTGAAGTTATTCAATGTTAACAATCATATGTTTTCTAGAGAAACTGTTATTTAAAACTATCTGATCAGAGATTGATTATTTGGAATGGTTTAATGATACTCATCAGTGGAACGACCATAAACAATCTAGATACAGTTATTGGGGCTCATGTGATTGAGTGCCCGTGTTTGTTATGCTCGTTATGAATAATCTCACCATGATCTAAGCTGATTAGTATACTGAATTGTCACTTGTGATCAATTGTTATTTGAATAACACTCGGTATCCTTCTTTAGGTTAATAATCTTTGGTCTATATTTTTATCTTCATGGACTTGATATTTGAATCATATATCATGTTCTATTCTACGGTGCCGTGTACCCCCTTTTTTACTGGGCTTACAAGCTTACCCCCTACAGTTTCTGGTTGTGCAATTGAGGTTTGATCGAGGTTTCGGATATCAGTTGTGTACTTGAGGTTTATCGGAGCGCTCGATTTTAATATAAAATATCTATGTATTGGGCTTTATCAGAATTGTAATACATTTGTATAAAATATTGATTATTGTGAGAAAATATTATTTATTTATATCTTTCGCAGTGAGTTACGTGTTTTGATTTGGAGTTATTTTTTGATTAAATTTTTGAAACACTCGACGGACCCGGTCTCATTTGATCCCAGGATCAAGGTCGTGACAATATCCATATCCTAACTCCTATCCAATATTACACCAATATTAATAAAAAAAATTGTATACTCAGTAAATAAAAAAAATATTTAGAAACGGATGAAGTAATATATTAACCATTAACATGTTAATTAATAATAAGAGTTCCAAATTTATAAACAGTTAAGTAATCAAACCATCTAACTATAGAAAAACATTAGAACTCAGAAACTCACATTTATTTTATTTATTTCTTCTCATTTCACTCTAAGAATTTACATTGATTAATACATGAGCCATGATCGAGGTGCTACTTACATAAAACTACATCTTACAAATTTAATTATTTGAGGTGGCATGGCTCCATTGTGAACTCATTAAGGTTGTTCTTGCAATTTCCATGCATGATCCACCATAACCACCACTGCTGCCACACATGATCAGTTCCCTCCATTATTCTCGCCGGTACCCCCGCCATAACCACCACCTTTGCCTCCTCCATTACCGCTGCCTTTGCCTCCTCCATTGCTACCGCCTTTGCCTCCATGCACCGTTACCACCTCCATGTCCGCCGCCTTTGCCTCCTCCATTACCACCATTACCTCCTCCTTGTCCAGCTATCCCTCCACCATAACCTCCGTTACCACCTCCATAACCGCCACCTTTGCCTCCTCCCTGACCGCCACCACCTCCTCCATGACCACCACTACCTCCTCCATGACCACCACTACCGCCATAACCGCCTTTGCCTCCTCCATAACCACCTTTACCTCCTCCACTACCATAGCCACCTACCCCATCTGCGCCCACCCAAACATAAACAAAAAGATTACTTTAGCAAATAATCATACTATTCTTTGTCGATCAAGATTGCATGGCTAAACGCTGCATGGAATCATTTAAAGAGTAGATCGTTTTGATCAAAAATTGTTAGTTCGATGATAAGCCCTTTAATGAGCCTATCTTTTGTTTAAAAAATGAAGAAAAAAGTTCAGCAAAAACTCAAAATCCCATGTGCACACTTACTCTTTTGCTCATCTTGAGATGGTTCTTCTTGGATTGCTGAAGAAATGAGAACTAGAAACAAGTAAAACAGCCAGAAAGGCATATGCCTTAGACATCATTATGTATAAATATATAAGCTCTTAACTTTTCTTTATGCGATACTACAAGATGTATATCAATCTCTCTTTGAAATGTCTCTTCTTCTAGCTACCTCTATTTATAATGTGCCAGGAGCCGATCAACAACACGAGAAATAAGTGAAATAAATTAAAGTTAAAAATAGATTGCATGGTTGAGCGTTAAAAGTTTGGATTGTTATATTCAATTCTAAGTGTTTAGATATATGATACGATTACGATATACTACCGTTATTTCCTAAATATTAGGTCTTTTGTAAAACTGTTTTTCGGATCTTAATTTTTACGACGGAACCTCATTTTTTCACAACTCAACCCACCAATGTACAGTGGATCGGGTAAATAAAATCTGTTTGCAAAAAATATTCATAAGAGCATCTTAAACAAGTTTTTGCTTTTCCTAAAAAGAGTTTTTTTTCCTTTTTTTACACCATTCTAAAAAATATGTTTATTTTAAAATTATTTTATTTTTGATGTTAATTTAATGATTCTACTTTTGATCAATGGGTGGATCCACATCTTAATTAGGGTGAGGGGCAAGGACACCGTTCAAATAATTTCTATTAAATTTTTTTACCTTAGGAAAACGATGTCCTTTAGGTTAGGGAGCAAGCCCAAAATTGTTATTTCAATATTTTTTTATGTAATAATTAAAATTTGTAACATCACTGAAATGTTTTTCTAAATCACCATATGAATGAATTTTATGACAAATTTATTTTACCCGATTCACCATATGTTAATAAGTTGAGTTGTGAAAAAATATGACTTCATCGATCTATAAGATCGTCTTATAGAAGACTAACTTTTCAGTTGATTATTACTTTAATTAATAGACCTTAGTCTCACAAAAATATTCTTACGAAGGACATGGCATTCCTAATACGAGATTTAATTAGAGTGTTGGCTCAAAAATATATAATTTTTTAATGAAGCGAGGGAGTGCATATGTATTGACCGACTGACCGACTGACCGACTGACCTACTGACCTACTGACCGACAATGTGTGAGTTGATCAACTCACCGAAAATGGGCAACATTAGCAAAGTAATTTTGGAGCATTCATGAAATGGAGTTACATCTGGACATTTGTCAACTGTTCTATGTATAGTCAAAATTAGTAGTCCCATCCTTTGGTGTTTGAAGTCAAAATTTCCATATTTTCTTGCTGTGTCGTGTTTAATCATTCTTTAATAGTAAGCCTTATATTCGACGTTGACGTTGGATTAAATATATTTTTTATATAGTAATGACATAAATATTTAAAATTATCATCAATTTAATCATCTAACGACTCAAACACTAAACCTCGTAATAATATCACAACCTCTAATTCGTAATATCATTTACCAAAAAAATAATACAAACTAAAACAGTTGAAAAATCAACCAAAGTAAATGGTCCCACAATTTTCTCATTATATTAATATGGTTCTCATTTTAAATAGTGATAATGTCATTCCCTTCCAAACAAATTCCAACTGCTACGGTACTATTTTTTATTAAAACAAAAAAACTACACTTTTATTGCAAATTGACGAGTATACCTTTATGAACAAAGTCATCGAAATGCACAAATTGCATTACAATGCATCGGAATCCCAATTGAATGCATTGCTAAATGAACCAGACCTCATGTCCCTTGACTATGCATGAATTTGAAATTACGATGCATCATGCATCAGAATTTTACTTGGATGCATCGTAAAATGAATCAGACCTCATGTCCCTTGACGATGCATGAATTTGAAATTGCCATGCATGATTTTCATGCAACGGTTAATTACCAATTAGATGTATTGCAAATTAAACAAGAACCTCATGTCTCTTTTTTCTCATACACAATCAAACAAATGATTTATTGGTATATCTTTCTTTTACATATATGTATGTATCTACCAACATAAGTAGAAATCACAAACACAAATATTGTTGTGATCAAAGAAAACCACACACGAGGATTAATCAGTCTTGGGCTAATTAGATCAAGGGCCCAATAAGTGATCCACCCTATTATTGTCTACAACAGAAAGAAACTTCATACAAATAAGAGCCTTGACACCAACCAGAGAAAGTATTGGTGAAACTGCTTAGTATAGATGATGGTTGCAGGGAAAATAAGGTTTAATCTCAAAGCTTCAAGTAGACAATAAAGACAAAATTGATCATTCCAATTGCATGCATCAGAATTCCACTTAGATGCATCGTAAAATGAACCAGGCCTCATGTTCCTTGGTAATGCATGATTTTGATGCATGGGAATTTGAATTGGATGCATAACAGAATGAACTAGACCTCATGTCCCTTGACGATGTATGAATTTGAAATTGTGATCCAATTTGATGCATCGTAAAATGAACTAGAACCTCATGTCTCTTATTTCCTTTACACAATCAAACAAATGATTTATTGATACATCTTTTATGCATCGTAAATCCAAATCTATGAATCACGATTCACAAATGATGGATTGTGATTCAAAATTGATGCATCTAGATTCAAAAATGGTTTCCAATAATAAACAAATTTCTATTCAAACATTTTATCGAACAGTTTACATGCATAAAAATACAATGAACAAAATGAATTTATTTTGAATCAAACACACAGAAACACAATGAAGAAGAATAAGATTAAGACACTACTAAAACTGAAGATCGATAGATGAAGAGCAAAGAAAGTAGGAAGTTAAGGTGGTGGATTAATCAAATTCAAGATGAAACACACAAGTGTTCTTCACCTCCCAACATCCCCACTTTCTTCCTCTCGATTCCTGCAAATTGTGAATTCCATCTATAATTTCTCTTTTGCGGTCATTTGAGAAATAAAGCAGAAATGAGAAGAAACCTGAAGGGGAGAAAGACGAGTTCGTTGCGATGAGAAGATACGTACGAATTTTAGGAAAAATTAACAAAAGTGGACTTCTGCAGTTAAAAAAAGGGTAAAATTCTGGCCGGTCCACTTTTTGAAGTTTTTTAACCTCTCCTGTCAAGTTTTTTTTTTTAACTGAAAAAGACCACTTTTCAAAATAATGTTCCAAAAATTTCATCGTCTCCTTTAATAGCTCCGGCAACACACTATAGATTCGAAAATCACCATTGTTGGGCAACGAAACGGGGATCGACCTGAATCATTACCTACGAAACTTTAATAAAAATGTGTTGGGTTGGAAGATTTTCATAGTAAGGATGAAAGCGAAGGAGGATGAATAAGTAGGCTTACGACGGAGGAGATGTATATAATTGGATCGAAAGGCTAACTTCTTTCATTGAGTAAAAGGTACATATATACAACCCTAAACTTACTGAACAAGGTCAACTAAAACTCTACGTACAGTATCTCCTAAAATATATACAAGATATCTTAATAATGGTAGGAATATATTTTTGTAAATAGAATGATGCACGCAATGAAGCAACATCTAGTACATCACTGCAACATCTTAATCACTCCCCCTCAAGTTGGACGGTGCAGATCACGAACCCCCAACTTACTAACCAGAAAGCGAAATCGGTCTGCTCCAAGGGGCTTGGTAAAAATGTCAGCAACTTGGTTCGTCGTGGTGACATAATGGGGTTTGATGACACGAGATTCCACTCGTTCACGAACAAAGTAGCAATCCATCTCAACATGTTTTGTTCATTCATGAAAAACGGGGTTTTTGGCAATGTGTATGGCAGCTTGGTTATCACAGAATAGTGGGGTAGCCCTGTGTTGGGGTACGTAAAGATCAAGCAATAACCACCTTAACCATATGAGTTCACTAACTATTGCCGCCATGGCCCTGTACTTAGCTTCAGCGGAGGAGCAAGAAACGACAGATTGTTTCTTTGTACGCCATGAGATTGGTGCCCCACCAAGGGATATAAAGTAACCCGTGCGAGAACGTTGAGACATGGGGCAACTACCCCAATCAGCATCGCAATATGCGGCTAAAATGGAGTCACCATATACTGGAAGAAAAAGGCCTTGACCTGGAGTGGATTTTAGAAACCGAAGCACACGAGTAATTGCATCCATGTGGGAACGACGAGGATTGGATACAAACTGACTAAACACGTTCACGGTAAGAGCAATGTTAGGTCGTGTCACGATTAAATACAGTAACCTCCCAATTAGGTGACGATATTGTGCCGCATCCACAGCGGGGGTATCATTGTCATTATTAAGTCGCAAGTTTTATTCTATCATGAATGAACTAGGCCGACCCCCTTGCAAACCCGTCTCCTCTAAAATGTTGAGGGTGTACTTCCTCTGACTTAAAACAAGACCTTGAGGCGAGCGAGCAACCTCTATCCTAAGAAAATACTTTAATGGTCCCAAATCTTTGATACTAAATTGATTGTGAAGATGACCCTTGACAGTATTGATCCTGTCAATATCACTACCAGTCAAAATGACGTCATCAACATATATGAGAGCACATACAAATATGTTACCTTGTTTGAAAATGAACAAGGAGTTGTTTGCATGAGATTGCCGAAAACCAATATCGAGCAAAACATGTGTGAACTTGTGATACCAATTGCGGGATGCTTGTTTGAGAACGTATAGAGATTTGCGCATCTTACACACTCTTGTGTCCCCTTGCTTTGCAAAACCTTAAGGTATCTTCATGTAAACGTCTTCCTTCAAATCACCATGTAGGAAGGCATTATTAACGTCCAACTGGTGAATCAACCAGTTCTTTTTCACAGCAACAGCGAGCACACTACGTACGGTAACAAGCTTGGCAAAAGGAGCAAAAGTGTCATGGAAATCAATGCCTTCAATCTGCGTGAAACCCTTGGCTACCAGGCATGCCTTATACCTTTCAAAATTTCCATCTGGCCGATACTTAATCTTGTAGACCCACTTGGAATCTACAAGTTTCTTGCCGGGGGTTAAGTGTTCTAGTGACTGTGTCCGTGTCGATTTTCTTCCAAGGCATGTATCTCCTTTTTCATCGCATCCCGCCAATGTGGATGTTTCACTGCCTGATGAAAATACTTTGGCTCATCATGAGAAGTGATGGCCGCAAGAAAGATTTTATGAGCAGAAGAAAATTTTACATAACAGACATAATGAGATAAAGGATGTACCGTAGAGGTTCCTGGACTGGTGGTGGGTTGCGTATGGTTTATAGATGGCGAAAGCACGGTAACAAAATTATCAAGATGCTTGGGCTTAGTTGGCACTCGATGACTACGACGTAATCCTTGCATCTCAATTTCCCCTTGTCTTGAAGAAATATGTTGTTGCTCTGAAGGTATGGCAGACTGGGTAGTATTCGGCAAACCAGTTTTTGTGGGATTGGAAATTGCGCCAGGTGAAGCACAGAAAGAAGAATCATCAGCTGAGGCATCCGAGCTGGGATTGGAAACTGCGCCAGGTGAAACACAGAATGAAGCATCATCAGCTGAGGCATCCGAGCTGGTGGACTCAAAAAAAATTTACTGCAACTCTTCATCATCCAAGTGCACTGAACCTAGTGTCTGCATTATTGGCCTTGGTTGTTGAGCACTCTCAGTAATGGTTGTCTTGAAAGGAAAAACATCTTCAGCGAAGATAACATCCTTGGAGGTAATGATTTTGTTGTTTTTAACATCATAGACACGATATCCTTTTTGAGCATGAGGATATCCAACAAACACACAAGGTCTCCCCCTTTCACTGAACTTGTCTCGCCCCTTCTTGTTATCCTTTGCATAAACAAGACACCCAAAAACACGAAGATGATCATATGTTGGCTTTCTGTCAAGTAAAATCTCAAAAGGAGTTTTGTACCCAATAACCTTAGAAGGCAACCTATTTATGAGATATGTGGCGGTCAAGACACATTCACCCCAAAACTTAATAGGTAAGTGAGCTTGAAAACGTAAAACTCGTGCAACCTCAAGAATATGCCTATGTTTTCTCTCTACTACACCATTTTGTTAGGGTGTGTCGATGCAAGATGTCTCAAAACAAATTCCATGTGTGTAATAGTAGTCTAGCATGTAATTTGACTGAAATTCATCCCCATTGTCACTCCTAATTCTCTTAACAACTTTTCCAAATTGGGTTTTGACCATATTACAAAAGCTGGTTAGGTGGTGACTCACCTTGGATTTATGTTTCATCAAGTATACCCAAACTCCACGACTATAATCATCAACAATTGACAGGAAATAGTGGGAACCCGAAAAAAAGTAGTTTTATAACCTCCCCAAATATCACAGTGTATTAATTCAAAACATGAATTGGTTTTAATACTACTGGTAGGAAATGGAGCTCTAGTCTGCTTTGCGCGCATACAAAGATCACAAATATTGTTGCTAGACCTGAAATCTGCACCAATGGCTTCAACATGCTGAAGTGCAGTATCCGAGGCATGACCCAATCTCTTGTGCCAAACTGCCGACTTAACTGACAAGACTGAATGAGTTCCCCTAGTCTTCACAGGCTCCAAAGCAACCATCACAGCATTTACCCACTCCAATCAGGTTCCTTGTAGGTAAGTCTTGTATAACACAAAAGTTCGAGAAAAATGTAACTGCACAATTAAAATCTTTCGTTAATTTGCTAACAGAAAGTAAATTGCACTTAAAATCTAGAACATTCAAAACATTTTAAACTTTTAACCCATTTGTCAAACATGTTTTGCCAACCCCTTTCACGAAAACACTGTCTCCATTAGGTATTCTGACTGGCATCCCAAAGTCTGGTTTCGTTTGCTCCTCTAGAATCCTTTCATCACAAGTGGTATGTTCTGTTGCTCAAGAATCAAGCACCCAGGGCTCATCAAGATGAAACTTACCAGCCCTGTGAGAAGTGGGCTGATTTTGTCCGGTGAAGTAGTGAATGAAGCAACATCTTCTGCTGCAGA
This sequence comes from Codonopsis lanceolata, assembly GCA_013146195.2. NCBI lineage: Eukaryota > Viridiplantae > Streptophyta > Magnoliopsida > Asterales > Campanulaceae > Codonopsis > Codonopsis lanceolata. The sequence goes on along the minus strand of CM028384.1, from coordinate 38,304,325 downwards.
TGTACCTGATCAGTTTTGCATACTGTGATGGTGTTAAACCAGGAAGTGGGCTTGGTTGTAATCCTGCATTGGCTGCCTTAGGACTCGCCTTTTGTTCACCCTTCTTCATATCATTCTAGGATGTGTCATCCCATGATACCTAATAATTTTGTAGCAATTTTCGACGGAATGCCTTTTCTTGCCACATTGATTGCATTTGTCTCGACCTACCCTTTTCTGTTCGCTCCCCTCTTAATTTCTCTATACGCCGATAGGACTGAGCTTGAAAGACAGTCATATCCTTGTGAAGTTCAGACATGGTGAACAACGGCAAGGAGGGTGACGGCTGAAGCTAGGTGGCAGAGATAGGGTTAGGTTAATGAGAATCTGCTCTGACACCATGTAAAATTATAATTGGATCGAAATGCTAACTTCTTTCATTGAGTAAAAGGTACATATATACAATCCTAAACTTGCTGAATAAGGTCAACTAAAACTCTACAATATCTCCTAATATATATATATATATATATATATATATATATATATATATATATATACAAGATATCCTAATAATGGTAGGAATTTATTGCTGTAAATAGAATGATGCACGCAATGAAGCAGCATCCAGTACATCACTACAACATCTCCTGATGAAGGAAGAAGAAGACTGAGGAAGGACATGGTCTGTTTTATTACGATTTTGAACCGTGGTGTAAAATTAATGCAATATAATTGATAAACCGCGATGCAATTAGACTAGACAGTTAAACTATTGAACCGCGGTGCAAAATTAATACAATAAATTTATGAATTGTGGTGCAAAAATAATGACCTCCGTAGCGCGCCTACGGTTCATTAAGGGTATCATATTCATTTTGACGCTAAAAGTAACTTTTTCCGATTGAAAAAAATTAAGAGAAACAATGCTTTAGTCATTAGAAATTTCAAAAAGTGGACCGGTCTGTAATTTTTCCTAAAAAAAGATGTATACTTAAAAAGTTGAAAATTTCATAAATTGGGCTTGGTGTGCAATTTATCCTTTTAAAAAAAGCAATCTGCCTACGCGACACACCGTGATCAACGAGAACTTCATTGTATCCTAAACAGGATTCACAAGAACGTATAAGGGTAAATTTTGTGAAAACGCAACTTATTACGTGCCTTCGGTGTTGTTTGATTCTGCCACATAGTAACCATTTAGAATTTCAAATTTTAGATAAAACTGTTGGCTTCTTTAGACTTGACGACAATTTGGTTAATAATATATAATACTCCTTTTGTCCCTAAATTATCGTCCTAATTGGTTCGGTATACGGATTAAGAAAAAAATAATTGACTTGATTATTTATATTGGTTTAATGTGTAGTTTCTTTTAAATCACATGTTTATGTAACACATAATTAAAATAGGGTGAAAAAGTAAAGGTAAAATGGTAAAAGTGATATTCTAAAAAATAAGTTTCAAATTAGACAATTATTTTGGAACGAACGATAAAGGAAAGAAGAACGATAATTTAGGAACGGAGGGAGTATTATACTATTATATTTCATATCTCGATGGCTCTACTAGGAAATAGTCTATTTAATTTATATTCATCGTAGTAAATCACGTAAGCATGTTACATGATGCTTACCAGTAGTTGAATGTTTTCACGAGGAAATCGAAGTGGGATAAATTCTGCTCCAATTCGTAGGCATTCAAGACACTCCAACAACTAAGAATTTACATATGTATTGGATAGTATGACTCGATTATCTATATAAAGGACTAAGTCCTTTGACGAAGTAATATATTAACCATTAACATGCTAATAATTAATAAGAGTTTTAGATATTTAATCAGTTAAGTAATCAAACCATCTAACTAGAAAATTGTAGAATTCAGAAATTTGCATTTATTTTATTCATTTCTCCTCATATCACTCTAAGAATTTACATTGATTAATACATGAGCCATGATGGAGGTGCTACTTACATAGAACTACATCTTACAAATTAAATTATTTGAGGTGGAGGTTGTTCTTGCAATTTCCGTGCATGATCACCATAACCACCACTGCTGCCACACATGATCAGTTCCCTCCATTATTCCCGCCGTTACCCCCTCCATTACCGCCACCTTTGCCTCCTCCATTACCGCCGCCTTTGCCTCCACCATAACCACCGTTACCACCTCCATAACCGCCGCCTTTGCCTCCTCCATTACCACCATTACCTCCTCCATGTCCAGCTATGCCTCCACCATAACCTCCGTTACCACCTCCATAACTGCCGCCTTTGCCTCCTCCCTGACCGCCACCACCTCCTCCATGACCACTGCTACCTCCTCCATGACCACCACTACCTCCTCCATAACCGCCTTTGCCTCCTCCATAACCACCTTCCATAGCCGCCTACCCCATCTGCGCCCACCCAAACATAAACAAAAAGATTACTTTAGCAAATAATCATACTACTCTTTGTCGATCAAGATTGTATGGCTAAATGTTGCATGGAATCATTTAAAGAGTAGCTAGACCGTTTTGATAAAAAAAAAACTGTTAGTCAGATGATAAGCCCTTTAAAGAGCTTATCTTTTGTTTAAAAAAAATGAAGAAAAGAGTTCAGCAAAAACTCCAAATCCCGTAGTTTCCTTTAAAACATATGTGTATGTGGCACATAATTAAAATAGGCTGAAAAAATAAGAGTAAAATGATAAAAGTGATGTTCTAAATATGTAAGTTTCAAATTGAATAATTATTTTGGAACGGATGAAAAATAAAAAAAAAAAAACAATAATTTAAGGACAGAGGGAGTATTATACTATTATATTCCATATCTCGATGGCTCTACTAGGAAATTGTCTATTTTATATTCATCGTACATGACCAGCAGTTGAATGTTTTCAGTTGGAAATCGAAATGAGATAAATTCTGCTCCAATACGTAGGCATTCAAAACACTCCAACAACTAAAAATTTACATATGTATTGGATAGTATGATTCGATTATCTATAAACATTTAAGTAATTAAACCATCTAACCATAGAAAAACAGTAGAACTCAATAACTCACATTTATTTTATTTATTTCTTCTCATATCACTCTTAGAATTTACATTGATTAATACACGAGCCATGATCGAGGTGCAACTTACATAGAACTACATCTTACAAATTTAATTATTTGAGGTGGCATGACTCCATTATGAACTCATTAAGGTTGTTCTTGCAATTTCCATGCATGATCACTATAACCACCAATGCTGCCACACATGATCAGTTCACTCCATTATTCCCACCGTTACCCCCTCCATAAGCACCACCTTTGCCTCCTCCACTACCACCGCCTTTGCCTCCTCCATTACCGCCGCCTTTGCCTCCACCATAACCACCGTTACCACCTCCATAACCACCGCCTTTGCCTCCTCCATTACCACCATTACCTCCTCCATGTCCATCTATGCCTCCACCATAACCTCCATTACCACCTCCATAACCGCCGCCTTTGCCTCCTCCCTGACCACCACCACCTCCTCCATGACCACCGCTACCTTCTCCATGACCACCGCCACCTCCTCCATGACCACCGCTACCTCCTCCATGACCACCACTACCTCCTCCATATCCGCCGCCTTTGCCTCCTCCATAACCACCTTTACCTCCTCCACTACCATAGCCGCCTACCCCATCTGCGCCCACCCAAACATAAACAAAAAGATTACTTTAGCAAATAATCATACTACTCTTTGTCGATCAAGATTGCATGGCTAAACGCTGCATGGAATCATTTAAAGAGTAGACCGTTTTGATAAAAAAAAAACTGTTAGGCAGATGATAAGCCCTTTAAAGAGCTTATCTTTTGTTTAAAAAATGAAGAAAAAAATTCAGCAAAAACTCAAAATCCCATGTGCACACTTACTCTTTTGCTCATTTTGAGATGGTTCTTCTTGGACTGCTGAAGAAATGAGAACTAGAACAAGTAAAACAGCCAGAAAGGCATATGCCTTAGACATCATTATGTATAAATATATAAGCTCTTGACTTTTCTTTATGCGATACTACAAGATGTATATCAATCTCTCTTTGAAAATGCCACTTCTTCTAGCTACCTCTATTTATAATGTGCCAGGAGCCGATCTACGACACAAAAAATAAGTGAAATAAATTAAAGTTAAATATAGATTGTGGTTGAGCGTTAAAAGTTGAGTAATGCTAGAGCTTCTAATGAGTAAATCTTGAAAATAGTTTTTCAATCATCTTTTTTTTCTTTTTAATTATAAGTTAAAAAGTTATGTTAACAATATGACGTAAGATGCATCATTTGAAATTGAGTGCTATTAGAGTGGCCCTAGCATTACCCTTAAAAGTTTGGATTGTTATATTGAATTCTAAGTGCTTAGATACATGATACGATTACGACGTACTATTTCCTTTGAATATCTGGCATCTTATGTGTTAACATAATTTTTAACTTATAAATAAACAAATAAGATAAACCACATCATTTGGAAATTTGAGTGAGTTCTAGCGTTACTCATTTCCTAAATATAGTTTTTTTTTTTTTTTTTCTTTTTAGGCGGTTCTAATAAATGTGTTTACTATAGTTGCATGGTATGGCTAATGAACGCAAGCGCAGTGAATTCCAGTAGCCTTTGGATATAGTCACGCGTTGGAGTTGTGCGGCGTGCTCATGCAAGAATTCCAACGCGGGAGCGAGCGGCAAAAGGGAGTTTAGAGATTGAATGAGTTTTCAGCGCGTTGGGCCTTTGGGGGCGCGTCCCCGATTGGGGTTATGAATTTTCGGGTTTATTTGATATATTTAAGATTTGGTATTGTATCATGTATATAGATAAGGCCATAATAAATTGCAAGAGTTCATTGACCCAAATTTCTCTCTCTTTACTGACTGAGTAGCGACTGACCGGACTGACCGACTAACCGACAATGTTGGGTTGATCTACTCACCAAAAATGGATAGCATTAGCAAAGTAATTTTGGAGCATTCTTGAAATGGAGTTACATCTGGACATTTGTCAGCTGTTCTATACATAGTCAAAATTAATAGTCAAAATTTCCATAAAGTGGGCTCCTATTTTCTTGCCAGTGTTTGCTCATTCTTTGTTCGTAAGCCCTACTTTTCCGCTCAATCGGTGGTAGCATTCATCCGGCAGAAACTTAAGGTGCATTCATACGGCCACGACACGGCACGTAATGGTTACTAGAATATTACTCCCCTCCGTTCCGGTCAAGAGTCTTGTTTGACTGTCAAAAAAAATGATATTTTTATACTTTAATTTTTAAAATTGATTTTTTAAATAAAATATCTCAAAATAAAATAATAAACTTTTTATCCGGAACAGAAGGAGTATATTTATTCCGTGCAAACATAAAATTATTTGGTGCATTTCAAAATAGAAAAAATATATTTTGTCACCGTATATTTTTGGAGCAAAATATATTGTCACTGTAGTTTCAAAAAAAGTTTCAATTTTGTAATTGTCATTAAATGTCATCCATTTTTTAACAAAATTAATTGGCTCCACTAAAATTTTCAAAATATGTTGGAAGATTATTAATGGAACTGAATTTCGAAATTACGGTGTGTAAGGTAAAGTTATTTATAACTATTATTTTTTCTAAATGAAAATTTCTAAACGAGCTTTTATTTGGAAGTAATCTTGATATGAAATCTTCAAACAAAAAATTAAATATTGTTAAAAAATAATTCTTATGAAGAAGATAATTATTCATGAAACATATCGTGAACTCTTTGGCTAGGGATTATACTACAATTTCATTTAAAGAATTTTTTTAACAAATATTAATAAAAAAATAAGTTTATAGTTTTCTAATCAATTCTTTCATACAGTAACAGTTGATTCAACAAATGACACTTGCTGAATAGAGTTAATTGATTGGATTTCTTTTAAACTCAACATATTTTTGTTTCCATATTATTGTAATTTTATTATTCTATTACACAATATGGAAAAATGTGTAGAGTAATTAATTAATCAAAAAAATCTCGTAATTTTTTTAGACAATATATCTTACCCTTCTTGGGTTGATGTTTATATTTCAATCTTTCTTTCTTTTTGTTCATAAAATACTTTTTCCATTTCAAACAAAAAATTTAATAAACATTTTGCTGATTTTTAAAAAATATGCCTACAATTTTCATAATATTTAATTTTTATCCTCCACTTGTGATTAAGTATTTATGTAATTATGATCAATTCTAATAACATTAATATATCTGTTAATTATTAGATTTTTCAAATGTAGACTTTTTGGATTAAACGAATAGAGTATCTTCTTTCCTTACGCCTCAAAATAAAAAAAAACAAATATTTCTTAGTAATTTTAGAACTGAAAAATAATCTACTTTCTAACACCAATTATCATCAAGGATCTCACAACATTTTAAAAAACTTTAAGGGAGGCAATTAAAAATAATTTTATTAAAAATTAGACAACTAGTGATAATAACTATATTAACTACATCTCCTTTTCGATGTACAGTGACAATTGGTACCAATGATAAGTGATAACACGTGATGAAACATAAACAATATTGGTAAATGTAATTTGAAAAAAAATAATTTTCTTTTTCTCAAAATATTAGTCTTCTTCTCTTTTCCAAGAAGTTTTTTGAATGATAGAAAAAACAAAAGCAAAAACTTAAAAAATGATCTCTTACGAGTATTTTTTATAAGACGAACCTTCTAACATAATTCACTGTGTGTTGATGGACTGAACTTTGAGAAAATGTGGCTCAGTTTTACGAATTAGAATCCGTAAGATGTCTTACATGAGACATATTCTTTATCTATGGCTAATATATCCGGCCATAATTAATACCAAACGTAAAAAAATAACTGAAAACACAAGTCCTTTCATATGGTTAGAGCATCCCCATTGTATCTTCTTAGAGGCTCTTCCTATTAAGAAGAGATATTATACAATTGGAGATGTATTCTTATACATTCCATGCTGAAAAATGGGGACTTCTTAGGGTTCTTCTTGCCAAGAACAAATCAACACACAATGGGGGGAGCTCTTCTTAGGATCAGAGCCAACTAGGAGAGAGGAGAGATTTTCTTCTTCTTGAAGAAGTAGAAAACCGGCAACTAAGAAGACCACTCGCAGGAGGGGGCGGTGTGGTGCACCCCTGCCTCACACATGACGCGTGCACCACACGTGCGGAAATGGAGCGTGAGAAGGCGCATCCGGTGGGTCATCTGCAGATTCTCTGACTTATCTGATTTTTCCAAAAAAAAAAAAACAAAACAAAGATTTAATCTCACTGTTCTAAATTTTAGCCGCTGGGTGTGGGGGTGGGGGCTTTAACGGTTGGGTTGGGATTTTTTTTATTTGTTTATTTTTTTAAAGCTTTTTTTTATTCTTATTTTTTTTTTGCTTCTTTCTTTCCTATAAATATACCACCTCAACCTTCTTTATTTTCTTCACAACTTTTTCATTATCTCTTATATTTCTTCATTATCTCTTCTAAAAAATCAATTTCTCTACGTACTTGTAACACTCGGGAATTGCATATGTGATTCATTGTGCATTAGTGTGTATTAGCATTAATAATTATATGCTACGTGTTATGATTAAGACAATGACTTGTATAGGACGGTCTTACGGATCCTAAATCTGTAAGACGGAGCATCATTTAAAAATTCGCGGGTTAATAACTAAACCTGTTAACATAAATCACAAAAGTTGGTTGGATGAGTTGGTGAAGGGTGACCCTTAAGGTTTCACCTGCGCACTGGTCGAAGGTTCAAACACCCCAGCAACAAAATTTATTTTTAGTATTTTTAGTGTTCATTTCCTCTATTTGCTTCGGTGCCCCTCCACTTTCAATGTTTGTTAGCTCCGTTAGTCATCCGTTAGCATCAATTGCCTTGAGATACTTGACAAATCTTAACGGACTTTGACGAAATGCTAAATGATACATTTAAAACCAAATGTGACACATTAAAAACACAAAAAGTAACACATTTTAATGTTAAAAGTGACACTATAAATGAAAATTTATTATAATTTTTATTAAAATACAAAGTAACACTCTTAATACTAAAAAGTGACACATTTAATACTAAAAAGTGACACTCTTAATACTAAAAAGTGACACTTTTAATACAAAAAGTGACACATTTAATACTAAAAAGTGACACTCTTAATACTAAAAAGTGATACTATTCCTTAAATAATTTACCGGACCAAAATGAATCATCTCGTGCTTCAAGTTAATCTTCTACATGCCTAGATCCTGCTCGCTCTGTTACGAAGGGAAAGAGAAAAAGAATTAAGGGAAGTATTGAAAATGACAAGAAAAAGACTACTGATTTTTATGATTTCCATCAAGCCAAAGAATTTGGTTCCAAGACTCCTAATGCTCGGTTATTTTAGACATATTTTCAGTAAATTTTGTATGTTTGAGTAAGAAACATATACTTTACCTTGAAAAAGTTACGGTTTTGTGTTTTAACGATTGACACTTGAGATTAGGGGTGACAATTCGTGTTATCGTGTTGTGTTCGTGCCTCATTATCGTGTTTTAATATTATCTATCTTATTTGATCATAAATACAACAATAAATATTAATTTGAATATATTAACAATTTCGTGTCTTTCGTGTCGTGTTTCTTTACGTGGGCTTATCGTGCCATTTGTCTCTAATCGTGTTTTATAATCGTGCCTTATTGGTTCGTTAATGCATTGCCACCCCTACTTGAGATTATATATATTTCTATGAATGAGAAGATATGTTTCAGTAGTGTTCAATTGGTTATTGCTGTTAAAATCACTAGCTCAAAAGTGACACACTTTAGTCCTAAAAGTAACACACTCCAACCCTAAAAGTGACACTCTTATTGATACAAATTATATGATTATAAAAATATGTTGTTTTACCATTAGTGACACACCTAATGCCTAAAAGTGACACAATTAATACATAAAAGTGACATACTAAACGTGACACTTATGAATAAAAATTTAAAGATGAAAAGTGATTTTTTTTTGCCAAAAGTGACACACGTAAAACTTAAAAGTGACACATTCTATGTTTAAAAGTGACACTCTGAGACACTCTGATTTAAAGTAATTAAGTAAAACTTAATCAGACCTAAGACAACAATTATCCAAAAGTGACACACTTTTGTTCCCAAGTGACACACGCCAAGCCTAAAAGTAACACTCTTATTGATCGTAAATGTAAACAATGTCAAAATGACACATCTCGGTAATAAAACTTAAAATGAATCCTAAGAGGTTTGGAACCTTAGACCATGCAAATTTCAACAACTTATGAGATTTGTTGTGAACCATCTCACCAAATTGGTTTTTATGCCTATTTATAACGTATTATTAATTTATTATGATCTGAAAATTTATAATTCTCATTAAGAAGAATTAAAACCAAATTACGTAGCTAAGGGGCTTCAAACCGCCTACCTCTGGTCGACCAAACCTTCAAGCAGCACTTCCGTCCATCTTGCCAAACAAATGATTGTGCTTTTTATTAACATATTTAGTTATTAACCCGCGAATTCTTAAATGGGGCTCCGTCTTACGGGAGACCACCTCTATGATTAATGTGTTTTATGTCATGAACTTGAGTAATTGCCTTATAGAGTTCAGTTGCGCTCAACATATATTGAGCTTGATGTGGGATGTGTTTAAAGTTTACAATGTAACATTGATTTTGTTGGTTATGAGTTATAACCACCTTGGAATAGAAAATGATTTTTTAAGCTAGAAAATATTTATTTTCGACTAAGTTGACCCTAAGTTCAGTCCTTGATGACTAAGGGACCTTTAGGATTAATTTAGAATTGTTTTGGAATGAGTTTTATGTAGCATTGCACGTGCTCGAGTCCGATTTTTAGTTCGAGTCGTGTATTTTCGCAGGCCAGAAACATGTAGTAAAACGAGCACACTTTTGTGTAGAAAACTCATAATTGAGATATGTTTGGTGCGTTAGAAATTAGATTTCAAGGGCTTTTTAACCATAGCTTATTTGTAATTTTTGGATGTGTAGGTCATCTTAGGCACGTTTTTAAAATTGATTGAAATTATTGAATAACAATTGGACTAATTGGGTCTATTGGGCTTTGGGCCCACTTCGATTCTTTTTATTGAAACAGCCGCAAGAGATGATTCTCTCATTCTTCCTTCAAATGGCAACCGTCCTCCATTGTTGGGGATTTAAAGTTTCGAGCTTCCAAACTCGATTTATTAATAAATATTTACATGTTTTTAATTTTGACTCTGTAGGTGGGTTGTATGTGTTGAGGGCTATATTTGTATATGAATATTTTATATTTTCACCGATATTTTTCAGATGAGGTAAGTTACTAATCCCCTTATTTGCTTGTGTATACAATAATATGTGATACACATGATATTTCTATGGGGATATATTAGTTAACGGGTAGAAAATATACTACTTGTTAATTATTTTGAACTTTTAGTCAGTATACGTGTTTGTAGTAAATAATTACTTTGTTTTATCGGTAAAATAGCCGATAGGAATGATATAAGGTGATACTACAAATGGATATTTTACGACCCGAAATTATGGAGTTGTAATTATTAACGCTCTGGGATTTGTTACGTTGAATAATTGACCTTATAGAGTCAAGTTTAAGTGAAATAAATTATATGGAGTAGTATAACTATCTCCTACGATGTTTGTAATTTATTTAGGGGATTATTATACCCTTATAGAAATTACGATGCGATAATAAAAAATTGTTATTTGATGTTTATGGGCTAATAAATAATTAGCGGTTGTAGCCCAAAAGTGTTGTAGTATTATAATTGACCCTACATGGTTAATTTGTATGACAATAAAATATTAAATGAGAAAATATTAAAAGTGTTGTAGTATTATAATTGACCCTACATGGTTAATTTGTATGACAATAAAATATTAAATGAGAAAATATTATATTAGTCCCTACGTGTTAAGAATATTATTGTGGAATTGTAATTGACTTTACAAAGTTAAATTTGAATTGATTAATAGTTAAGTCAACTTAGTAGTTTAGTTCAAGGAATTAATAGCATTTTAAATGATATTATTTCTAAATGAACTTATTACATGTTGGGAATAATTAGCAGCATGTAAATTGATGATTGAATAGATGATATAAGATATGAAAATAGTATCTGAAATTTAGTTATGTGAAGCTGTAACAACTAGTGTATGTTAATATGTCTGTACTGAATGACATGTAGATTTGTATTAGTTATAAGTATAAACAATTATATTTCAATGAATGGATTTTGCAGCTATTTAATAGCAAATATCTTTTGAGTTTGAAATTTAGTAGAATAAGTATTTAAGATAACCTAGATTAGATTAATCGTGGGTGTGTTACGAGACTTATATCAAGAGTTAAAGTGCTCGTAAGTATTGTTTGACATAAATATGTATAACAGGAACAAGAACTTGTTCTTATCATCATTTGTGCATCATTTGGGTACATGATAATTATGAACTAAAATATAAGGTTTATGGATGATATAGATTGTCATTGATAGTAAGTTGGTGTATTGTGTGTAGTAGGGTTATTGACCTACTTTTGGGGTATCTAATGTTTAATACTCATAAATAGCTAGTGACAACATTGCATGTTATAAGATATAATGTTCAAATACTCGCTAGTAGTCGCGTAGTATTTTATGATGTAATAGGTACCGTTGACCTATGTTGTTGATTGTGCATGAGGTCCATGTATTTTCGGACTCAACTATTGTATTTTGTTATGGGTAGAAGGACTAGAGAACTATCCATGTGTTGAACTTAGTGCCTAGTAGCTTCAGACACAATTACGATTCCAAGGTAATGTGTAGTTACCTTTGTGTTTTATGAATAATATAGATTCAGATGTCTGCTTGAGATAATCATAAGAGAGTCTAGTATTTACGGAATTGTCTTTTATAGTGGGTGTTTGTGGTAGGACATGTAGCCTACTCTTCTATTGTTGAACGTTTAGTACTTATAAACATTACATTCGTTATCGTTGAGATGATTTACCTATAGGGTTGGTTTTAAGTAAATATATGCTTGATATGTGTGTTGAGCTCTCATACTTAGAACTTAACAATTGTGTTTATTTAGAAGCAAATATTCATACTTAGTATGTGTGTTGGGTTCCGTGCTTCGAACTTAACAGTTGTATTTATTATAAGTAAGCATCTACTTGTACATCGCATTGAGTCCAGCTGGCATTTATGGTTGTATCGACAATGGGACGACATTAGTCTTTACGAGAGTTAAATCTCGTGATCGCTATGGGTCGTTGTATGGGTCTCTTCCTTGTTATTGGTCGTAACAAGGATGTAACCTTTGTTAGAGCAATTCGCATGACAGACAGAAGGCTAGACACTTGGGTAAAACTCGGGGTAATGAGACTCATGGTTAAGTCTTAGGTCATTGGCTGTGGATACTATTGGGTTCAAACATGGATACTGATTCTGGATACTATTGGGTTCAGACATTGGTTCAACATGTGTACAAACATGTTTCAGCGTGCTGCAACAGCAACACAACTATGGCAATTGAAAGACAAGACATGGTGAAAAGCTCTCCTACATTTGTATATCCTGGTTTATGTGTTTAATTACATTGGGTCAATGTGCATTATAACATGATGTGTGCAAGTATATGTACATGTATACTTGATTGGCTGATATGATGTTTATATATGCATAAAAGCATGTTATGTAGTTGCATGTAGTAACTTACTAAGTTATCTCTCACCCCGTGTTTGTTTACTTTAGTGTGCGGTTATCCAGGAAGATCAGAAGTTCCTGTGTGATCGGTGAGATACGTGAGACCTAGCATGTTGCTGAGTTGTAACTCATAGAAGGCTTGTTTTGTATAGCAGTGAGGACGTGAATGTATAGAGTTATATAGACTCTATATTGGGTTTTGACTGTTACTAGTGTATTATATTTCACTAGTTGGTTGACCTGGAGTCATTGTGTTTAGTTCACGAGTAATAACTTTTCGACTTTTGTTTTCCTGGCTTTTCAGAAGCAGTGGTGTTTATATTATTCACATGAGTGATTATGTTTTATCAGATGTGTTTTTGTTTTGCCCGTAATTAGCAGGGGCTTTGCAGGTGTTTTATGTATTTATTAGGTGCTCAACTCGATGCTCATATAGAGATTGGGGGTCGGGGCGCTACAATACTTATCTTCCAAATGGATCCAAGAGGTAATTATTTTTTTCAAAATTTACTGAATTATTTAGATTTTGAAAAAAATCAAAATACTCAAAACTCTCGTGTTCCTAAGAATGTTCAAAATTCTAAAATTTCATCTTGATCATGCAACTTTTTGTTACTCTCTCTCAGTATCATGTATGCCCAAATGTAATCCTGTAGATCAATAATTTATAACTTCGAGCTTCCAAGTTTAAAGGTCTTGTTGGAAGTCTAAGGTAAAATATTTCACTAAGTTAAAAAATTCATTGAGGGAACTTATTTGAAAAATTATTTTAATCATTAAAATGTTTGAAAAGGGGAGTATTTACTACAGTGTATTAAACAATATTTTAATACGTTGTCATTTGTATAAGCTTTACTCCTTGATACACACATATTAAAACTTTAAAAAATATATTTTTTCTTTGCTTACGTACAAATGTATGAATTAAAAGTGATTAATGAAAATAAATACTTTAACAAAAAGAAGATCGTCATAAATTTGTAAGGTCGCGGACGGTGGCGTTGGATTCGTACCGTCGAGTACTTTCCAGTCCCGTATTTTTTACACCGAAAGGAGGCCACAAGAGGCACATAAATCATGGCCGAGTGTGGGGAAGACGAGACGCCTATTTTTCAACCTGAAAACTTGATTCGCGAACGTGATCCGCGAGCCAACTTGTCGAGGCCATAGAACGTTTATTTTATGTCCAAATTAAGTATATAATATGCCGTTGGAAAGTCCTCGCGAGTACTACTTGCAAGTACTGACCATAGAACCACGGTTTTAAAGAATACAAACATGTCAAAACAACATGCAAAGTTTCGGAAAAATCAATTTTCAACAAAACTAGGGTTTGTGATATTTTGAAAAATACCCAACGAATTTCAACGAGAATTTAGGATGATGTTCGCCCCGTCATAAGGAACTCAAACATATTAAATTTCCTCAAAAATAAAATCGTTTTACACATAAGATAACAAAACCCATTTGATTCGTTATGGGGTAAAACTTTTAAACAAACCTAGAATAAAAGCATGCAATCCAAAGCATAACGAAACGAGCAATCAAACATATAGGCTTTGATACCAATGATGGTTATATATCAATATATACCAATCAATTTCATTATCTTAGAGTAATCATGCGAACTTGAACTTTGAGCGAAACGGAAGACTTTCTGCTTGAGATATCTTCGTATGTCACGATCAACTATCCTTCAAGTCTCTCTTGTCGGATTGATATCACGTAGCACAAATATCAATCACTGGTTCACACCATAAATCCAAGCCTATTGATGGTTAGGCTAGAAGGTGTATTTGGTGAGATAGAATATAGGAGAGAGAGAGTATAGGGCGGTCAAGAGGAAAGACGTGTTCTTCCTTGCATAAGCGTGTAATGCAATCATGGTTTTATCCCTTTAGTTGACCTATTTATATTATTGTACAAAAAATCGTATTTCTTGTAGGTCTTAAGTCAAATCTGAACCCTTTCGGATTAGGAAACTAATAAACCTTTAATAAAATAAAAATATTCTATGTGGGCGGAAGTAAATAATCGGTCCACAAGCCCAATTGCTAACATGAGTGTTTTCGAAATGCTACTAAGTGAATGCCATCAGTTTAAAGAGGTGACAGAAAATAGGTTGAATGAGGTGTAATTTATGCCGACTCTCGTTGAAGAGAATGTCTCTGTACCCCTTGTAATCACGGCTCCTATATTAAAGGCGTTCAACAATTCCCCCAATCCCCAATAAGATAATTTTGGTCTCTACGATCAATCCAAGCTGTTGAATACTTGGACTCTATCTTGGTGAGGATTGACATTTATGAGATTCTCCTTCGTACGAGTTTCAATGAGGAAACTCGTGTCTCTACGCCTAACGATTTAAAAATACTAATGAAAATGCTTTCAATCAAAAGGATGCAATTCATAAACAAACTCCATTGTGGAAAATTGAGAAGTCATGTTCCCGTGCAAGCATTTGAGGCAATGGTTCTAACGGCTAAACTGTTGATGTAGTTGGTCGAAAAGATTGAAGAAATGCTTCTGCCAGAAGAGAGAAGTTTACGAATTTGATGTACACAATTATGAATCTGTGATAGATTGATAGTATAATTAGTAGAATAAATAGTTAGATTTCATGTCAAATAAGGTTTGCTGAAGTTAGATGGAAACTGTTGATGTAATCAGGAGTAGTATATACGTAGTTAGTAGTTAGATTTAATGACAAATAACGTTTGTTAAGTTTCATTGTTGAGTATTAGTAACAGTAATCAAATTTTCATCAACAAGTTACCAAAATTTATATTCATTTTGATCATGCAACTTTTAATTTGTTACTCTCTCTCCCAGTATCATGTATGCCCAAATGTAATCATGTAGATCAATATTTTACAACTTCGAGCTTCCAAGTTTAAAGGTCTTGTTTGAAGTCTAAGGTAAAATATTTCACTAAGTTACAAAATTCATTGAGGAAACTTATTTGAAAAATTATTTTAATCATTAAAATGTTTGGAAAAGGGAGTACCTACTACAGTGTATTAGACAATATTTTAATACATTGTCATTTGTATAAGCTTTACTCCTTAATACACACATATTAAAACTTTAAAAAATATGTTTTTTTTTCTTTGCTTACGTACAAATGTATGAATTAAAAGTGATTAAGGAAAATAAATACTTCAACAAAAAGTAGATCGTCATAAATTTGTAAGGTCGCGGACGGTGGCGTTGGATTCGTACCGTCGAGTACTTTCCAGTCCCGTAATTTTTACACCAAAAGGAGGCCACAAGAGGCACGTAAATCAAAGCCGAGTGTGGGGAAGATAGGACGCCTATTTTTCAACCCGAAAAATTGATTTGCGAACATGATCCGCGAGCCAACTTGTTGAGGCCGTAGAACGTTCATTTTAGGTCCAAATTAAGCATATAATATGTCGTTGGAAAGTCCTCGCAGAGTACTACATGCAATTACAGACCATAGAACCACGGTTTTACAGAATACAAACAGATCAAAACAACATGCAAAGTTTCGAAAAAATCAATTTTCAACAAAACTAGGGTTTGCGATATTTTGACAAATACCCAATGAATTTCAACGAGAATTTAGTACGATGTTATCCTCGTCACAGGGAACTCAGACATATTAAATTTTCTCAAAAATAAAATTGTTTCACACATGAAATAACAAAACTCATTTGGTTCGTTAACGAGTAAAACTTTTAAACAAACCTAAAATAAAAGCAAGCAATCCAAGGCATAACGAAACAGGCAATCAAACATATATGTTTTGATACCAATGAAGTTATATATCAATATACAACAATCAATTTTGTTATCTTATAGTAATCATGCGAACTTGAACTTTGAGCGAAACGGAAGACTTTCTGCTTGAGATACAATCTTCGTATGTCACGATCAACTATCCTGCAAGTCTCTCTCGTCGGATTGATATCACGTAGGACGAATACCAATGACTGGTTCACACCGTAAATCTAAGGCTATTGATGATTAGGTTAGAGGTAGTATTTTTGGTGAGATAGAATATATGAGAGAGACAGTATAGTGCGGCCAAGAGGAAAGACGTGTTCTTCCTTGTGTAGGCGTGTAATGCAATTATGGTTTTATCCCTTTAGTTGCCCTATTTATATTATTGTACAAAAAATCGTATTTCTTGTAGGTTAAGTTAAGTCAAATCCGAACCTTTTCAGATTAGGAAATTAATAAACCTTTAATAATATAAATATATTTTATGTGAGCGGAAGTAAATAATCGGGCAACAAGCCCAATTGCTAACAGGAGTGCTTTCGAAATGCTACTAAGTGAATGCCATCAGTTTAAAGAGGTGATAGAAAATACGTTGAATGAGGTGGATTCCATGCCGACTCTCGTTGAAGAGAATGTCTCTGTACCCCCAGTAATCACAGCTCCTCTATTACAGGTGTTCAACAATTCCCCCAATCCCCAATCAGAAAATTTTGGCCGACCTTTTACTCATATAAATAAGAGTATTGGAAGGCTCAAGGAGATGATTGTGGCAGTGTGGGGGGCTTTTTAGGATAGGGATGCAAGGTAAAAGGAAACGATCAATCCAGCTGTTGAATACTTGGACTCGATCTTAAAGAGGATGAACATTTATGAGATTCGCCTTCGTACGAGTTTCAATGAGGAAACTCGTGTCTCTACGCTTAACGATTTAAAAATACTAATGAAAGAGCTTTCAATCAAAAGGATGCAATTCATAAACAAACTCCATTGTGGAAAATAGGGAGATCATATTCTCGCACAAGCATTTGAGGCAATGGTTCGGATGGCTAAACTGTTGATGGAGTTGGTCGAAAAGCTTGAAGAAATACTTATGCCAGAAGCGAGAAGTTTACGAATTTGATGTACACAATTATGAATCTGTGATAGATTGATAGTATAAGTAGTAGAATAAATAGTTAGATTTCATGCCAAATAAGGTTTGCTGAAGTTAGATGGAAACTGTTGATGTAATCAGGAGTAGTATATACGTAGTTAGTAGTTAGATTTGATGACAAATAAGGTTTGTTAAGTTTCATTGTTGAGTATTAGTAACAGTAATCAAATTTTCATCAACAAGTTACCAAAATTTATATTCATTTTGATCATGCAACTTTTTGTTACTCTCTTTCCCAGTATCATGTATACCCAAATGTAATCCTGTAGATCA
Source organism: Codonopsis lanceolata (assembly GCA_013146195.2). Lineage (NCBI taxonomy): Eukaryota > Viridiplantae > Streptophyta > Magnoliopsida > Asterales > Campanulaceae > Codonopsis > Codonopsis lanceolata. The sequence goes on along the minus strand of CM028384.1, from coordinate 38,286,434 downwards.
ATATTTTACAATTTCGAGCTTCCAAGTTTAAAGGTCTTGTTTGAAGTCTAAGGTAAAATATTTCACTAACTAAGTTAAAAAATTCAATGAGGGAACATATTTGAAAATTTATTTTAATCATTAAAATGTTCGAAAAATGGAGTACCTAATACAGTGTATTAGACAAGATTTTAATACATTGTCATTTGTATAAGCTTTACTCCTTGATACACACGTATTAAAACTTTAAAAAATATGTTTTTTTTCTTTGCTTACGTACAAATGTATGAATTAAAAGTGATTAAGGAAAATATATACTTCAACAAAAAGCAGATCGTCATAAATTTGTAAGGTCGCGGACGGTGGCGTTAGATTCGTACCGTCGAGTACTTTCCAGTCCCGTACTTTTTACACCGAAAGGAGGCCACAAGAGGCTCGTAAATCAAGGCTGAGTGTGGGGAAGACAGGACGCCTATTTTTCAACATGAAAAATTGATTCGCGAACGTGATGTGCGAGCCAACTTCTTGAGGCCGTAGAACGTTCATTTTAGGTCCAAATTAAGCATATAATATGTCGTTGGAAAGTCCTCGCGAGTACTACATGCAAGTACAGACCATAGAACCACGGTTTTAAAGAACACAAACACGTCAAAACAACATGCAAAGTTTCGGAAAAATCAATTTTCAACAAAACTAGGGTTTGCGATATTTTGAAAAATACCCAACGAATTTCAACGAGAATTTAGTACGATGTTCGTCTCGTCACAAGTAACTCAGACATATTTAATTTTCTCCAAAATAAAATTGTTTTACACATGAAATAACAAAACCCATTTGGTTCGTTGTCGGGTAAAACTTTTAAACAAACCCAAAATAAAAGCATGCAATCCAAGGCATAACGAAACAGACAATCAAACATATAGGCTTTGATACCAATGAAGATTATATATCATTATATACCAATCAATTTCGTTATCTTAGAGTAATCATGCGAACTTGAACATTGAGCGAAACGGAAGACTTTCTGCTTGAGATACGATCTTCGTACGTCACGATCAACTATCCTGCAAGTTTCTCTCGTCGGATTGATATCACGTAACACGAATATCAATCACTGGTTCACACCGAAAATCTAAGCCTATCGATGGTTAGGTTAGAGTGAGTATTTGGTGAGATAGAATATAGGAGAGAGAGAGTATAGAGCGGCCAAGAGGAAAGACGTGTTCTTCCTTGTGTAGGTGTGTAATGAAATTATGGTTTTATCCCTTTAGTTACCCTATTTATATTATTTTACAAAAAATTGTATTTCTTGTAGGTTAAGTTAAGTCAAATGCGAACCCTTTCGGATTAGGAAACTAATTAACCTTTAATAATATAAATATATTATATGTGAGCGGAAGTAAATAATCGGGCCACAAGCCCAATTGCTAACAGGAGTGTTTTCAAAATGCTACTAAGTTAATGCCATCAGTTTAAAAAGGTGACAGAAAATACGTTGAGTGAGGTGGAATCCATGCCGACTCTCGTTGAAGAGAATGTCCCTGTACCCCTTGCAATCACGACACCTATATTACAGGTGTTCAAAAATTCCCCCAATCCCCAATCAGAAAATTTTGGTCGACATTTTAATCAGATAAATAAGAGTATTAGAAGGTTCAAGGAGATGATTGTGGCAGTGTGGGGGGCTTTTCGGGATAGGGATGCAAGTGAAAAGGAAACGATCAATCCAACTGTTGAATACTTGGACTCGATCTTGGAAAGGATGGACATTTATGAGATTCGTCTTCGTACGAGTTTCAATGAGGAAACTTGTGTGTCTACGCATAACGATTTAAAACTACTAATGAAAGAGCTTTCAATCAAAAGGATGCAATTCATAAACAAACTCCATGGTGGAAAATTGGGAAGTCATATTCCCGTGCAAACATTTGAGGCAATGGTTTTGACGGCTAAACTGTTGATGGAGTTGGTCGAAAAGCTTGAAGAAATGCTTCTGCCAGAAGAGAGAATTTTACGAATTTGATATACACAATTATGAATCTGTGATAGATTGATAGTATAAGTAGTAGAATAAATAGTTAGATTTCATGCCAAATAAGGTTTGCTGAAGTTAGATGGAAAGTGTTGATGTAATCAGGAGTAGTATATACGTAGTTAGTAGTTAGATTTGATGACAAATAAGGTTTGTTAAGTTTCATTGTTGAGTATTAGAAATAGTAATCAAATTTTCATCAACAAGTTACCAAAATTTATATTCATTTTGATCATGCAACTTTTTGTTACTCTCTCTCCCAGTATCATGTATGCCCAAATGTAATCCTGAAGATCAATATTTTACAACTTCGAGCTTCCAAGTTTAAAGGTCCTGTTTGAAGTCTAAGGTAAAATATTTCACTAATTAAGTTAAAAAAAATTCAATGAGGGACCGTATTTGAAAATTTATTTTAATCATTAAAATGTTCGAAAAATGGAGTACCTAATACATTGTATTAGACAAGATTTTAAAACATTGTCATTTATATAAGCTTTACTCCTTGATACACACGTATTAAAACTTAAAAAAAATATGTTTTTTTTCTTTGCTTACATACAAATGTATGAATTAAAACTGATCAAGGAAAATAAATACTTCAACAAAAAGTAGATCGTCATAAATTTGTAAGGTCGCAGACGGTGGCGTTGGATTCGTACCGTCAAGTACTTTCAAATCCCGAATTTTTTACACCGAAAGGAGGCCACAAGAGGCACGTAAATCAAGGCTGAAAGTGGGGAAGACAGGACGTCTATTTTTCAACCCAAAAATTGATTCTCGAACGTGATCTGCGAGCCAACTTTTTGAGGCCGAAGAACATTCATTTTAGGTCCAAATTAAGCATATAATATGTCGTTGGAAAGTCCTCGCGGAGTACTACATGCAAGTACAGACCATAGAACCACGGTTTTAAAGAATACAAACAGGTCAAAACGACATGCAAAATTTCGGAAAAATCAATTTCCAACAAAACTAGGGTTTGCGATATTTTGAAAATTACCCAACAATTTCAACGAGAATTTAGTACGATGTTCGTCTCGTCACAAGTAACTCAGACATATTTAATTTTCTCAAAAATAAAATCGGTTTACACATGAAATAACAAAACCCATTTGGTTCGTTATCGGGTAAAACTTTTAAACAAACCCAAAATAAAAGCATGCAATCCAAGGCATAACGAAACATGCAATCAAACATATAGGCTTTGATACCAATGAAGATTATACATCAATATATACCAATCAATTTCGTTATCTTAGAGTAATCATTCGAACTTGAACATTAAGCGAAACGGAAAACTTTCTGCTTGAGATACGATATTCGTATCTCACGATCAACTATCCTGCAAGTCTCTCTCGTCGGATTGATATCACGTAGCACGAATATCAATCACTGGTTCACACCGTAAATCTAAGCCTATCGATGGTTAGGTTAGAGGGAGTATTTGGTGAGATAGAATATAGAGAGAGAGAGAGAGTATAGAGCGGCCAAGAGGAAAGACGTGTTCTTCCTTGTGTAGGTGTGTAATGCAATTATGGTTTTATCCCTTTAGTTGCCCTATTTATATTATTGTACAAAAAATTGTATTTCTTGTAGGTTAAGTTAAGTCAAATGCGAACCCTTTCGGATTAGGAAACTAATTAACCTTTAATAATATAAATATATTATATGTGAGCGGAAGTAAATAATCGGGCCACAAGCCCAATTGCTAACAGGAGTGTTTTCAAAATGCTACTAAGTTAATGCCATCAGTTTAAAAAGGTGACAGAAAATACGTCGAATGAGGTGGAATCCATGCTGACTCTCGTTGAAGAGAATGTCTCTGTACCCCTTGTAATCACGACACCTATATTACAGGTGTTCAAAAATTCCCCCAATCCCCAATCAGAAAATTTTGCTCGACATTTTAATCAGATAAATAAGAGTATTAGAAGGTTCAAGGAGATGATTGTGGCAGTGTGGGGGGCTTTTCGGGATAGGGATGCAAGTGAAAAGGAAACGATCAATCCAGCTGTTGAATACTTGGACTCGATCTTGGAAAGGATGGACATTTATGAGATTCACCTTCGTACGAGTTTAAATGAGGAAACTCGTGTCTCTATGCATAACGATTTAAAACTACTAATGAAAGAGCTTTCAATCAAAAGGATGCAATTCATAAACAAACTCCATGGTGGAAAATTGGGAAGTCATATTCCCGTGCAAGCATTTGAGGCAATGGTTCTGACGGCTAAACTGTTGATGGAGTTGGTCGAAAAGCTTGAAGAAATGTGTCTGCCATAAGAGAGAATTTTACGAATTTGATATACACAATTATGAATCTGTGATAGATTGATAGTATAAGTAGTAGAATAAATAGTTAGATTTCATGCCAAATAAGGTTTGTTGAAGTTAGATGGAAAGTGTTGATGTAATCAGGAGTAGTATATACGTAGTTAGTAGTTAGATTTGATGAAAAATAAGGTTTGCTAAGTTTCATTGTTGAGTATTAGTAACAGTAATCAAATTTTCATCAACAAGTTACCAAAATTTATATTCATTTTGATCATGCAACTTTTTGTTACTCTCTCTCCCAGTATCATGTATGCCCAAATGTAATCCTGAAGATCAATATTTTACAACTTCGAGCTTCCAAGTTTAAAGGTCTTGTTTGAAGTCTAAGGTAAAATATTTCACTAATTAAGTTAAAAAATTCAATGAGGGACCGTATTTGAAAATTTATTTTAATCATTAAAATGTTCGAAAAATGGAGTACCTTATATATATAAGATGTCTTTGGTGTGTCTCGAACAAAAGGCTTTGAACACCGATTGAGAGTAGTTAAGTCATGCCTTTGGTATGGTAGGCTTGAATACTCAACTCCGTTAAGATAAGTGAGTAGCTAAATGGGGCCTTTGGATAAGGCTTTAACAACAACGATGCGAAGAGGCTTGAACAATGAGAGTTGTAAAGTCCACGATGTCTCTAGTGAGACTCGAACACCCAACCTCTCCGTTAAGAGAAGTGAGCAGTACCAGTTGAGCTAAAGCTCGTTGGTAAATGGAGTACCTAATACAGTGTATTAGACAAGATTTTAAAACATTGTCATTTATATAAGCTTTACTCCTTGATACACACGTATTAAAACTTAAAAAAATATGTTTTTTTTCTTTGCTTACGTACAAATGTATGAATTAAAATTGATCAAGGAAAATAAATACTTCAACAAAAAGCAGATCGTCACAAATTTGTAAGGTCGCAGACGGTGGCGTTGGATTCGTACCGTCAAGTACTTTCAAATCCCGAATTTTTTACACCGAAAGGAGGCCACAAGAGGCACGTAAATCAAAGCTGAGTGTGTGGAAGACAGGACGCCTATTTTTCAACCCGAAAAATTGATTCGCGAACGTGATCTGCGAGCCAACTTCTTGAGGGCGTAGAACGTTCATTTTATGTCCAAATTAAGCATATAATATGTCGTTGGAAAGTCCTCGCTGAGTACTACATGCAAGTACAGACGATAGAACCACGGTTTTACATAATACAAACAGGTCAAAACAACATGCAAAGTTTCAGAAAAATCAATTTTCAACAAAACTAGGGTTTGCGATATTTTGAAAAATACCCAACGAATTTCAACAAGAATTTAGAACGATGTTCGTCTCTTCACAGGGAACTCTTACATATTAAATTTTCTCAAAAATAAAATCGTTTTACACATGAAATAACAAAACCCATTTGGTTCGTTATCGGGTAAAACTTTTAAACAAATCCAAAATAAAAGCATGGAATCCAAGGCATAACGAAACATGCAATCAAACATATAGGCTTTGATACCAATAAAGATTATATATCATTATATACCAATCATTTTCGTTATCTTAGAGTAATTATGCGAACTTGAACATTGAGCGAAACGGAAGACTTTCTGCTTGAGATTCGATTTTCGTATGTCACGATCAACTATCCTGCAAATCTCTCTCGTCGGATTGATATCACGTAGCACGAATATCAATCACTGGTTCACACCGTAAAACTAAGCCTATTGATGGTTAGGTTAGAGGAGTATTTGGTGAGATAGAATATAGGAGAGAGAGAGAGAGAAAGTATAGGGCGGCCAAGAGGAAAGACGTGTTCTTCCTTGTGATAGGTGTGTAATGCAATTATGGTTTTATCCCTTTAATTGCCCTATTTATATTATTGTACAAAAATCGTATTTCTTGTAGGTTAAGTTAAGTCAAATGAGAACCCTTTCGGATTAGGAAACTAATTAACATTTAATAATATAAATATATTATATGTGAGCGGAAGTAAATAATCGGGCCACAAGCCCAATTGCTAACATGAGTGTTTTCGAAATGCTACTAAATGAATGCCATCAGTTTAAAGAGGTGACAGAAAATACGTTGAATGAGGTGGAATCCATGCCGACTGTCGTTGAAGAGAATGTCTCTGTACCCCTTGTAATCACGGCACCTATAGTACATGTGTTCAAAAATTCCCCACCCCAATCAGAAAATTTTGGTCGACATTTTACTGAGATAAATTAGAGTATTGGAAGGCTCAAGGAGATGATTGTGGCAGTGTGGGGGGCTTTTCGGGATAGGGATGCAAGTGAAAAGGAAACGATCAATCCAGCTATTGAATACTTGGACTCGATCTTGGAAAGGATGGACATTTACGAGATTTGCCTTCGTACGAGTTTCAATGAGGAAACTCGTGTCTCTACGCTTAACGATTTAAAACTACTAATGAAAGAGCTTTCAATCAAAATGATGCAATTCATAAACAAACTCCATGGTGGAAAATTGGGAAGTCATATTCCCGTGCAAGCATTTGAGGCAATGGTTCTGACGGCTAAACTGTTGATGGAGTTGGTCGAAAAGCTTGAAGAAATGCTTCTGCCAGAAGAGAGAAGTTTACGAATTTGATGTACACAATTATGAATCTGTGATAGATTGATAGTATAAGTAGTAGAATAAATAGTTAGATTTCATGCCAAATAAGGTTTGCTGAAGTTAGATGGAAAGTGTTGATGTAATCAGGAGTAGTATATACGTAGTTAGTAGTTAGATTTGATGACAAATAAGGTTTGTTAAGTTTCATTGTTGAGTATTAGTAATAGTAATCAAATTTTCATCAACAAGTTACCAAAATTTATATTCATTTTGATCATGCAACTTTTTGTTACTCTCTCCCAGTATCATGTATGCCCAAATTAAATCCTTTAGATCAATATTTTACAACTTCGAGCTTCCAAGTTTAAAGGTCCTGTTTGAAGTCTAAGGTAAAATATTTCACTAATTGAGTTAAAAAATTCAATGAGGGACCGTATTTGAAAATTTATTTTAATCATTAAAATCTTCGAAAAATGGAGTACCTAATACAGTGTATTAGACAAGATTTTAATACATTGTCATTTGTATAAGCTTTACTCCTTGATACACACGTATTAAAACTTTAAAAAATATGTTTTTTTTCTTTGCTTACGTACAAATGTATGAATTAAAAGTGATTAAGGAAAATAAATACCTCAACAAAAAGCAGATCGTCATAAATTTGTAAGGTCGCGGACGGTGGCGTTGGATTCGTACCGTCGAGTACTTTCCAGTCCCGTACTTTTTACACCGAAAGGAGGCCACAAGAGGCAAGTAAATCAAGGCTGAATGTGGGGAAGACATGACGCCTATTTTTCAACCCGAAAAATTGATTCGCGAACGTGATCTGCGAGCCAACTTCTTGAGGCCGTAGAACGTTCATTTTAGGTCCAAATTAAGCATGTAATATGTCGTTGGAAAGTCCTCGCGGAGTACTACATGCAAGTATAGACCATAGAACCACGTTTTTACAGAATACAAACAGGTCAAAACAACATGCAAAGTTTCGAAAAAATTAAATTTTCAACAAAACTAGGGTTTGCGATATTTTGAAAAATACCATACGAATTTCAACTAGAATTTAGTACGATGTTCGTCTCTTCATAGGGAACTCATACATATTAAATTTTCTCAAAAATAAAATCGTTTTACACATGAAATGACAAAACCTATTTGGTTCGTTATCGGGTAAAACTTCTAAACAAATCCAAAATAAAAGCATGCAATCCAAGGCATAGCGAAACAGGCAATCAAACATATAGGCTTTGATACCAATGAAGATTATATATCATTATATACCAATCAATTTCGTTATCTTAGAGTAATTATGCGAACTTGAACATTGAGCGAAACGGAAGACTTTCTGCTTGAGATACGATCTTCGTATGTCACGATCAACTATCCTGCAAATCTCTCTCGCCGGATTAATATCACGTAGCACGAATATCAATCACTGGTTTACACCGTAAAACTAAGCCTATTGATGGTTAGTTTAGAGGAGTATTTGGTGAGATAGAATATAGGAGAGAGAGAGAGTATAGGGCGACCAATAGGAAAGACGTTTTCTTCCTTGTGTAGGTGTGTAATGCAATTATGGTTTTATCCCTTTAGTTGCCCTATTTATATTATTGTACAAAAAATCATATTTCTTGTAGGTTAAGTTAAGTCAAATGCGAACCCTTTCGGATTAGGAAACTAATTAACCTTTAATAATATAAATATATTATATGTGAGCGGAAGTAAATAATCGGGCCACAAGCCCAATTGCTAACATGAGTGTTTTCGAAATGCTACTAAGTGAATGCCATCAGTTTAAAGAGGTGACAGAAAATACGTTGAATGAGGTGGAATCCATGCCGACTCTCGTTGAGGAGAATGTCTCTGTACCCCTTGTAATCACGGCACCTATATTACAGGTGTTCAAAAATTCCCCCAATCCCCAATCAGAAAATTTTGGTCGACATTTTACTCAGATAAATAAGAGTATTGGAAGGCTCAAGGAGATGATTGTGGCAGTGTGGGGGGCTTTTCGGGATAGGGATGCAAGTGAAAAGGAAACGACCAATCCAGCTGTTGAATACTTGGACTCGATCTTGGAAAGGATGGACATTTATGAGATTCGCTTTCGTACGAGTTTCAATGAGGAAACTTGTGTCTCTACGCTTAACGATTTAAAACTACTAATGAAAGAGCTTTCAATCAAAAGGATGGAATTCATAAACAAACTCCATGGTGGAAAATTAGGAAGTCATATTCCCGTGCAAGCATTTGAGGCAATGGTTCTGACGGCTAAACTGTTGATGGAGTTGGTCGAAAAGCTTGAAGAAATGCTTCTGCCAGAAGAGAGAAGTTTACGAATTTGATGTACACAATTATGAATATGTGATAGATTGATAGTATAAGTAGTAGAATAAATGGTTAGATTTCATGCCAAATAAGGTTTGCTGAAGTTAGATGGAAAGTGTTGATGTAATCAAGAGTAGTATATACGTAGTTAGTAGTTAGAATTGATGACAAATAAGGTTTGTTAAGTTTCATTGTTGAGTATTAGTAACAGTAATCAAATTTTCATCAACAAGTTACCAAAATTTATATTCATTTTGATCATGCAACTTTTTGTTACTATCTCTCCCAATATCATGTATGCCCAAATGTAATCCTGTAGATCAATATTTTACAACTTTGAGCTTCCAAGTTTAAAGGTCCTGTTTGAAGTCTAAGGTAAAATATTTCACTAATTAAGTTAAAAAATTCAATGAGGGACCGTATTTGAAAATTTATTTTAATCATTAAAATCTTCGAAAAATGGAGTACCTAATACAGTGTATTAGACAAGATTTTAATACATTGTCATTTGTGTAAGCTTTACTCCTTGATACACAGGTATTAAAACTTTAAAAAATATGTTTTTTTTCTTTGCTGACGTACAAATGTATGAATAAAAAGTGATTAAGGAAAATAAATACTTCAACAAAAAGCAGATCGTCATAAATTTGTAAGGTCGCGGACGGCGGCGTTGGATTCGTACCGTCGAGTACTTTCCAGTCCCGTACTTTTTACACCGAAAGGAGGCCACAAGAGGCACGTAAATCAAGGCTGAGTGTGGGGAAGACATGACGCCTATTTTTCAACCCGAAAAATTGATTCGCGAACGTGATCTGCGAGCCAACTTCTTGAGGCCGTAGAACGTTCATTTTAGGTCCAAATTAAGCATATAATATGTTGTTGGAAAGTCCTCGCGGAGTACTACATGCAAGTACAGACCATAGAACCACGGTTTTATAGAATACAAACAGGTCAAAACAACATGCAAAGTTTCGAAAAATCAATTTTCAAAAAAATTAGGGTTTGCGATATTTTGAAAAATTCCCAACGAATTTCAACAAGAATTTAGTACGATGTTCGTCTCTTCACAGGGAACTCATACATATTAAATTTTCTCAAAAATAAAATCGTTTTACACATGAAATAACAAAACCCATTTGGTTCGTTATCGGGTAAAACTTTTAAACAAATCCAAAATAAAAGCATGCAATCCAAGGCATAACGAAACAGGCAATCAAACATATAGGCTTTGATACCAATGAAGATTATATATCAATATATACCATTCAATTTCGTTATCTTAGAGTAATTATGTGAACGTGAACATTGAGCGAAACGGAAAACTTTCTACTTGAGATACGATTTTCGTATGTCACGATCAACTATCTTGCAAATCTCTCTCGTCGGATTGATATCACGTAGCACGAATATCAATCACTGGATCACACCGTAAAACTAAGCCTATTGATGGTTAGGTTAGAGGGAGTATTTGGTGAGATAGAATATAGTAGAGAGAGAGTATAGGGCGGCCAAGAGGAAAGACGTGTTCTTCCTTGTGTAGGTGTGTAATGCAATTATGGTTTTATCCCTTTAGTTGCCCTATTTATATTATTGTACAAAAAATTGTATTTCTTGTAGGTTAAGTTAAGTCAAATGCGAACCCTTTCGGATTAGGAAACTAATTAACCTTTAATAATATAAATATATTATATGTGAGCGGAAGTAAATAATCGGGCCACAAGCCCAATTGCTAACATGAGTGTTTTCGAAATGCTACTAAGTGAATGCCATCAGTTTAAAGAGGTGACAGAAAATACGTTGAATGAGGTGGAATCCATGCCGACTCTCGTTGAAGAGAATGTCTCTGTACCCCTTGTAATCACGGCACCTATATTACAGGTGTTCAAAAATTCCCCCAATCCCCAATCAGAAAATTTTGGTCGACATGCATTTTACTCAGATAAATAAGAGTATTGGAAGGCTCAAGGAGATGATTGTGGCAGTGTGGGGGGCTTTTCGGGATAGGGATGCAAGTGAAAAGGAAACGATCAATCCAGCTTGTTGAATACTTGGACTCGATCTTGGAAAGGATGGACATTTATGAGATTCGCCTTCGTACAAGTTTCAATGAGGAAACTCGTGTCTCTACGCTTAACGTTTTAAAACTACTAATGAAAGAGCTTTCAATCAAAAGGATGCAATTCATAAACAAACTCCATGGTGGAAAATTGGGAAGTCATATTCCCGTGCAAGCATTTGAGGCAATGGTTCTGACGGCTAAACTGTTGATGGAGTTGGTCGAAAAGCTTGAAGAAATGCTTCTGCCAGAAGAGAGAAGTTTACTTATTTGATGTACACAGTTATGAATCGGTGATAGATTGATAGTATAAGTAGTAGAATAAATAGTTAGATTTCATGCCAAATAAGGTTTGCAGAAGTTAGATGGAAACTGTTGATGTAATCAGGAGTAGTATATACGTAGTTAGGAGTTAGATTTGATGACAAATAAGGTTTGTTAAGTTTCATTGTTGAGTATTAGTAACAGTAATCAAATTTTCATCAACAATTTACCAAAATTTATATTCATTTTGATCATGCAACTTTTTGTTACTCTCTCTCCCAGTATCATATATGCCCAAATATAATCTTGTAGATCAATATTTTACAACTTCGAGCTTCCAAGTTTAAAGGTCCTGTTTGAAGTCTAAGGTAAAATTTTTCACTAATTAAGTTAAAAAATTCAATGAGGGACCATATTTGAAAATTTATTTTAATCATTAAAATGTTCGAAAAATGGAGTACCTAATACAGTGTATTAGACAAGATTTTAATACATTGTCATTTGTATAAGCTTTACTCCTTGATACACACGTATTAAAACTTTAAAAAATATGTTTTTTTTTCTTTGCTTACGTACATATCTATGAATTAAAAGTGATTTAGGAAAATAAATACTTCAACAAAAAGCAGATCGTCATAAATTTGTAAGGTCGCGGACGGTGGCGTTGGATTCGTACCGTCGAGTACTTTCTAGTCCCGTACTTTTTACACCGAAAGGAGGCCACAAGAGGCACGTAAATCAAGGCTGACTGTGGGGAAGACAGGACGCCTATTTTTCAACCCAAAAAATTGATTCGTGAACGTGATCTGCGAGCCAACTTCTTGAGGTCGTAGAACGTTCATTTTAGGTCCAAATTAAGCGTATAATATGTCGTTGGAAAGTTCTCGCGGGTACTACATGCAAGTACAGACCATAGAACCACGGTTTTACAGAATACAAACACGTCAAAACAACATGCAAAGTTTCGAAAAATCAATTTTCAACAAAACTAGGGTTTGCGATATTTTGAAAAATACCCAACGAATTTCAACGAGAATTTAGTACGATGTTCGTCTCTTCACAGAGAACTCAGACATATTAAATTTTCTCAAAAATAAAATCGTTTTACACATGAAATAACAAAACTCATTTGGTTCGTTATCAGGTAAAACTTTTAAACAAATCTAAAATAAAAGCATACAATCCAAGGCATAACGAAACAGACAATCAAACATATAAGCTTTGATACCAATGAAGATTATATATCATTATATACCAATCAATTTCGTTATCTTAGAGTAATCATGCAAACTTGAACATTGAGCGAAACATAAGACTTTCTGCTTGAGATACGATCTTCGTATGTCACGATCAACTATCCTGCAAGTCTCTCTCGTCGGATTGATATCACGTGGCACGAATATCAATTACTGGTTCACACCATAAATCTAAGCCTATTGATCGTTAGGTTAGAGGGAGTATTTGGTGAGATAGAATATAGGAGAGAAAGAGTATAGGGCGGTCAAGAGCAAAGACGTGTTCTTCCTTGTGTAGGCGTGTAATGCAATTATGGTTTTATCCCTTTAGTTGCCCTATTTATATTATTGTACAAAAAATTGTATTTCTTGTAGGTTAAGTTAAGTCAAATGCGAATCCTTTCGGATTAGGAAACTAATTAACCTTTAGTAATATAAATATATTATATGTGAGCGGAAGTAAATAATCGGGCCACAAGCCCAATTGCTAACATGAGTGTTTTCGAAATGCTACTAAATGAATGCCATCAGTTTAAAGAGGTGAAAGAAAATACGTTGAATGAGGTGGAATCCATGCCGACTCTCGTTGAAGAGAATGTCTCTGTACCCCTTGTAATCACGACACCTATATTACATGTGTTCAAAAATTCCCCCAATCCCCATTCAGAAAATTTTGGTCGACATTTTACTCAGATAAATAAGAGTATTGGAAGGCTCAAGGAGATTATTGTGGCAGTGTGGGGGGCTTTTCGGGATAGGGATACAAGTGAAAAGGAAACGATCAATCAAGCTGTTGAATACTTGGACTCGATCTTGGAAATGATGGACATTTATGAGATTCGCTTTCGTACGAGTTTCAATGAGGAAACTCGTGTCTCTACGCTTAACGATTTAAAACTACTAATGAAAGAGCTTTCAATCAAAAGGATGCAATTCATAAACAAACTCCATGGTGGAAAATTGGGAAGTCATATTCCCGTGCAAGCTTTTGAGGCAATGGTTCGGACGGCAAAACTGTTGATGGAGTTGGTCGAAAAGCTTGAAGAAATGCTTCTGCCAAAAGAGAGAAGTTTACTTATTTGATGTACACAATTATGAATCTGTGATAGATTGGTAGTATATAAGTAGTAGAATAAATAGTTAGATTTCATGCCAAATAAGATTTGCTTAAGTTAGATGGAAACTGTTGATGTAATCAGGAGTAGTATATACGTAGTTAGTGGTTAGATTTGATGAAAAATAAGGTTTGTTAAGTTTCATTGTTGAGTATTAGTAACAGTAATCAAATTTTCATCAACAAGTTACCAAAATTTATATTCATTTTGATCATGCAACTTTTTGTTACTCTCTCTCAGTATCATGTATGCCCAAATGTCAAATTTTACAACTTGAGCTTCAAGTTTAAAGGTCTTGTTTGAAGTCTAAGGTAAAATATTTCACTAAGTTACAAAATTCATTGAGGGAACTTATTTGAAAAATTATTTTAATCATTAAAATGTTCGAAAAAGGGAGTACCTACTACAGTGTATTAGACACTATTTTAATACATTGTCATTTGTATAAGCTTTACTCCTTGATACGCACGTATTAAAACTTTAAAAAATATGTTTTTTTTCTTTGCTTACGTACAATTGTATGGATTAAAAGTGATTAAGGAAAATAAATACTTCAACAAAAAGCAGATCGTCATAAATTTGTAAGGTCGCGGACGGTGGCGTTGGATTCGTACCGTCGAGTACTTTCCAGTCCCGTACTTTTTACACCGAAAGGAGGCCACAAGAGGCACGTAAATCAAGGCCGATTGTGGGGAAGACAGACGCCTATTTTTCAACCCGAAAAATTGATTCGCGTACGTGATCTGCGAGCCAACTTCTTGAGGCCATATAATATGTCGTTGGAAAGTCCTCGCGGAGTACTACATGCAAGTACAGACCATAGAACCACGGTTTTATAGAATACAAGCAGGTCAAAACAACATGCAAAGTATCGAAAAATGAATTTTCAACAAAACTAGGGTTTGCGATATTTTGAAAAATACCCAACGAATTTCAACAAGAATTTAGTACGATGTTCGTCTCGTCACAGGGAACTTAGACTTATTAAATTTTCTCAAAACTAAAATCGTTTTACACATGAAATAACAAAACCCATTTGGTTCGTTATCGGGTAAAACTTTTAAACTAACCCAAAATAAAAGCATGCAATCCAAGGCATAACGAAACAGGCAATCAAACATATAGGCTTTGATACCAATGAAGATTATATATCAATATATACCAATCAATTTCTTTATCTTAGAGTAATCATGCGAACATGAACATTGAGCGAAACGGAAGATTTTCTGCTTGAGATACGATCTTCGTATGTCACAATCAACTATCCTGCAAGTCTCTCTCGTCGAATTGATATCACATAGCACGAATATCAATCACTGGTTCACACCGTAAATCTAAGCCTATTGATGGTTAGGTTAGAGGGAGTATTTGATGAGATAGAATATAGGAGAGAGAGAGTATAGGGCGGCCAAGAGGAAAGACGTGTTCTTCCTTGTGTAGGCGTGTAATGCAATTATGGTTTTATCCCTTTAGTTGCCCAATTTATATTATTGTGCAAAAAATCGTATTTCTTGTAGGTTAAGTTAAGTCAAATCCGAACCCTTTCGGATTAGGAAACTAATTAACCTTTAATAATATAAATATATTATATGTGAGCGGAAGTAAATAATCGGGCCACAAGCCCAATTGCCAACAGGAGTGTTTTCGAAATGGTACTAAGTGAATGCCATCAGGTTAAAGAGGTGTCAGAAAATACGTTGAATGAGTTGGAATCCATGCCGACTCTCGTTGAAGAGAATGTCTCTATACCCCTTTTAATCACGGCACCAATATTACATGTGTTCAAAAATTCCCCCAATCCTCAATCAGAAAATTTTGGTCGACATTTACTCAGATAAATAAGAGTATTGGAAGGCTCAAGGAGATGATTGTGGCAGTGTGGGGGGCTTTTCGGGATAGTGATGCAAGTGAAAAGGAAATGATCAATCCAGCTGTTGAATACTTGGACTCGATCTTGGAAAGGATGGACATTTATGAGATTCGCCTTCGTACGAGTTTAAATGAGGAAACTCGTGTCTCTACGCTTAACGATTCAAAACTACTAATGAAAGAGCTATCAATCAAAAGGATGCAATTCATAAACAAACTCCATGATGGCAAATTGGGAAGTCATATTCCCGTGCAAGCATTTGGGGCAATGGTTCTGACGGCTAAACTGTTGATGGAGTTGGTCGAAAAGCTTGAACAAATGATTCTGCCATAAGAGAGAAGTTTACTTATTTTATGTACACAATTATGAATTTGTGATAGATTGATAGTATAAGTAGTAGAATAAATAGTTAGATTTCATGCCAAATAAGGTTTGCTGAAGTTAGATGGAAAATGTTGATGTAATCATTAGTATATACGTAGTTAGTAGGTAGATTTAATGACAAATAAGGTTTGTTAAGTTTCATTGTTGAGTATTAGTAACAATAATCAAATTTTCATCAACAAGTTACCAAAATTTATATTTTTTTGATCATGCAACTTTTTGTCACTCTCTCTCAGTATCATGTATGCCCAAATGTAATCCTGTAGATCAATATTTTACAACTTTGAGCTTCCAAGTTTAAAGGTTTTATTTGAAGTCTAAGGTAAAATATTTCACTAAGTTACAAAATTCATTGAGGGAACTTATTTTAAAAATTATTTTAATCATTAAAATGTTCGAAAAAGGGAGTACCTACTACAATGTTTTAGACAATATTTTAATACATTGTCATTTGTATAAGCTTTACTCCTTGATACACACGTATTAAAACTTTAAAAAATATGTTTTTTTTGTTTACGTACAAATGTATGAATTAAAAGTGACTAAGGAAAATAAATACTTCAACAAAAAGCAGATCGTCATAAATTTGTAAGATCGCGGATGGTGGCGTTGGATTCGTATCGTCGAGTACTTTCCAGTCCCGTACTTTTTACACCGAAAGGAGGCCACAAGAGGCACGTAAATCAAGGCCGAGTGTGGGGAAGACAGGACGCCTATTTTTTAACCCGAAAAATTGATTCGCGAACGTGATCCGCACGCCAACTTGTTGAGGCCGTAGAATGTTCATTTTACGTCCAAATTAAGCATATAATATGTCGTTGGAAAGTTCTCGCATAGTACTACATGCAAGTACAGACCATAGAACCACGGTTTTAAATAATACAAACAGGTCAAAACAACATGCAAAGTTTCAGAAAAATCAATTTTCAACAAAACTAGGGTTTGCAATATTTTGAAAAATACCCAACAATTTCAACGAGAATTTAGTACGATGTTCGTCTCATCGCAGGGAACTCGATCAGACATATTAAATTTACTCAAAAATAAAATCGTTTTACATATGAAATAACGAAACACATTTGGTTCGTTATCGGGTAAAACTTTTAAACAAACCCAAAATAAAAGCATGCAATCCAAGGCATAACGAAACAGGCAATCAAACATATAGGTTTTGATACCAATGAAGATTATATATCAATATATAACAATCAATTTCGATATCTTAGAGTAATTATGTGAACTTGAACTTTCAGCGAAACGAAAGACTTTCTGCTTGAGATACGATCTTCGTATGTCACGATCAACTATCATGCAAGTCTCTCTCGTCGGATTGATATCACGTAGCACGAATATCAATCACTAGTTCACACCGTAAATCTAAGCCTATTGATGGTTAGGTTAGAGGAAGTATTTGGTGAGATAGAATATAGAGAGAGAGAGAGAGTATAGGGCGGCCAAGAGGAAAGACGTGTTCTTCCTTGTGTAGACGTGTAATGCAATTATGGTTTTATCCCATTAGTTTCCCTATTTATCTTTGTAACGACCCGAGCCCGAGAGCCCGGTCCACTACGTGTAGCCCACACACTGGCCCACTGAGCACGCAGCACCTTGGGTCATCAGGCCCACCACAAGCCGACCCAAAAGTCCATGGATGATGTTGGTGCCCAGTAGTAGCGCATGGCTACCTTATAAATCAAACACAAGTCCCACATCTACACGATGTGGGATTGGGGTTATTACATATGATGAACAGAACTTGGTTGCCCATTGGAGCTCTGATTGAAGGGAAGGAAAAGTATATCCAAGAATTAGTTGATTACTTCAAAACTGTTCAAGACAGACTGTGCGAGTTTGAATGTCAACTTGTGGAAAAATTTATTAATGGAACTCAATCGTATATGCTATTGGAGATAAAATCGCTCTTGGGAAATCTTGATACCAAATTGACTGATGATCTTAAGAAGGAGTTAGAATGTGATCTTTGGAATAATAGTAAATGTTGGTGTTTAGGTTCGAATGTAGGCTTTTGTTTAGATTGTGATGACACTGTCCTTAAGGAAATTATTGCCCCCACTATATTGTTGCTGGGATTAATGGCAAATTCCCTCCAGGATATTCTAAACAAAAATAATTGTAGGCAACAATCCTGCAATTCTCCCAAGAACGAAATTTGAGAATGTGACTGCAGTAAGAATGGTTTTAAAGAGAAGGATTTGTTTTCTTGTACAAAAAAGAAATTCAGGAGATGTTGTTATTTATAAAATAAATAACCAACCATTTGAATTTGAATAGGCACGTTTTAATAAAAAGGTTTTTTTAGGAAGCACAAATTTAAATCCGAATTTCAAATAAAATAAAATAAAAATAAGATGGTATTTTAATTCGTTTGGTCTAAATGCCCAAGATGCCCCAAGTGCCCAAGATGATATTCTTTTCTCTTTTTGTTCAATGATTATAGGGATGGATACGGCCGACGGTTTCCGCGCCAGAATAGAAGATTTGAAATAAAAAATTGGGGAACATAATGATATGATGAACAGAACTTGGTTGCCCATTGGAGCTCTGATTGAAGGGAAAGAAAAGTATATCCAAGAATTAGTTGATTACTTCAAAACAGTTCAAGACAGACTGTGCGAGTTTGAATGTCAAGTTGTGGACAAATTTAATAATGGAACTCAGTCGTATATGCTATTAGAGATAAAATCGCTTTTGGGAAATCTTGATACCAAATTGACTGATGATCTTAAGAAAGAGTTAGAATGCGGTCTTTGGAATAATAGTAACTGTTGGTGTTTAGGTTCAAATAAACACTGTCCATAAGGAAATTATTGCCCCCACTATATTGTTGCTGGGATTAATGGCAAATTCCCTCCAGAATATTCTAAACAAACAGAATTGTAGGCAACAATCCTGCAATTCTCCCAAGAATGAAATTTGAGAATGTGACTGTAGTAAGAATGGTTTTAAGGAGAAGGATTTGTTTTCTTGTACAAAAAAGAAATTCAGGAGATGTTGTTATTTATAAAATAAATAACCAACCATTTGAATTTGAATAGGCACCTTTTAACAAAAAGGTTTCTTTGAGGAGGCACAAATTTAAATCCGAATTTCAAATAAAATAAAATAAAAATAAGATGGTATTTTAATTCCTTTGGTCTAAATGCCCAAGATGCCCCAAGTGCCCAAGATGATATTCTTTTCTTTTTTTGTTCAATGATTATAGGGATGGATACGGCCGACGGTTTCCGCACCAGAATAGAAGATTTGAATAAAAAAATTGGGGAACATAATGATATGATGAACAGAACTTGGTTGCCCATTGGAGCTCTGATTGAAGGGAAGGAAAAGTATATCCAAGAATTAGTTGATTACTTCAAAACTGTTCAAGACAGACTGTGCGAGTTTGAATGTCAAGTTGTGGACAAATTTAATAATGGAACTCAGTCGTATATGCTATTGGAGATAAAATCGCTCTTGGGAAATCTTGATACCAAATTGACTGATGATCTTAAGAAGGAGTTAGAATGCGGTCTTTGGAATAATAGTAACTGTTGGTGTTTAGGTTCGAATGAAGGCTTTTGTTTAGATCGTGATGACACTGTCCTTAAGGAAATTATTGCCCCCACTATATTGTTGCTGGGATTAATGGCAAATTCCCTCCAGGATATTCTAAACAAAAAGAATTGTAGGCAACAATCCTGCAATTCTCCCAAGAACGAAATTTGAGAATGTGACTGCAGTAAGAATGGTTTTAAGGAGAAGGATTTGTTTTCTTGTACAAAAAGAAATTAGAGATGTTGTTATTTATAAAATAAATAACCAACCATTTGAATTTGAATAGGCACCTTTTAATAAAAAGGTTTCTTTTAGGAGGCACAAATTTAAATCCGAATTTCAAATAAAATAAAATAAAAATAAGATGGTATTTTAATTCCTTTGGTCTAAATGCCCAAGATGCCCCAAGTGCCCAAGATGATATTCTTTTCTTTTTTTGTTCAATGATTATAGGGATGGATACGGCCGACGGTTTCCGCACCAGAATAGAAGATTTGAATAAAAAAATTGGGGAACATAATGATATGATGAACAGAACTTGGTTGCCCATTGGAGCTCTGATTGAAGGGAAGGAAAAGTATATCCAAGAATTAGTTGATTACTTCAAAACAGTTCAAGACAGACTGTGCGAGTTTGAATGTCAAGTTGTGGACAAATTTAATAATGGAACTCAGTCGTATATGCTATTGGAGATAAAATCGCTCTTGGGAAATCTTGATACCAAATTGACTGATGATCTTAAGAAGGAGTTAGAATGCGGTCTTTGGAATAATAGTAACTGTTGGTGTTTAGGTTCGAATGAACACTGTCCATAAGGAAATTATTGCCCCCACTATATTGTTGCTGGGATTAATGGCAAATTCCCTCCAGAATATTCTAAACAAACAGAATTGTAGGCAACAATCCTGCAATTCTCCCAAGAACGAAATTTGAGAATGTGACTGTAGTAAGAATGGTTTTAAGGAGAAGGATTTGTTTTCTTGTACAAAAAAGAAATTCAGGAGATGTTGTTATTTATAAAATAAATAACCAACCATTTGAATTTGAATAGGCACCTTTTAACAAAAAGGTTTCTTTGAGGAGGCACAAATTTAAATCCGAATTTCAAATAAAATAAAATAAAAATAAGATGGTATTTTAATTCCTTTGGTCTAAATGCCCAAGATGCCCCAAGTGCCCAAGATGATATTCTTTTCTTTTTTTGTTCAATGATTATAGGGATGGATACGGCCGACGGTTTCCGCACCAGAATAGAAGATTTGAATAAAAAAATTGGGGAACATAATGATATGATGAACAGAACTTGGTTGCCCATTGGAGCTCTGATTGAAGGGAAGGAAAAGTATATCCAAGAATTAGTTGATTACTTCAAAACAGTTCAAGACAGACTGTGCGAGTTTGAATGTCAAGTTGTGGACAAATTTAATAATGGAACTCAGTCGTATATGCTATTGGAGATAAAATCGCTCTTGGGAAATCTTGATACCAAATTGACTGATGATCTTAAGAAGGAGTTAGAATGCGGTCTTTGGAATAATAGTAACTGTTGGTGTTTAGGTTCGAATGAAGGCTTTTGTTTAGATCGTGATGATACTATCCTTAAGGAAATTATTGCCCCCACTATAATATTGCTAGGATTAATGGCAAATTACCTCCAGAATATTCTAAACAAACAGAATTGTAGGCAACAATCCTGCAATTCTCCCAAGAACGAATTTGAATAGACACCTTTTAACAAAAAGGTTTCTTTGAGGAGGCACAAATTTAAATCCGAATTTCAAATAAAATAAAATAAAAATAAGATGGTATTTTAATTCCTTTGGTCTAAATGCCCAAGATGCCCCAAGTGCCCAAGATGATATTCTTTTCTTTTTTTGTTCAATGATTATAGGGATGGATACGACCGACGGTTTACGCACCAGAATAGAAGATTTGAATAAAAAAATTGGGGAACATAATGATATGATGAACAGAACTTGGTTCTGATTGAAGGGAAGGAAAAGTATATCCAAGAATTAGTTGATTACTTCAAAACTGTTCAAGACAGATTGTGCGAGTTTGAATGTCAAGTTGTGGACAAATTTAAAACATGTGAACCATACTACATCTATACAAGGCTCGGCGTACATGCGCCGGCACTCAAAATTAAGATACATGAACTACAAGTAGAGACATAAATCCAAATAAGCAAAGTTCCCAAGCAAAGTCTAAATGACTTGCTAAACCCAACGTCCTAACAAAAGAGAACAAAATAAGGATATCTATAAACCACAACCTCGTCACGTGCGATCACGGACAAGCAAGAATCCTGGAACACCTCAACGAGCGGTACTCGAATCCGGCTCTCTAAAGAAGAAATGGAGGGTAAGTCATAAAGACTTTTGTGAGTTAACAATTATGCATGTCATGGCATCATGCAAAGATACATAGCAAGATATCATCTTTAATATCAAGAACCAAGCATTCATTTAATAAACACTTAAATCACATATCCATGGTAGCACATTGTTTCACATAAGTGCTATAAAGTAAATCACATATAAGGAGGATATGTTATGGAACCGGTGCCGCCTACGTAGCTCCCCGCAATACAAGCGTTAATATTCGTGCCAATGATACCCATGATGAGTGTATCAAAGTGCCGAAGTTCTCTACTCGTACCAAGCTCTCTCCATGGTACTTAGACATGCCAATGTGCTCTCTTACGAAAGGGCTACTTCCCCACTGTGGCCAACAGTGGAGGCGTGTGTGATAAAAACCCGGTATAACAAGCCATAACTATCATGAGTCCCATAACTCGTGACGGCGATGCATTGTCACACCATTGACTCAACCAAATATGCCAGCTGGACTCATGCAATGCCAAGTAGATGTTTACTCGTCATATAATCTCAAATAAGGAACAAGTTCGACAAGAGCGAATTTATTCAACAAGTAGTTGTTTACTCATTTAAGGAATCAAACAAGAATTCGACAAGAGCGAATTCAACATGTCAAATAGATACACTATTCTACAACATGCTCTCAATCATGCATTTTCTTCACACGATCACATAAACCGCATAAGAACTCGATTGAGTCTTACAAGCACACATACATCAAGGCATACTCATCAATTCATCTCAAAGTATCGTAAGCTAATTCATTAGTCTAACGAACTACATTCGTCATAAGGATTGATTGTGGAGTCGTTATTGATCGATAACTCCCTAAATTCAACTCCGGTGAGTTTTACTAAAATTCAACCAAGTAGAGCATTGATACTATATGTATCACATTGCCCTTTTCTAAGTTCTCCGTTCATTTAGAACTTGATAACTAAGCCGTTCATGTTCTTAAACTAGCCTTAAACACAATCCCGAGTTTCAAACCCTAGTTTCGGTGATTTTGTTAAACCTTGAATTGAACCGAATTCTTTCACAAGAGTTATTCCCAAGCTTATTACAAACAACATTCATGTTTTACAAAATGTCAAAATCATAACTTCATAGAGATTTCATAAAATCATACTCATATTTTATATGTTGAATTGAAGCTTTTGTCTTCACAAAAGATGTTCACAATCACTAATAGAACAACTATAATGAAGGGGTCATGCTATTTTATTTAACATGGAAATCTCAGGGAATTGTCACTCACCTTAGTCCTATGATTAATGGAGGAAAGGTTGATTAGAGCAAGGATTGTTGTAGAGAAGATCGAGGGCTTCGATTTGGCTGCCTCGGTTCATCGATCGGACCACCGGATCTCCGGGAAATGGTCCTTCAACCTAGGGTTTCCTCCATGGATGAATTTTGAGCTAAGTCTCTGAATCTCTGGTGTTTTTGATCAACAATGGCTGATCTTGGCTGAACAAAGGCTTATATACTTGCCTAAAAGACCCTAATCCATGTGATGGTTGTTATATGTTTAAGGAGAAGGATTTGTTTTCTTGTACAAAAAAGAAATTCAGGAGATGTTGTTATTTATAAAATAAATTACCAACCATTTGAATTTGAATAGGCACCTTTTAACAAAAAGGTTTCTTTGAGGAGGCACAAATTTAAATCCGAATTTCAAATAAAATAAAATAAAAATAAGATGGTATTTTAATTCCTTTGGTCTAAATGCCCAAGATGCCCCAAGTGCCCAAGATGATATTCTTTTCTTTTTTTGTTCAATGATTATAGGGATGGATACGGCCGACGGTTTCCACACCAGAATAGAAGATTTGAATAAAAAAATTGGGGAACATAATGATATGATGAACAGAACTTGGTTGCCCATTGGAGCTCTGATTGAAGGGAAGGAAAAGTATATCCAAGAATTAGTTGATTACTTCAAAAAAATTCAAGACAGACTGTGCGGGTTTGAATGTCAAGTTGTGGACAAATTTAATAATGGAACTCAGTCGTATATGCTATTGGAGATAAAATCGCTCTTGGGAAATCTTGATACCAAATTGACTGATGGTCTTAAGAAGGAGTTAGAATGCGGTCTTTGGAATAATAGTAACTGTTGGTGTTTAGGTTCGAATGAAGGCTTTTGTTTAGATCGTGATGACACTGTCCTTAAGGAAATTATTGCCCCCGCAATATTGTTGCTGGGATTAATGGCAAATTCCCTCCAGAATATTCTAAACAAACAGAATTGTAGGCAACAATCCAGCAATTCTCCCAAGAACAAAATTTGAGAATGTGACTGCAGTAAGAATGGTTTTAAGGAGAAGGATTTGTTTTCTTGTACAAAAAAGAAATTCAGGAGATGTTGTTATTTATAAAATAAATAACCAACCATTTCAATTTGAATAGGCACCTTTTAACAAAAAGGTTTCTTTGAGGAAGCACAAATTTAAATCCGAATTTCAAATAAAATAAAATAAAAATAAGATGGTATTTTAATTCCTTTGGTCTAAATGCCCAAGATGCCCCAAGTGCCCAAGATGATATTCTTTTCTTTTTTTGTTCAATGATTATAGGGATGGATACGGCCGACGGTTTCCGCACCAGAATAGAAGATTTGAATAAAAAAATTGGGGAACATAATGATATGATGAACAGAACTTGGTTGCCCATTGGAGCTCTGATTGAAGGGAAGGAAAAGTATATCCAAGAATTAGTTGATTACTTCAAAACAGTTCAAGACAGACTGTGCGAGTTTGAATGTCAAGTTGTGGACAAATTTAATAATGGAACTCAGTCGTATATGCTATTGGAGATAAAATCGCTCTTGGGAAATCTTGATACCAAATTGACTGATGGTCTTAAGAAGGAGTTAGAATGCGGTCTTTGGAATAATAGTAACTGTTGGTGTTTAGGTTTGAATGAAGGCTTTTGTTTAGATCGTGATGACAATGTCCTTACGGAAATTATTGCCCCCACTATATTGTTGCTGGGATTAATGGCAAATTCCCTCCAGGATATTCTAAACAAAAAGAATTGTAGGCAACAATCCTGCAATTCTCCCAAGAACGAAATTTGAGAATGTGACTGCAGTAAGAATGGTTTTAAGGAGAAGGATTTGTTTTCTTGTACAAAAAAGAAATTCAGGAGATGTTGTTATTTATAAAATAAATAACCAACCATTTCAATTTGAATAGGAACCTTTTAACAAAAAGGTTTCTTTGAGGAGGCACAAATTTAAATCCGAATTTCAAATAAAATAAAATAAAAATAAGATGGTATTTTAATTCCTTTGGTCTAAATGCCCAAGATGCCCCAAGTGTCCAAGATGATATTCTTTTCTTTTTTTGTTCAATGATTATAGGGATGGATACGGCCGACGGTTTCCGCACCAGAATAGAAGATTTGAATAAAAAAATTTGGGAACATAATGATATGATGAACAGAACTTGGTTGCGCATTGGAGCTCTGATTGAAGGGAAGGAAAAGTATATCCAAGAATTAGTTGATTACTTCAAAACTGCTATTCAAGCATGCATGCGAAGTTTGAATGTCAAGTTGTGGACAAATTTAATAATGGAACTCAGTCGTATATGCTATTGGAGATAAAATCGCTCTTGGGAAATCTTGATACCAAATTGACTGATGGTCTTAAGAAGGAGTTAGAATGCGGTCTTTGGAATAATAGTAACTGTTGGTTTTTAGGTTCGAATGAAGGCTTTTGTTTAGATCGTGATGACACTGTCCTTAAGGAAATTATTGCCCCCACTATATTGTTGCTGGGATTAATGGCAAATTCCCTCCAGAATATTCTAAACAAACAGAATTGTAGGCAACAATCCAGCAATTCTCCCAAGAATGAAATTTGAGAATGTGACTACAGTAATAATGGTTTTTAGGAGAAGGATTTGTTTTCTTGTACAATAAAGAAATTCAGGAGATGTTGTTATTTATTGTTGTGATTTTACAATCACACTACCCGGAACGAATACGTCAAACGGGACTTTTGTATTGAAACAAAAAATACAACCACTAACAACTAGCCTATTAATACAAATAGCTAATTGATTAGTACCACCAATTAAACTTATAGACCAATAAACTATGTTCCTGCAAAAACAAATATTAGTCTAGAGCAATAAGATTAATTGGACAAAAGATAAAGAAAGGATATGAAGAGTTTTATTAGAACGCCGTGACCCAAGCACGACTCGCCTTAATTGACCACAAAGGTCTAGGCTATAAACTCTTCGGCTCAGACACCTTTCACCGACCCAAGTCTATCAGTGAGACCACGTTAATACCGGCCAAGTATTACCCAAGGAGAGAACCCCAAAAACTCGGTACTACCAACACACTCTCAATCACAAAGAAGGAGAAGGGCGGAGAGGATCAAGAATGACCCACTGAGCAGTTGTCAAAGAAAAGAGAAGAAATAGAGTAATGGAATTTTCTCTCACAAACCAAGGTGCTCACATGCGCCTGTTGCTTTTGTTTCTCACTCGATTGCACTCAAGGGCCGAAGGAGGTATATATTTATACCAAGACATTGCCAATCAATGAAGAAATCAAAGGGAGTCAAAAAGGAGAGAATCAATCAAGGGGTTAAAAAGGCAATAGGAAGCAGGTTGACCAAGCAAGCATGAATGGGCCGGGCGGTCAAGACACAGTTTGGGCTTTGTTAGATTTGCCGCACAAAAGGGCCTCCAAAATCTAACATTTCTCCACCTTGGAACAAGTGCCGGTACACATACATGGACTCGTATAGACATAAATTAAGAAAGGTTTCATCATCGCCTATCCCCGCACTTGATCCAACACAAAGTAAGAACAAAGCAGGGAAAAAGATTTCTAACACACACAAAGATGCAAATCTAAATACTTAACTAATTCATAAAGCGGAAGCGTAATTAGTCAAGTCACACCATAACTAATCACAAAGAATAGCCCATGGATTTTTAAGGAAATCACCACCGCCACACAAAGTAAGCCAATCTAACTTATTCTCAAACACAAAGTAAGAACAAGAAAGATACCACGACACACCCAGAATGCCGAGGATTTTTTGGGTAACCCAAAACAAACCATCAATCACAAGTATCAAAAATCAAGCATTTCAAAACTAGATTGAATTTTTGTTACCACCAAAGGTTCAACCTCCCAATCAAATTGGGCAACTAAAGCAAGCTTAATCAAAATCCCTTGTTTTCGAAAATACAACCAACCTAGCTTTAAAAGAAGTAAGTTCACCCACACGAAGGGGCATCAAGGTCCAAGAATGGTTCACATGCAAATAGCATACCAAATATAAAGAGGAAATGTGAAAATTTCTATCAAAACTACGGCCTCCCTAACAAAAGGTCTAGGCCTACCACTAGCAATTTGATACGCACCTAAATTTTCAAGTCTAGGATTTCAATCACATTTTCATCCACCTCATTTAGTTCAAATTCTTTTCCAACAATTTCCGGATTAGCAAGCACAGTTTCACGTTTTCCCACAATTTCAGTTAGCATACACGAATTCACATCAAGAGAGTCCAACACATAGGGTTGCTCCACCACAATTGGAGTCGGGGGAGGGGGTGCAACAATAGCATTAACAGGCTGAGCAGGCAACAAGTAAGGAAATTCAGTTTCGTCAAACTCTACATCCCTACACATGACAAGTCTCTCGTCATCCTCATCTCTCAACCACAATCTATACTCTCCCACCCTCTCCAGTACCCTAAGAAAACACAACGAACCGGCCAGAGGTTCAAGTTTGTTATTTTCTCGATGAATGTATGCAAAGACAACCGAAACATGCAAGTTCGAAAAATCAATTTCACAAAAAACACAACTTCGAGGACATCGATACCAAGCGGGATAGAAGGGGACCTATTGTGCACATAAGCGGCGGACACAACCGCCTCTCCCCAAAAGCCTATGGGAAGACCCGTCGAAGCAAGCATAACCCTCACTCGTTCTAACAAAGTTCTATTCATACGCTCAGCCAAATTGCAAGGGAAAGATATTTCATGATCAATCCCACTATCCACGCAGAATCTCCCGAACTCACCGTTCAACTCTAACCCCTTATTCGTCCTAAGTTTCTTGATTTTCTTACCGGTTTGATTTTTCGACCAAAAGTTTCCATGTTTTAAATTTATCATAAACATCACTTTTATCTTGCATAGGAAAAACCAGACTTTCCTTGAAAAGTCATCGACAATAGATAACCAATATCTATTCCCACCATGCGAGGGCGCACACATAGGACCCCACACATCCGATAGACCAACTCAAGATGATTTTTAAAGAGAATTTTTCAGAGGGGAGGCGAAAAACTAACCCTATGATGTTTGCAAGTCACAGAAGTATCACACAAAGGCACACAAGAAATCTCATCATCAACAAAACATTCATTTTTGTTAATAATTCCTAAGCCTTTACTACTCAAATTTCCAAGTCTTTTATGCAACAAATTAGAATTTTCATTCTTAAAAGCATTTGTTTGGTTTCCAATAAAAGACACCGGGACAGCATTGCAAACATACAAACTCTTTAGTTTTCGACTTTCAAAATTACCAAATTGCCCTTAGTAATTTTCATCATACCCTTACCCCATCTACCCTCTAACCCATCATCTTCTAATGCGGCACAAGACATCAAATTATTACACAAAGCAGGCACATGTCGAACATTTTTCAAGGTAAAAGTATTTCCGAATTAAATTTTAAACAAATATCACCAATTAGGCTATAACACACTTTTTCTCATTGGCTAAAGAAACAAAACCATTTTCCAGGCTTTTGTAGGAACAAAAGAAGTTTTTAAATGGTGACATGTGATAAGTACATCCAGAGTCAATTAACCATTCATTTTCACAAGCAGGCATGGTATGAATAGAATTAACAACACTTTCACATAAATCAGTTACCATAAAAACATCACCACGCCCTCACTAGCGTAGCCATATTGCAATCACTTTTTCAAATTTTTTTTTTAGGATTTGTGCAATCTTTCCTAAAATGTCCACTTTCACCACAATTGTAACACTTCCTACCCTTGGTTCTAGATTTTGACCTACTCTTATTTCCAGAATTCTGATTATTCTCTTGGTTTTGATTATTATGTTGATGACCATTATTTCTCTCAAGCGTCCTACCTCTCACCATGTGAACCTCACCGGTGTTAGATTTTCCCTTATTAGCTTTCAAATCTAATTCTTTGCCTTTTAAACTAGATATCACCGTATCAAGTGTGATCTTATCCCTACCATACTTAATAAAGCGATTTCACGTCCAATAAGAATCAGGTATAGCATTTAAAAGCACAATCGAAGAGTACTCATCTATGTGTTCATCACCGGTTTGTTTTATGTCTTCAACCAATTTGGTAAAAACATCAATATTATCTTCCATGTCTTTGCTAAGATCTAATTTAAAACTGAAAAAATTTTCTAGGAGATAAATTTTACTTGGCAATGTTTTTCCAAAATAAATTTGTTCCAATTTTTCCCAAAGACTCTTAGCATGAGCATGTTCACCACATTTCCGAATAACCGATTCAGACAGGTTTAAGATAATCGAGGAGTGGCGATTCATCCATTTCAATTATGGCATCTTCGAAGTGTCTTTAGCATACTTTAAAGTTATGGCTTTGAAAACCTTTTCTTTAATTAAAATACTTTTCATCTTCTTTTGCCACATAGAAAAATCACTTTTCCCATTAAAAGGTTCCAAACTATAATTAGATGAAGAACCCATTTAGAGAAATAACACAAAACCAACAAATCAAACCAAATCAGAAAAATATAAGAATATTTTTATTTTTATTTTTATTATCACCAAAAAATAAATTCAAGCAATCAAATTCCAACCAAACGAGAGATTTAAATAGAGCACAATCAATCAAATAAATTACGAGAATTTAAAACACAAAAATCGTAATTATTTCGAGATGAAAGAAGCTCACCAAATAAACCTTTTTAGAGTTACCGATTTTTGGATCTAAGGAGGCTCTACCGCTTTGCATTAACAGTGCTCGATACCCTTTGTTGTGATTTTACAATCACACTACCGGAACGAATACGCATTTGGGACTTTTGTATTGAAACAAAAAATACAACCACTAACAACTAGCCTATTAATACAAATAGCTAATTGATTAGTACCACCAATTAAACTTATAGACCAATAAACTATGTTCTGCAAAACAAATATTAGTCTAGAAGCAATAAGATTAATTGGACAAAAGATAAAGAAAGGATATGAAGAGTTTTATTAGAACGCCGTGACCCAAGCACGACTCGCCTTAATTGACCACAAAGGTCTAGGCTATAAACTCTTCGGCTCAGACACCTTTCACCGACCCAAGTCTATCGGTGAGACCACGTTAATACCGGCAAGTATTACCCAAGGAGAGAACCCCAAAACTCGTACTACCAACACACTCTCAATCACAAAGAAGGAGAAGGACGGAGAGGATCAAGAATGACCACCGAGCGTTTCACGTAAGAAAAGAGAAGAAATAGAGTAATGGAATTTTCTCTCACAAACCAAGCTTTGTCTCACGTCGGTTTGTTGCTTTTTTGTTTCTCACTCATCCTCAAGGCTGCTTAGAAGGGAGGTATATATTTATACCAAGACATTGCCAATCAATGAAGAAATCAAGGGAGTCAAAAAAGGAGAGAATCAATCAAGGGGTTAAAAAGGCAATAGAAGCCGGTTGACCAAGCAAGCATGAATGGGAAGGTCAAGACCGGAGAGTGGGGCACGGAGTTTGGGCTTTGTTAGAGGCTGCCGCACAAAAGGGCCTCCAAAATCTAACATTTATAAAATAAATAACCAACCATTTCAATTTGAATAGGCACCTTTTAACAAAAAAGTTTCTTTGAGGAGGCACAAATTTAAATCCGAATTTCAAATAAAATAAAATAAAAATAAGATGGTATTTTAATTCCTTTGGTCTAAATGCCCAAGATGCCCCAAGTGCCCAAGATGATATTCTTTTCTTTTTTTGTTCAATGATTATAGGGATGGATACGGCCGACGGTTTCCGCACCAGAATAGAAGATTTGAATAAAAAAAATTGGGGAACATAATGATATGATGAACAAAACTTGGTTGCCCATTGGAGCTCTGATTGAAGGGAAGGAAAAGTATATCCAAGAATTAGTTGATTACTTCAAAACTGTTCAAGACAGACTGTGCGAGTTTGAATGTCAAGTTGTGGACAAATTTAATAATGGAACTCAGTCGTATATGCTATTGGAGATAAAATCGCTCTTGGGAAATCTTGATACCAAATTGACTGATGATCTTAAGAAGGAGTTAGAATGCGGTCTTTGGAATAATAGTAACTGTTGGTGTTTAGGTTCGAATGAAGGCTTTTGTTTAGATCGTGATGACACTGTCCTTAAGGAAATTATTGCCCCCACTATATTGTTGCTGGGATTAATGGCAAATTCCCTCCAGAATATTCTAAACAAACAGAATTGTAGGCAACAATCCTGCAATTCTCCCAAGAACAAAATTTGAGAATGTGACTGCAGTAAGAATGGTTTTAAGGAGAAGGATTTGTTTTCTTGTACAAAAAAGAAATTCAGGAGATGTTGTTATTTATAAAATAAATAACAAACCATTTGAATTTGAATAGGCACCTTTTAACAAAAAAGGTTTCTTTGAGGAGGCACAAATTTAAATCCGAATTTCAAATAAAATAAAATAAAAATAAGATGGTATTTTAATTCCTTTGGTCTAAATGCCCAAGATGCCCCAAGTGCCCAAGATGATATTCTTTTCCTTTTTTTTGTTCAATGATTATAGGGATGGATACGGTCGACGGTTTCCGCACCAGAATAGAAGATTTGAATAAAAAAATTGGAGAACATAATGATATGATGAACAAAACTTGGTTGCCCATTGGAGCTCTGATTGAAGGGAAGGAAAAGTATATCCAAGAATTAGTTGATTACTTCAAAACTGTTCAAGACAGACTGTGCGAGTTTGAATGTCAAGTTGTGGACAAATTTAATAATGGAACTCAGTCGTATATGCTATTGGAGTTAAAATCGCTCTTGGGAAATCTTGATACCAAATTGACTGATGATCTTAAGAAGGAGTTAGAATGCGGTCTTTGGAATAATAGTAACTGTTGGTGTTTAGGTTCGAATGAAGTCTTTTGTTTAGATCGTGATGACACTGTCCTCATGAAATTATTGCCCCCACTATATTGTTGCTGGGATTAATGGCAAATTCCCTCCAGGATATTCTAAACAAAAAGAATTGTAGGCAACAATCCTGCAATTCTCCCAAGAACGAAATTTGAGAATGTGACTGCAGTAAGAATGGTTTTAATACTTCGAATAGGAATGGTTTGTAATAGTAGTAATGGAAATATATTATATAATGGTATGTTAAAACTTAAAATATTGAGGGTGGACACTCAATATGCATGATTCAGCAAAGGCATTGCCTTTGCAATTCAATTAGACAAGTTCATTTTTTGTGCCTAACATGCTTATTGTCATGTTCTTTGGTTATGTTAGTTTACATTGCATTGAAGGTAAACATATTCCAATTCTATTTGATAAGCTTGAAACGGTACATTCAAGATAATTCTAAGTTTTATGTAATTTGACAGTATGAATTCATAAACTGATTATATTATATATTTTTTGGCATATAAGAAATATAATTTATTTATTTATTTATATATCACAAATGCTACTATTTTACACATTGGCAGATTAAAAATAGTTAGAGATTGGAAAGGTAGACGTCCTGCAAAATTCTATGAAAGGTAGTTGGGTATAGTTTGGTGGAAGTGAACAGTTGATCTTGTCAATGTATATGATTGAACATACATTGACTGAAATGGAATGGGTTCGTTAATGTTAAATTGTTAACTGACAAGTGGTTATGTTATTCACCTAAATTATTTCAAACAGATTTTACCCAAAGGGTTTACATATATTTAATAAAAAAATCTGTTCGAAGATGAATGTTTTATTTTATTTACCCTTATGGTTTCAAACAAATTTGATTTTAAAAAATATTTATTAAACAAAATTATTTCTTTAAAAAACATGTCTCAAACAAATTAATCTCATAAAAGTTCGGAACTAATCATAGAACTAAGTAATTGATTCGATAATAAAACTATAATTCATTGATCAAATCAAGGTAATTGACTCTTATTAATTTAATCTTTATTTGGAAAGATAATATTTTAGGTAATTGAAAATTATTAGGATTTTTAATAAAAAGGAAAATCAAAATATTAGAAACATTACCAAAAAGAGCGATTAGCTATAGACCAATGAGAGTGTTGGTATTGTTCACCAATACATAGCGTTGGTGAACAAATTTGGACTACATATTTGCTAGTTCAGCAATGTCCAAAATTTCTTTAAATTTGTAAATTAATTATGTTGCAAATTCCAAGGCAATGAATTAGTTATGTTAAATAAATAAGAGTTTTTATTTTTGGGAATACGTTTTTAGCGAAAAATTATTATATTTAGACTTAGTAGGCTTTATATATATAGCAAAATATTTTTTTACTTAATTTAAAAATCCGTAGGCATCACGAAAGAATTGAAGATGTTCTGAATCCTCTGGTCCGCGAAAGACTTAGTATTTGTTTGGTGGAACGTTTTGACCAAAACGCTAACAAAAAACGGAGCGTTTTCTCTTTCAAAGTGTTTCAATGTAACATTTTAAAACGCTTCAATTTGGAGCATTTTAAAAATATGTTGCATTTACAACTACTTAGTTTATGAAAATAGTGTTTTGAAATAATTTTCCAAACGTGTTTACAAGAAAAAAATTACGTTTTGAAAACGCTGTGTTTTACAAATGTTACTTATTGAAAAAGTTGCGTTTTCAAAACACTGCACCAAACGAGACCAGAGAATAATGTAAAAATTTAGAAAGACGGTTTTAAGATATTTTTAGTAAGACGTGTTCTCTTTACCCGACCCATAATATTTTAATTAGGGGTGACAATTGACTGACACGACACAATAGCATGAATCAGCACGATACGATTATAAAACACGATTATAGAGACAAATGATATGATAAGATCAACACGACACGATACTGTTAGAAAAGTTACACTAGTATGATCGGAATGATTAAGGAGCATACTTTGTAAACGCATCGGAAAAATAGATCGACATACCTCCAGCCATTGCGTCGGAATCGAAATTGAAATGAAGTCGGAGTTACACCGACTGAGAACTTGAAAGCCTTCTAAACTCTTACTCTCTCTTTTCTACTGATGGTGCGTATTTCTCAAATGAGAATGAGTGAGCTTAGGGACCTCCAATCAAAATTTAATTTATATTCTCTTTCCATCAAAGAGAAGTTGCTGAACATGGGTAGTTTTTGAAGGTTTCCACGTTTTATGTAAGTGGCTAAAGATGGTGGGTGGTTACGGAGCGGTTGCCGGCGGTTACTCTATCCACAATGTGGACCACTAATAGGGAAAAAACCCAACATACAACACGAAATTATTAATATATTTAAAATAATATTTATTATTATATTTATGATCAAATAAGATAGATAATATAAAAACAAAATAACGTGGAACGAATGCGGTACAACGGAACGAATTGTAGGCCTAGTTTTATTGTATTAATGAGTAATGCTAGAGCCACTTAATGAGTACTCAAATTTATGCACCAAATGATGTGGTTTCCAATGTGTCATCTTATTTGTCATTTTATGGGCTCCACTATAAGTTAAAAAGTTATGTTAATAATATGACACATAAGATGCCACATCATTTGGTACCCAAAGTTGAGTGCTATTAGAGTGGCCCTAGCATTACCCTTAATTATAAGAGTAATGCTAGAGCCACTCAATGAGCACTCAAATTTGTGCACCAAATGATGTGGTTTCTAATCTGTCATCTTATTTGGCATTTTATGGGCTCCACTATAAGTTAAAAAGTTATGTTAATAATATGACACATAAGATGCCACATCATTTGGTACCCAAAATTGAGTGCTATTAGAGTGGCCCTAGCATTACCCATTATAATACTCTTGTATAGATAGATAGAGGATGTAGAGAGCTGTCCCCCGAGGCATAGCCGAGTGGTAAAAGGAGGGGGATATAAGATGCTGGAGGCATGCAGCGTGGGTTCGATACTTGGTGGAAGCACTTTGCTTTCTTCTGAGGTTGGACCTTGTATGTGTTATCAGTTGCACTGTTCTCAAACCCTATATCATTTCGGGTACATCTCGCGATTTTCCTGGTAGTAGCAATGAGGGACCGGAGCTACTACCCCAGGATTCAACCTGGTTAAAAAAAAAAAAAAAAAAAAAGAGGATGGAGAAAGCTGCCGCCGCTAACGCCATGGAAAAGAATATGGACAGAATATCATCGCTACCTGAATTCATTATTCATCAAATACTCTCTTACTTGTCCAGCAAAGAATCAGCCCAAAAAACTGCTCTATCGAAGACATGGCTACAAGCTTGGTCTACCTCCCCTTTTCTCATTCTCAGCGAAAAAGACTTCTCTTGTTCCAATTTTCTCAGTCTCGACGTTTCAAAAATAATCGAAGAAAAAAGGTATAAATTTTCAAAATTCGTTAACGATACTTTATTAAGGTACCGTACTCAGAATTTACGCATACACAAGTTTGATATATTAGTATCCCATTTCGATCACTGTGGTCTTCTCCATCAATCGATAAAAACAGCACTGGATCACGGTGTCAAAGAGCTCCATATCTCTTTTTTAGGCACAGATGATAGGTTTTCACCCTACACTTTACCTCCAACAATCTTTATTTCTACCAATGCTTTGACTTATTTAAGAGTTTTCCAATGCAACTTTGCTAGCACTAGTAATGCAATAAATTTCCCGTTTCTAAAGTCACTACGTCTTTGTGATGTCTACATCGATGATGGGATGCTTGAGAAACTGTTATCAAGCTGCCCTTCTGATGTGTACGCAGCGGAATATATTAAAGAGACTCGCCTAATCGAATCTCAAATGAGACTTTCCAAAGAAATCTCAGTAACAAAGTTATTTAGACTTTGAGAATAATAACCGAAAGGGACACAATTGCAAAGCAATAATTTGATTATAATAAACTTGAATGATTTACAAATGAATGAATAAAGTTTTTATAAACCTATGTTACAAATGTATTTGATGAAAAGACACAACATTAATCAGTATGACTTTTGGCGAACAGCCATAAATATTTAATCAGTATAACTCTTGGTGAATAGCCACGAACATGAAACAACACCATTCAGGAAACCCTCGGCCGAGGCATGGACAAGGCTTGGCCGAGCAACCAATATCAATCCAAGAGACACAACCCTTCCAGGAAACGACGGTAGAGTAGAAGAAATGACACTGAGTTTGGCTCGGCCGAGCAAATGGCTTGACTCGCCCGAGCAAATGATCTTTCAATAACCCGGTTTACGTCGCTCCCTCGAGGCAAGGAACAGCCAAGCACTTCGCATTAGCTTTGTTTTGTTTTAAACATCAGTGATTTCAAATGTGATGTTCTCTTGGTCCCCAAGTGGTTCTGCTTCAACACGATCTACATCATACTCCTCCACTTTAAAAGGATTCGTCCCCGAATCTATGTCATCATAAAGAGGCTCATCCGGGTAAAATGCAACTAAATCCGCCACATTAAAAGTTGGGGAGATATTCCATCCAGTTGGTAATTCTACAACATAAGCATTGTCGTTGATTTTCTGAATAATCTTGCAAGGGCCAAGTTTCTTGTGATGTAGCTTGTTATATGTTCCTTGAGGGAATCTCTCCTTGCGTAGATGAACCATCACCATGTCACCTACATTAAAGATCTTCAAACGACGTCGCTTGTCTGCATGTTCCTTGTACTTCGCATTTGCCTCCGTAATATTTCTCCTTACTTCTGTTTGAACTGCCTCGATCATTTCCGCCATATGCTCAGCGGCTATACTATATCCCGGAATCTTTGGCAAAGGAATTAAATCAAGAGTATATGAAGGAGGCTTTTGATAAACAATTTCAAAAGGCGTCTTCTTCGTAGTACGATTCACCATGTTGTTGAAAGCAAACTCAGCTGTGGCTAACGCTAAATCCCACTTCTTCGGAAAATCACCACATAGACAACGAATCATTGAACCCAACGTCCGATTTACCACCTCTGTTTGACCATCCGTTTGAGGGTGAAATGAACTACTAAATTGTAAAGAAGTCTGAAAAATATGCCAAAGAGTACGCCAGAAGTGACTCAAAAATTTTGTATCCCGGTCTGATGTGATCGACTTAGGCACCCCATGAAGGCGAACCACTTCTCTGAAGAACAAACCGGCGATATGTGCAGCGTCAGATGTTTTCCGACAAGGAATGAAGTGAGCCATTTTAGAAAAACGGTCAACCACCACAAAAACAGAGTCATTTCCTCTCTGCGTCCGAGGTAGTCCCAAAACGAAATCCATAGAAATGTCTTCCCATGGACCATCTGGAACCGGCAAAGGAGAATATAATCCCGTATTCTGGGACTGTCCTTTGTTTCGTTGACAAACCATACATTTCCGAACGAAAGTGTGCGTATCTTTGCGAAGTTGGGGCCAA
This sequence comes from Codonopsis lanceolata, assembly GCA_013146195.2. NCBI lineage: Eukaryota > Viridiplantae > Streptophyta > Magnoliopsida > Asterales > Campanulaceae > Codonopsis > Codonopsis lanceolata. Next base: position 38,248,769 of record CM028384.1, on the reverse strand, counting down.
AAATACTTAGAGCAACAAGTTCAACTGTTTTGTCCAGACCAAGATGACCATCTTTATGTAACTCCGCAATGAGACTTTCGCGAATGGAACCATGAGGGATACACAACTTGTCACGATAAAATAAAAACTCATCTTGCAACAAGTATAAGCCAAGGGACCACCATCTCTACATTTAGCCCATATCTCATGAAATCAACGTCTGTCGCATACAAACTTTTCAAACAATCAAATCCTACTACTGTCGTATGCATAGTCACCAACAAACTAGCCCGGCGACTCAAAGCATCCGCCACTTTATTAAGCTGTCCACTTTTGTGTTGAATGAGAAAAGAAAACTGCTGTAAATAGGATACCCAACGTGCATGCATGCGATTTAGTGTTGTCTTACCATTCAAGTATTTCAACGCTTCATGATCAGGTATGAAGAATGAACTCACGATGAGAAAATATTGTTCCCAATGTTTTATCGCTTTTAAGCGCATAGAACTCAAGTTCATATGTAGTCCATTTTCGCTTTGACTCCTCAATTTCGACTCATGAAAGCAATCGGTCTCTTCTTTTCGTCAAAACCCCAATGCCAATCACTTTGAAGCATCGTTTCCAACTCGAAAGGAATAGAAAAATCGGTAATACAAGGTGGGGCATTAGTTAATTTATCTTTAATCAACACAAAACTTCTTTGCGGCTTCATCACCCCAAAAGAAACTTCCTTTCTTCATACAATCCGTGTAATCGAGACCATTATAGTGCTAAAATTTCGTATGAACCGCCGGTAAAAGTAGCTAGCCCATGAAAACTTCGCACTTCACTAAGCGTCTTGGGAGTTGGCCAATCACGAATAACACGGACTTTTCCCTCATCCACTGAATGCCATCCATTGAAATAATGTATCCCAAAAATAACAATTTATCCAACATAAAAGCGCACTTCTTTAAATTAACATACAACTTGTTTTCCCGCAATGTCTTCAAAACACTTTGCACATGCCCGATATGCTCCTCCTCAGTTTTGCTATAGATCAAAATATCATCAAAATACACCACAAGAAATTTCCCATTAAATTGCTTGAGAACTTGGTGCATTAGACGCATAAATGTACTCGGTGCATTGGATAAACCGAAAGGCATTACCAGCCATTCGTACAATCCCTCCTTAGTTTTGAAAGCGGTTTTCCACTCATCGCCTTGTCTAATCCGTACCTGATGGTACCCACTCTTTAGATCAATCTTGGAAAATACTTTGGAACCCCGAAGCATATCCAACATATCATCCAACCGAGGAATTGGGAATCTATACTTGACTGTGATTTTGTTGATGGCTCTACTATCAATGCACATGCGCCACGAACCATCCTTCTTGGGCACAAGTAAAGCCGGGACTGCACAAGGACTTAAACTCTCCTGTATATACCCCTTTTTCAACAGTTCTTCAACCTGTTCTTTGAGAATCTCGTGCTCCGCAGGACTCATACGATAATGAGGGAGATTAGGCAATGAAGCACCGGGTGTAAAATCAATGTTATGCTGAATATCTCTCAAGGGTGGCAATCCCGGAGGGAGATCATCAGGCATAATATCACGAAACTCATCCAAAACTGACTTTAATGATCTTGGAACCAAACTAACTTGTCCCAAATTTTCTTTCCGCATAATGGCATAAATAAGCTGGTGCATGCTATATCTTCAACAAACTCTTGAGGAGTACATAAAGAAATAATAGGTTTAAATTTCTTATTACCACGAGCACTCTTATCAAGTGTCGAGCGTGGTGGAAAGCGAAACCCATCTTTTGTAAAAAGCAAAGTATTTTCTCTCCCATTATAGACCACATTTACGTCATACTGCCACGGTCTACCCAATAATACATGGCATGCATTTTTTTTTTATGGCATGCATTCATATCGACAATATCGCATAAAATTTCATCCTTGTAACTCCCTATAGAAAAAGGAATAAGGCACTGTTCATGTACCTTTATATTGCCACGAAATTAATCCAACCAACTGTGTAAGGGGACGGGTGCTTGTGAACCTTTAAGTGTAAAGAATCCACGAAACTACGGGCCACCAAATTCTCACTACTACCACTATCGACAATCACTGTTGCATCAACATTACTAACCTTCCCCTTTGTTCGAAATATGTTGTGTCGTTCCGGATCATCATCATCACTAGGGGTTGTCAATAGAAGCCGTCGAACCACCAAAGATTCATGATTATTTGTCTCTTCCATTTCCTCATTAAGATCAATCACACCGTCTTCATCATCTTCTTCGTCATCTCGGTCTACCATGTTGACTCCTCGTCTCATAGGGCATTGACTAGCCATGTGCCCCTGTTGTAAACACCTAAAACACTTATCACTAAAAGTTTTAGCGTAAGGGTTTTGATTTTGTTGACCACGATTAGTCGTGTTGGTGTTACGTCTAACCGGGGGATTCTGAACATCCGTTTGGGCCGTCTGCTTCCCTTCATTTTTACTAGTTTCCACACCTTGCGTTTTTTCTGAACCCGTCACCGTACTAGACCCGGTCACTTGATACTTAGAACTTCGAAGAAGATCTTTGCGAGAAAAATTTACGTATGATTCTTTGCTTCGCTTCTCGATCTTCTTAGCCGCAGTGATAACTTCACTTACGGTCGATTTGTGAACAACTCCACTTGATTTCTAATGCCGACCCGAAGACCACTCACGAATCTTGCAACTTCTTGCGCCTCCGTTTCATCCAAATCTGCTCTTGCTGATTGGGCATGAAAATCATGGGCATAATCTTCAAGCTGCGAGCACCTTGTTTTAGATCCAAAAGGCTTGATCGTTACTTGTTCATAGTTATCGGCAAAAAGTGAGATCGTAATTCCCTCTTCATCCTAGCCCAAGAACGAATAGGAGCTTTATCTCTACGATGTCGCTTCTTACATAATTGTTCCCACCATGCCGATGCTCCATCACGTAGTTTGTATGCTACGTATGGCACCTTCCTATCTTCTTCAACCTACATCAAGTCGAAGAATTTCTCCACCTCCGCAAGCCAATCCACGAACTCATTCATTTTCAAATTTCCCGAGAAAGATGGGATATCCGCCCTAATTTTAGGACGTTGGTCGTACCTAGGTGCTTCCATGTTTTCTTCTTCTTCTTCTTGATCGAATCTTCCTCGGCCACCGGTTCATCTTGGTGGACATTATTTCTCCGACGATTTGCCGATTGTTGGTTACCACCTACTGCATTTGAACTAATGCTGCAAGTAGTTCTGCATGTTGACGATCCATACGTTCTAGGATAGCTGTTATGTCACCATTGTTTCCTCTATTGTTTGCCATCTTCTCGTCGGAGAATCCCAAAGATCGTCCGATTTCTGATACCAAATGATGTGTACGCATCGGAATAAATTAAAGAGACTCGCCTAATCGAATCTCAAATGAGACTTTCCAAAGAAATCTCAGTAACAAAGTTATTTAGACTTTGAGAATAATAACCGAAAGGGACACAATTGCAAAGCAATAATTTGATTATAATAAACTTGAATGATTTACAAATGAATGAATAAAGTATTTACAAACCTATGTTACAAATGTATTTGATGAAAAGACACAACATTAATCAGTATGACTTTTGGCGAACAACCATAAATATTTAATCAGTATAACTCTTGGTGAATAGCCACGAACATGAAACAACACCATTCAGGAAACCCTCGGCCGAGGCATGGACAAGGCTTGGCCGAGCAACCAATATCAATCCAAGAGACACAACCCTTCCAGGAACAGCACGGCCGAGTAGAAGAAATGACACGGCCGAGTAACAGCTTTGGCTCGGCCGAGCAAATGGCTTGACTCGCCCGAGCAAATGATCTTTCAATAACCCAGTTTCTGTCGTCGCTCCCTCGTAGAGGCAAGGACAACTGCGGCCGAGCATCATCGGCTTTGTTTTGTTTTAAACATCAGTGATTTCAAATGTGATGTTCTCTTGGTCCTCAAGTGGTTCTGCTTCAACACGATCTACATCACCTTCAATTCAGAAAGTTTCCTTCTTTAAAGTTTTGGGGTTCAAGAGATTTTTGGTAAGTAATCTTGGTAAACTTAAAGAACTCTTTGTTTTCTCTGGTGAGGAGATTGAGCTTGACATTCAAGCTGCACCAAGTCTTCATGTGCTTACCTATTGGGGTTCTTTGATTTCTTTGGAAATGCCTTGTTTCCTGAAAGTGAGCAGCCCTCAAAATCTCAAACATCTAGAGTTGGCTAGCGTGAGCATCACTCACAAGTTTCTGAAGGAACTTATTAGTATTAATTGTCCCCTTCTTGAGTATCTGAGAATTTCTGTATGCAATGGGTTTGAAAGGGTTGACATTTCAAGTCGTGCACTTAAGCACTTGCACTTAGTGCGCTGCAAGAAGCTAGTGGAGGCCAAAATCGATGCTCCAAATTTGCTTACGTTTGGCTACAATGGTGAAAACGTGTTGTCTCTATCTCTCCACGACACTCCAGAAGAATTAATGACATTCATACACATAGCTCATTCCGGCCTTGCCTGGCCTAACAATACTTGGTTCCATCAATTGAGGGAACTGCTCAAAAGCGTAAGTCGGGCTAAGGTTTCGTTTAGCATATGGCATCAAGGAGTCCAATTTGGTACTTATCTGGACTTCAGAGCACATCCTCTTTCTCCGGAGAATTTTATGCCAGAGATAGATGAGTCATCTTCTATATTTGCTGCTTTTCTTGAGACCTTGTTTTCCAGTTTTCGTCCTACCACCATCTCTACAGGAATGCTTGCTCCAGACTATGTTCAGTACTCCAGGCATGCTCCATACTTTGTTGACTTCATCAAGTTCATTGCCAATGAGCTAATAATGGCCACGAGAATTTCATATTGTTGCAGTTCTGACGAGGAGACCAAGTGTTGGCGACATTACTTAAAGGACATCAACGTTGAGGTCTACGAAAATTCACAAAAAGCGTGGCAGCCTGTTCAGTCGAAAACTTTACTAGTTAAATCCATATTTCTTGATAAGGATATCCGTTTTAGTTTGAAGTGGAATGCTAATTCAAATGCTCAAGATTAAAGAATTGTAGATTTAGATCAGTTCTTCTGTTATTGTTTTGGTTTCTTTTTTAATGGGATATTATTTAATTCTTTTGTTCAGTTTATAGACTTAGACACAAAAGACCTTCATGATGATATTATTTGTTGATTTGGTCATTGGTTAAGCTTAATTAGCTATTGTGTTTATGTCAGCAAGTTGGATGCCACTATGATTGATGCTCATGATATATCTACACTCGAAGTCAATTCTGTTGAAGATAAGAGTGTCAATAAGGAAGAATTGAAGTGAAGGATGTGGAGTGTTATTGTCTAGTAGTATAAGGGTTGTGTTTGTCTGCTTGAATAGTTAGTTTGTTAGTTTGTTTGTTTCTTTTCTCTCTCTTAGGTCTGTATCAGGGGGTATAAATGTGGGGCGCATGCTTTAGTTCTGATCTAAGAAATATAATAAAAGAAAAGGAGGGAATCCAGGATACGTATTCTCTCTTCCTCTCAATGTCTATCTCTCCCAAATTCAGATTCAAATATTATCATGGTATCAGAGCATACTGATCTGTATCCCTTCCGCTCAAACACTCTACATTTTCGATTCAAATCAACTTGATTGTTCTTCTCTTCAAATTACAAATTCGGTAGTCTTCTAGTACTCGAAAAAATGTCAGATAGTAGCAGCACTGATGGAGACAAAGAAACTGTGCACGAGGAAGGAGAAGAAGCTGTCGATGAGTATGATCTCGAAACATCAACACTTCAGCTTCATCCCTCACATCCATTGTACCTTCACCCAAATGATCATCCCGGTATGATACTTGTCACACAAACTCTGAATGATTCAATTAATTTCAATCAATGGAAGGTGTCTGTTGTCATTGCCCTCTCAGCGAAAAACAAATTAGGTATGGTTAGTGGATTGAATAAGAAACCTGCATCAAGTTCAAAGTATCTTGCTCAGTGGAATAGATGTAATAATATGGTCATTGCTTGGTTGTTGAATGTTGTTTCATCTGAAATTAAATCTAGCATCGTTTATTTTCCAACTGCTAAGGCTATATGGGAGGACCTTAATGTCAGATTCTTACAAAGTAATGCACCAAAAATATTTCAAGTAAAACAACTTCTGTCAGAATGTCATCAAGGTACCCTAAGTATCTCTGCCTATTTCACAAAATTCAGAAGTTTATGGGATGAATTGACCAATCTGAATAGCATTCCAAAGTGTGTCTGTGACTGTAATTGTGGAGCTATTCAAAAGCAGGATGATTATGAGCATGAGCAGAAACTATTCCAGTTCTTAATGGGACTCAATGACACTTACACCAATATTAGGGGCCAGATTATAATGATGCATCCTCTTCCTAGTTTAAGTAAGGCAGGGAACTTGTTAATTCAAGAAGAAACACAAAGGAAATGTAGTAACAATGGATCCACTGTTAATGATATATTTGCTGCATTGTTGAGTAAGACTTCTGATGGTACAATGTCTGGCAGAACTGGTTTTAAGAATTCCAAAAACAGGACCAACACAGGAACTGCCAACTACACACAGAAAGGAAAATCCTGGTGTGATTTTTGTCATGGAGACTCTCACACTAAGGAGAGATGTTTCTTCTTACATGGTTTTCCAGACTGGCACAAGTTGTATGGGGTAAAACCAGATTTTAGTAAGATGCCTAAGAATAAACCAAAAGGATTGACTGCTGCTAATGTAGTCAGTAGTGGTGTTCCAGGAGGCAATAGTACAGAAACCAATTCTTGCATCCCAGGCCTGAGCAACAGTCAATACAACCAGCTGATGCAACTTTTGTCCTGTTCAGGAGGACTCTCATATAACCCTGAATCTCACATTGCAGGTATTGTTATAAGTTGTTCCAGCACTATGCCATTTAGGGATTGTTCTAGTTTGCACAACACTGAATGGATAATCGACACTGGTGCCACAGATCATATTACTCCTAACTTTGATTTGCTTATTAATCATATTTGTGTTAATTCATCTATCCTTCTCCCTAATGGTCATACTACAAAGATCACTCATAAAGGTACTATCCTTCTTGAACAGAATATCATCTTATCTGATGTTCTCTTTGTGCCATCCTTTCAATTCAATCTCTTGTCTGGTAGTAAACTTGCTATTGACACTAACTGCAACCTTGTTTTCTCCTCTTCTGCTTGCTTTCTTCAGGACCTAGCACACAAGGAAACCAAGGAGATTGGTAGGTTGTCTGGAGGATTGTATAGAACTTCTATCACAAGGGACTGTTCTGACAAGTCTGTTTGTTCTTTCTATTTTGATTCATGTAATGCTAGTTTGAATAGTCCTGTAATGTCATGTTCTGCTCATCATGTTTTCAATAAAGAGGTCACTCTGTGGCATCTAAGACTTGGAAATATTCCTCTTACCTCCTTAAAGCATTTAAATATCTGTAATGTTGACTCTTCCAATTCTGTATCACCTTGTGACATCTGTCATTTTGCTAGACAGACTAAACAACCTTTTCCCTTAAGTAGTTCTCACTCTCAAACTCCTTTTGCCCTTCTTCACTGTGATGTTTGGGGCCCTTATAAGCATCATACATACAATGGTTACAATTCATTTCTTACCATTGTTGAAGATAACACTAGAACAACCTGGACTTTTCTTTTAAAATCCAAAGAGCAGGTTTCTACATATCTCAAATACTTCCTCAATCTTGTCCACACTCAATATCATGCTTGTGTTAAAGAAATTAGGTCTGATAATGGGACTGAATTCTTCAGTTCCACTGTCACTTCCATTCTTGAACCTCTTGGAATCCTTCAACAGAGCAGCTGCACAAATACTCCCCAACAAAATGGAAGAGCTGAGAGAAAGCATAGACACTTGCTTGAATTAGCAAGAGCTCTCAGATTCCAGGCCAGTTTACCTATTTCTTTTTGGGGGGATTGTTTGTTGACTGCTACTTACCTTATAAACAAATTCCCTAGTTCCATTCTTCAATGGAAAACTCCCTATGAAGCTTTGTTAGGTCATAAACCTTCATATGCTCATCTTAAAGTCTTTGGCAGTCTATGTTTTGCTTCTACTCTACCTCACAATAGAGACAAATTTGGACCACGGGCAAGGAAATGTTTATTCTTAGGTTATCCTCAAGGTAAAAAGGCTTACAAATTATATGACATGTCCACCAAGCAGATATTCTATAGTAGGGATGTAGTATTTTATGAAGATCATTTTCCTTTTGCAAATAGTTATGTTGACACCCCTCCTTCAATGTTTCCCACCTTGTCTGATCTTGACCAACCAGTGGATGACTTGTTCTCCTCATCATCTACTTCTGATGTTCCCTCTGCATCTCCTTCTGCCACACATTCTCCACAGATTTCTCATTCTCCTCCTGTCTCTGATCATCAAACTTCCCCTCTTCCTCCTAGACCTGTCAGAAAGAGGACAGTTCCTGTGAAGTATAAGGACTATGTCAATCTTCCTTTCAACACATCATCTTCAAATGGGGCTTGTGTTCAACGGTACTTTCCTTATTCTGTCAATAGTGTGTTATCTTACTCTCATCTTTCCCATTCATATCAATCTTTCATTGCTAATCTTGACAGTTCATTTGAACCCAAAACCTATGCTCATGCTGTACAAAGTCCTCAGTGGTGTGAGGCTATGGCTTTAGAATTGGAAGCCTTAGAGAGGAATAACACATGGACTTTACAACCTTTACCACTTGGAAAAAAGGCAGTCGGTTGTAAGTGGATCTACAAGGTAAAACACAAACAAGATGGTTCAGTTGACAAATTGAAAGCTCGATTAGTAGCTAAAGGCTTCACTCAGACAGAAGGCCTTGTCTACTTTGACACATTTTCTCCAGTTGCCAAAATGACAACTGTAGGGTGTTACTTGCTGTGGCAGCCATAAAAAACTGGCCTCTCTATCAGATGGATGTGTCAAATGCTTTTCTACATGGAGATTTGAATGAGGAGGTCTTCATGACTCTTCCACCTGGTTACTGTCCTGCTAAGTCTCAATCCTCCTCTCTGGTGTGTAAATTGGTCAAATCTTTGTATGGCCTTAAACAGGCTCCTCGACAGTGGTTTCATAAACTCTTAAGTGCCTTAAAGTCTTGTGGTTTTACTCAATCTGCAAATGATCATACACTGTTTATTCAATCCTCCTCATCCTCCTTTACTGCCCTGCTAGTGTATGTTGATGATATTGTCATCACATGCTCTAGTCCCCGGGCCATTTCTGCTCTAAAGACTCATTTGCATTCTCATTTCTCCATTAAAGACTTAGGAGATCTCAAATTTTTCCTTGGTTTAGAAATAGCCAGGAATACTTCTGGCATTTGTTTACACCAGAGGAAGTATTGCCTAGATATAGTGTCTGAAACTGGACACAATCATGCCAAACCATCTCTCTTACCTATTTCTCAGCATCATTGTCTGTCCTCAGATTCTGGTCCTTTGATTCTCAATCCAGATAGGTACAGAAGATTGGTGGGAAGACTTCTGTATCTAACTATTACTAGACCTGAAATTGCTTACACAGTTCATGTCCTTAGCCAGTTCTTGGCTCATCCAAGACAGCCTCATATGGATGCAGCCCTTAAATTGGTCAAGTTTCTTAAAAACTCTCCTGGTCAAGGACTTTTCTTTCTCTCGTCATCTCTTCTCTCGCATCTTGTGATGCAGATTGGGCAGGTTGTCCTTCAACTCGACGATCCACTACTGGCTACTGCATATTCTTGGGCTCTTCTCTTGTTTCTTGGAAAAGCAAAAAGCAGCCAACTGTTTCCAAATCCTCCGCAGAGGCAGAATACAGGGCCATGCCCTCTACTTGTTGTGAGATTACTTGGCTCCATGCTCTTCTCCAAGATTTCCGCATGCCCAGCTTGGTCCCTATTCCCTTGTTCTGTGATAACAAAGCAGCTCTTCATATTGCTGCCAACCCAGTCTACCATGAGCGGACCAAGCACATTGAGATTGACTGTCATATCATACGGGAGAAAATCGATAGAGGTTTGATTAAGACTGCTTATATCCATTCACATGATCAACTGGCAGATGTGTTCACCAAAGCTCTGTCTGTTGCTCATCTTCTTCATCTTCTTCCCAAGCTGCGAGTGTTGAATTTGTTCACCTCTCTTCCCTTGAGGGGGGGTGTTGAAGATAAGAGTGTCAATAAGGAAGAATTGAAGTGAAGGATGTGAATGTTATTGTCTAGTAGTATAAGGGTTGTGTTTGTCTGCTTGAATAGTTTGTTTGTTAGTTTGTTTGTTTCTTTTCTCTCTCTTAGGTCTGTATCAAGGGGTATAAATGTGGGGCGCATGCTTTAGTTCTGATCTAAGAAATCTCTCTTACTTTAAAAGGGAAGCTTGTTTCTTACAATTTAATAGATGTACAAAAATAACCCTTCACCAAATAAGCCACCCACCATTTAATTCAGGACAAAACAAGTAAATTTACCATGACAACAAATAATGTTTGGACAAAAATAGCCTCAAATATAATAAATCATCTACTATTAATTAAGGTCAAACAAGTAAATTTATCAGGGACTAATTAATGTCATTAATAATCAAATAATAATTTCATCCCTTGACTTGTTCATGTTTTAAAGTTATGTCCTACAGTTTTGAATTCTATTTATTTCGTCTTGTATTTTTACTTCCTTATCAGTTTCCCCCTCCTACCATTATCGTTACAAATGTCGTCCAATATTTTCTAAAATAACAGAAATACCCTTACTCGGTCGAGAGGCTAAAAATTTATTTGAAACTAAAAAATAATATGATATTACAATCTTAAATAATATGGTTTTACTCAGTAAATTTATCAGGGACTAATTAATTCCATTAATAATCAAATAATAATTTCATCCCTTGACTTGTTCATGTTTTAAAGTTAGGTCCTACAGTTTTGAATTCTATTTATTTCGTCTTGTATTTTTACTTCCTTATCAGTTTCCTCCTCCTACCATTATCGTTACAAATGTCGTCCAATATTTTCTAAAATAACAAAAATACCCTTACTCGGTCGAGAGACTAAAAATTTATTTGAAACTAAAAAATAATATGATATTACATTTTTAAATAATATGGTTTTACTCAGTAAAGACATTATAGAAGTAAATGAAAAAAAATGTTACTATAATAATATATTTGTTAGTGAGTATCAAGATATTAAGCAAAAATATGTAGCGTCTTTAGCTATTATCCATGAATAAGCTAAGAGAAGTGGGTTAAGAAAATGTGTCATAATGTCAATAAGATGAAGAAAATGAAGAACCAATTGATGAATTCATGCTTTTGTTACAAAAGAAAGCCAAAATCTACAGCTTACTTATTTGAATTTTCGACTACTACAAGCAACCTTAAAAACTATCATACCGCTTCTAACTTATAAATATTACAAACAAACCACCGTTAGTAAGCACAAATAACTAGGTTTAAAATATTTTACTCCTTCCCATAACAGGGTTCCAAACCTCTAACCTCTTTTGGTCTTAACTTGCTTGCTCCTCTTCATAGAACCCGGAGTAGTTACGTGTGAGAATCTCTCTATTCCCCTCCCCTGGCTATCAACTTTCTTTTCTTCTACCACAACTCTCCTTTAATTGAAAGAAATTGTCACCAATCAACATCCTTTCAAGTAGCTCCATCCTAAATTAGATTATCTCCTTACTTAGTAATTTGACACCGAAAGTGTATAGGAGGTAAGAAATGAGAGACGTTCGAGAAAGAAGTCCGACTAATCAGAAGCTAAAGAGATTCTATGTTTCTATTTTAATAAGGCAAGGTGAATGCGTTTCTTGGTGATGGTGATGGCGGTGCTTACGACCGCATGGATGATGGTGTTAGAGGTTGTGGTGATAGTAATTTTAGGGATGACAGTAGTGGATTAGATGAAATACATCGTTGTGAGATTTCCTAATCATCAAATTTTCAAATATCCATATGGGTTTCGATTCAATTTGAAAGTTTGAAAATTCAAAAAATTGAATTTGAGTTTGTAAAAAGTGAAATTTAAGGTTGTGGTGGTGGTGTGTCTATCATTGATGGGTTTTCCAAATTGGTTACTTCAAGGAAAGAGTAAGAAATTAGAAAAGGAAATAAAATCAAATCAAAAAATTAAATTTTGGACTAATGGTAAAATTTAAGGTGTTGGTGGTGGTGGTGGTGAGTCTATAAATGATGGGGTTGACGAAAGAAAGTGAGGGCTAAGAAATAAATTTTAAATTTCATTTTTTGGAGTAATGCATTTTTTTAACGTTGAATTTAAATATCACACAAAGTATAACTAATTTTACATTATTTAAATAATTTTTTTAATTAAAAAAATATTTTAAATATTAAATGGAAAACTAAATGATGAAATTATAACAAATCCCACTTTGCGCCACAAGCAAAAATACCAAAATAATCCTCATGTACACGATTTTCCATCTCTATTTTTAATGCCCATAGACGGGAGAGGACAAATAGAAAAAACATGTAGGAAAGTGAGACATCATATGTTGGGAATGACATTATTAGAGGTATATGAAAAATTGTAACTATAATAATACATTGGTTGGTGAGAATCGAGATATTAAGCAAATCTATAGCGTGCTTAGTAATTTTGCGTATGAATAAGCTAAGAGAAACGTGTTAAAGAAATGTGATATAATGTCAAGAAGATAAAGAAAAATAGAGAATTTAGTTGACAAATCTGTGCGTTTTGTTAGAAAAGAAATTAAGTTAGAATCGATAGGAAAGTCGTTTGAAGAAAGTAGTTCCACTTAACGGAAGCTAAAGATATGTTTTTTTTCCATTTTAGCAAGGCAAGGTGGACACGTTTCTTGGTGGTGGTGATAGCTGTGGCGGCATTTGCAGGGATGATGGTAATGGTAGGGGCGATTTTAAGCATGAAAGTGGTGATTTATGTGGAATACGACATTAAATAAATGGGTAAGAAATTAAACAAAGAAATAAGATAAAATAAAAAAAATTGATTTATAGGCTAATAGTGTTATTTGAGGTGGTAGTGGTGTTAATGGTGATGGGTGTATGAATGATGGATGTATAAATTAAATAAATTCTAAATTTAATTATTAGACAAATTAAAATAACAGCATTGCTAGCCTTATAACTAATTTTCTAATTTTCCTTACTACTAAACCTTCAAGCGCAAAAATGTCTTTGTTCAAAACAACTTTGCACTTCTTTAAAGTATAGTTGTAAGGAATGTAGTATAATTAGTTTTAAGGTTAGCATTTTCCTTACCATTTTTCTGCATTCAAGCTCGTCTCTCTTTCCGATGAATTCGTCGATAACGGTGATGTGTTTTTTGTTAATCGCATGTTTTTACTAGGGTTTTCAGTAAGTATAGTATATACCCTTTGATTTCTACTTTAGGCGAGAGTTTTGCATGAGATATATAGAATGAGGAAGATCAGAGATGGAGTTTGGCTATAATCGAAGAAGGACGGCACCAAAGTTGTGATAGGCGTGACCGAAGTGGGAAGGGTTTAGGCTGGAGATGGCGGCTATTTTGGTGGAGCGAGAGATGGGCACTTGCACCGGGAGAAGAGGGAAGGAGAGTGTGTGAGATTAGAGTTTTTTACTTTTAATACATTTATCCCTAAAGCAGATAATGAAAATGTCATTTGTACCCGCACGTGGAAGACCATGTGCTATTTAACGTGAATATTCTAGCGTCCATCACGGATAGGTTGGAAAATGGAAAAAAAAAAAAGTAAAGTCAGATATCATTATGGAACAAACCTTAGGTTGGGGTACATTATACGATTTGGTAGATACCTTGGGGGAAATTGTAATTTGGTCATATAATTATTTTTGAATTATTGAAACAATTATTTATTATTATTTTTATTTAAAAACATTTTTTAAATACTAAATGGTTAATTATATAATAAAGTTATAACTAAATCTTATTTTCCACCCCCAGCAAAATGATCAAAATAATATTAATGTGACATGCACATATCATTTTCCGTACGTTACTATTTTTAACACCCATAGACGGGAGGGAGTAAAGTGGGACAAATAGAAAAATAAGGTATGAAAGTGGGACACTTCGTAGGTTGAGGTCAAATGTGAGATTTAGTGTGTAATTTTGGGGGCTAATCATATGTTTGCCCCATCAAAATTAGTCCAAAATACACATTGTCCCCTAAGATATCCACCAAATCCACTTTGGCTCTCAACGTAATTTTGTAGCATTTTCATATTCCATATCAAATTTGGTAATTGTGATGTAACGTGTGGTAATCGTAGTGATAAAAATGGTAGCGAATAATGTTTAAGATCGAGAATTTGCTCAATTCAAACCATAAACCATATCAATGGTGCCAAGGAGAAATTTGTTGGAGTTTAAGCTAGGGACGATGAAGACGGATTGAATCATGACGTGCCTCATCATTGTCGTATGCATCTGTGATGAATTCAAATATGAGTTTTGAAATTCATCGTGTATGCTTATGCATTGTGTTTGTGGCTTGGTCATTTAACATCGGCAGTTGCGACAACTTTAATTTTTTGTGGGTTTTTATTCATGGCGGCCTTGACACCTGAATATGATCCTCTTCTTGTGTTTTATCTCTCTCTGATATGATTCTGCACTATTTTTATTTATTTTTCTATAAAAAATTTGAATAAAAGATTTAGACACTCTTGAGTTTTATCTCATTTAAAATTTAAATAAGATGTCATTGTTGGAGAAGAAGCAGAAAGCGTTGTCGGAGAATAAGAAAATGAAGTTTTTTGGGTAATAAAAGCACATAAAACATTGTTAAAAATGACCAAAATGTCCTTCACGTGAAATACCATGTGCACCTTAACGTCATATTGGTAACCTTAGTAGTGTCTAGGGGGCAAACTAGAAAAAACTTATACAATGACATATGAAAATAACACAAAAGTTAGGTTAGGTGGTAAAATGAGACTTTATAGATACTCTGGGTGAATTTTGTATTTTAGAGTGTAAGTATATACTTTGGGATTGTCAGTTTGATTTCAATAAAACAATTTATTATTTTTTCAAAGAGAGTCATAAATTTCACAAACGACATAAGCTAAGTCTCCAACAACAATGTGCTTATCTAAGAAAGTAAGCTTGAATTGTTTTCAATTCCAATACCGATAAAAGTGAATGAATTCATGTTTGGTATTAAAAAAAGATTTAAAAATAACCAATAAAAAGACAAATGTGTAGGATAAGTTGCAATATAATGACTAAAAGCTTACATTATAAATTACCGAAAAACAAAATATCGAAAACCTAAACACACAATAACACAATTTATAAGTCTCAAAACTATAAAGACTAAAATACAAAAAGAATCCAATAATTAAAAGTAAACAAAAAAGTTAAGAAACTGGCAAATCACTTTAAAAAACCATTAACACCACGTGCGTTAACCACGTGCAACGCACGTGAACCTTACTAGTATAATAAAAGGAAAGGAGGGAATCCAGGATACGTATTCTCTCTTCCTCTCAATGTCTATCTCTCCCAAATTCAGATTCAAATATTATCAAATTCTCTTGGACTAAATATTTTCTTCATCAATTTCTACCTATTAAATGATACTAGTATCAATAGGATTTGCATTTATATTGCTCAAATGAAGAGTTGCATAATCGGAATTCAACTATATGTAAACCCTGAAAACTGTAATTAAAATGAAAGTTAAGCATCTCTTCTTTTTCCATAGGAAGAATAGTGTGGAGAAGAAGTGTTCAATATGCTTTATTCAAGTTTACGTTTCGTCAATACAATTTACGTCTGAAATACCGAGTTACATTATGCTCTTAAATGCATGTAAGCTTTGAAGATGCTTTCTCAAGAAAAAAGTAGAGTTAGCAACAAAATTTGGTGTTACCTAACGTTATGGTCAATTTTGGGGAAAGGATACCCCAGGGTATGTTTGGGAGTGTTGTGAAGCTATTCTTAAGTGGCTCAATGTGGACTACACTGACCAGTATTATCAGCATCGCATGGATGTTTCAGTGCCGATGGAGGACACAGTAAGCACCCACATACATACCTGTCTGATTAATTGGTGCTATAGCAAATTTTAAGCTGTATTTTTTATTTTATGGAATATTGTATCTCTTCAGAGCTTGGATGGTTCTGTTTCTTTTGCAATATAGATGGAGGAACTAAAGAAATTGGTAGAGGAGGGGAAAATAAGGTACATTGGGTTATCTGAAGCTAGTTCAGACACAATACAGAGAGCCCATGCCGTTCATCTGATCACTGCAATACAAATTGAGTGCGCTCTGTGGACTCGTGACACTAAAGACTATAATTCCACGTTGCCAGTTTGTTAAGCCCCGACTCTGAAAGAAGTTCATTTATTACTCTGCGACTCAAATATTATGAATAAATGCATTTAACTGAGCTTATGTCCAGGGAGCTGGACATATAGCCCTCTTGGTTGTGATTTCTTTGGTGGGAAGGCCGTGGTTGAGAGCATCCCGACCCATCAGATAGTCAGCAGCCAGTTGGTAGGAGTACAAAAAACGATGAATCACTTAAGTTTTCTTTTCAATATTGTTTCATAATCTAGATATTTTCTATTTTCGACCAGCATGTGACAGTGTCAATAGGATTTAAGAGGTTCCTAATCTTTGTTGTGCAAGATTTTAGTTGGCATCCTACCACATTGGTCAATTGAACATGGAGAAACTTTTTTGTAGTGATGTGTTCAAGACTTAAATAGAGACACTTACTTGCATCCTTTCTACCTTTTAGATCATCATAACACTAGCTCATAATATTGGTTTTGATTTTGAGTGTTAAGAGAATTTTCTTGTCAGGAGATCCTAATAGAATGAATACTTGTTTTGCCATTAAGCATGCACAAGAGGACTTGAAAGAAATTAGTGAAGCAATCCCACCTGATGAAGTTGCTGGCAAGAAACAGCCTGGTGCCTTACTAAATACTCTTGGAAGTATGCTGATACCCCAGCAAAAATATAAACTCATTTTGTTATGTGACAAATGCTGCTTACATAACATTGTATTGGCTTTAAGCAAATAATTTATTCTTAGTACCTGATTCAGGTGGCGAGCTTAATATTTTGTGATTCATAGCTGCAAATGAACCAAGCCGTTCATGAACAAGTTTTGAGTTCGGCTCCTTGGGGGCTTGACTAGCACTCAGTTCATTTACTTATGAATTGAGGTTGAGAAGAATTTTTGGGCTCATTTACAAAACAAGCCGAGCTTGAACATCATAAGTAAGCTCGTGACATGCTCATGAATGGCTCGTCTAGTTATTGTGTATATTTTAATATGTTTATGAATATATCATGAAATAAATACACAAATCTCTGTATATTTCAATGGTTCAGAGAGCAACTGAGGCATAAATTCGAGTGGATCTGAGCCTGAGCATATGCACTTTTAAACGAAATTGAGCCGAGTGTGAGCAAGCCCAGAATGGATACGAGCCGAGCTTAATTAATGCTCGGTGTCGGCTTGGATCATTTGAATTCCTAGCACGTATGGTATTTCGTTATAGGAGGATTTGCTGAGCCATTGACTCCATGGTGGCTTGATTAAACCCTGAAAGAGAAAGTGTTGTCTTGATTCTATAGTTCCGTGAGATCTTTCCATCAGTTGCTTTTTTTACCAAAACCTACATTACAAATTTTGCAGAAGATAATTGGAACCCATTTGTAGCAGCAATCAAACTGCAAGAAATGCCCGTTACATGAAAACTACACCCCTAAACCTGCTCTTTTTTTAACTTTGGAAGGGGATAGCAATGAGGTTTCATCCATGCCTCTACCAATTCAAAGTTTGCGGCATTCTTTTATGGTAGTCGCCCTGTAAAGGAGGTTTTCTTGCACGTAGCGAGTGTAGGTGCTTCCTATGATGACAGTACACATACTTTGAAAGATCATTTCTTCGTAGTAGTTTAATCGCGTCATTGAGAGAATGAGAGGGAATGGTCCCTACCGTTAACAACAGCAACAGAAACTTCTAGTTTTTTGTTTGTTTTTTTTTTGGTTAAGAAGACCGAGACTTCTATATTTTATTGATTGATACGTACGAATTTTTGGAAAAAATTAACGAAAGTGGATTTATGCAGTAAAAAAAAGGGTAAAATTCTGGTCCGTTCACTTTTTGAAGTTTTTAATTTCTCCAGTCAAGTTTTTTTTTCAACCGGAAAAAACCACTTTTCAAAATATTGTTCCAAAAATACTATCGTCTCCTTCAACAGTTCCGATAACACACTATAGATTCGAAAATCACCATTATTGGGCAACAAAACGGAGATCGACTTGAATCATTACCTACGAAACTTTAATAAAAATGTGTTTGGTTGGAAGATTTTCACAGTAAGGACGAAAGCGAAAAAAGATGAATAAGAATGCTTACGATGGAGGAGAAGTAAGAAGAAGACCGAGGAAGGACATGGTCTGTTTTATTACAATTTTGAACTGCAGTACAAAATTAATGTAATATAATTGATGAACCGCGGTACAATTAGATTAGACAGTTAAACTATTGAACCATGGTGTAAAATTAATGCAATAAAATTTATGAATCACGGTGGAAAAATAATGACCTCCGTAGCGCGTCTACGATTCATTAAAGGTATCATAGTCATTTTACCACTAAAAATAACTTTTTCCGATTGAAAAAAAAAATAATGCTTTAATCATTAAAATTTTCAAAAAAGGGACATGTCCGTAATTTTTCCTAAAAAAAGATGCATATTAAGAAGTTGAAAATTTAAGAAATTGGGTTGGCGTGCAATTTATCCTTTTAAAAAAAGCAATATGCGTACACGACATACTGTGACCAACGAGAACTTCATTGTATCCTAAACACGATTCACAAGAACCTATAAGGGCAAATTTTGTGAAAACGTAACTTATTAGGTGCCTTCGGTGTTGTTTGATTCTGCCACTTAGTAACCATTTAAAATTTCAAATTTTAGATAAAATTGTTGGCTTCTTTAGGCCTCGTCAATTTTATTTTTGTAAACACGTTTGGAAAACTATTTCAAAACGCTATTTTTCATAAACAGAGTAGTTGTAAACGTAATATATTTTTAAAACGCTACAAATTGGAGCGTTTTAAAACACTCCACATTTTTAAAACGTTGCGTTTTAAAACGTTGCATTAAAACACTTTTAAAGAGTAAACGTAACATTTTTTTACCAGCATTTTGATCAAAACGTTCCACCAAACAAGCACTTTATACTTGATGACAATTTGGTTAATAATATATAATACTCCCTCCGTCCCTAAATTATCGTCTTAATTGGTCCGACATACAGATTAAGAAAAAACTATTAATTTGATTATTTATATTGGTTTAATGTGTAGTTTCCTTTAAAGCTCATGTGTATGTGACCCATAATTAAAATAGAGTAAAAAGTAATGATAAAATGGTAAAAGTGATGTTCTAAAAAGGTAAGTTTCAAATTAAATAATTATTTTGGACAGACAAAAAAAAATTATAATGATAATTTAGAAACGGAGGGAGTATTATATATTCATCGTATGAATCACATAAGCATGATACATGATGCTCACCAACAGTTGAATGTTTTCACGAGGAAATCAAAGTGGGATAAATTCTGCTCCAATAAGTAGGCATTCAAGACACTCCAACAAATAAGAATTTACATATCTATTGAATAGTATGACTTGATTATCTATATAAAGGTCAAAGTCTTCCGACGAAGTAATATATTAACCATTAACATGGTAATAATAAGAGTTTCAGATATTTAATCAGTTAAGTAATCAAACCATCTAACTAGAAAATTGTAGAATTCAGAAATTTGCATTTATTTTATTCATTTCTCCTCATATCACTCTAAGAATTTACATTGATTAATACATGAGCCATGATCGAGGTGCTACTTACATAGAACTACATCTTACAAATTTAATTATTTGAGGTGGCATGACTCCATCATGAACTCATTAAGGTTGTTCTTGCAATTTCCATGCATGATCACCATAACCACCACTGCTGCCACACATGATCAGTTCCCTCCATTATTTCCGTTGTTACCCCCTCCATAACCACCACCTTTGCCTCCTCCATTACCGCCTCCTTTGCCTCCACCATAACCACCGTTACCACCTCCATAACCGCCGCCTTTGCCTCCTCCATTACCACCGTTACCTCCTCCATGTCCAGCTATGCCTCCACCATAACCTCCGTTACCACCTCCATAACCGCCGCCTTTGCCTCCTCCATGCCTCCTCCATGACCACCACCACCTCCTCCATGACCACCACCACCTCCTCCATGACCACCACTACCTCCATGACCACCGCTACCTCCTCCATGACCACCACTACCTCCTCCATATCCGCCGCCACCTCCATAACCGCCTTTGCCTCCTCCACTACCATAGCCGCCTACCCCATCTGTGCCCACCCAAACATAAACAAAAAGATTACTTTAGCAAATAATCATTCTACTCTTTGTCGATCAAGATTGCATGGCTACACGTTGCTTGGAATCATTTAAAGAGTAGACCGTTTTGATCAAAAGCTGTTAGTTCGACGATAAGCCGTTTAATGAGCTTATCTTTTGTTTAAAAAATGAAGAAAAAAGTTCAGCAAAAACTCAAAATCCCATGTGCACACTTACTCTTTTGCTCATCTTGAGATGGTTCTTCTTGGACTGCTGAAGAAATGAGAACTAGAACAAGTAAAACAACAAGAAAGGCATATGCCTTAGACATCACTATGTATAAATATATAAGCTCTTAACTTTTCTTTATGCGATACTACAAGATGTATATCAATCTCTTTTTGAAATGTCTCTTTTTCTAGCTACCTCTATTTATAATGTGCCAGGAGCCGATCAACGACACGAAAAATAAGTGAAATAAATTAAAGTTAAATATACATTGTGGTTGAGCGTTAAAAGTTTGGATTGTTATATTCAATTCTAAGCGTTTAGCTATATGATACGATTACGACATACTACCGTTATTTTCTAAATATAGTTTTTTTTTCTTTTTAGGCGGTTCTAATAAATATGTTTACTATAGTTGCATGGTATGGCTAATGAACACAAGCGCAGTGAATTCCAGTAGCCTTTGGAATTTGGATATAGTCAAGCACTCACGCGTTGGAGTTGTGCGCATTGGGCCTTTGGGGGAGTTCAGATCTTCATGTAGAACAAGTGACCGAGACATATTTGAGCAAAGCGTTAGGGAAAAGTTCGAAGTTAAAGGGGTCAAGCGACAGTTTCTGAAAATTGGAGCGGCGGGTTGCTTCGCAGTTTTTCCATTAGTTTCCGTTAAGCACTAGTAGAGAGCACCTAACGGTCGGCAGAACTTTAACAGAGCGTAACTTTTGCATCCGGATGAATTACGGGACCCGCCGCATATCAAATCGAAGCTCTCGACGAGGTCTACAAGATTCATCGGATTTACCCTGTGACTAGTTCATTTTTAGCTCAAAAAACGCTATTTAGATGTTGTTTTGGCCCTCTGAAGTTTTAGGGTTTTTCTGTCATTTTTATTTATTATTTTCCTTTTAGGGTTTGGATTGTTAGGGGATATAAATAACCCCTTTAAACCTTATTTCGGGAGCTTTAATAAAAATTCGACTTTTCTTCAACTTTCTTGCTTGTGCTTGAAACCCTAAAGCCGTCATAGGCTTTGTTAAGGAATTTCTCGTGGAAAGAGTTCCTTATTGTTATTACCGCTGCGTCAGATCTCCTGTACCACTTGTGTGTATCACTGGTGTACCACTTTTCATCTCAACCATTGGTTAAGATGTAATAATTGGGATACAATGGTAGAGATAAAAAGTAGTACACCAGTGATACACACAGATGATACAGGAGATCTGAACGCGCTTTGGGGGTGCGTCCCCAATTGGGGTTATGAATTTTCAGATTTCCTTATTTGATATATATATTTTTTCCTTATTTGATATTGTATCATGTATATAGATAAGGCCATAATAAATCGCAAGAGTTCATTGACCCAAATTTCTCTCTCTCTTTACTGACAGACTGACCGACTAACTGGACTGACCGACTGACCGACAATGTGTGAGTTGATCAACTCACCGAAAATGGGCAACATTAGCAAAGTAATTTTGGAGCATTCTTGAAATGGAGTTACATCTGGACATTTATCAGCTGTTATATAAATAGTCAAAATCTGTAGTCAAAATTTCCATAAAATGGGCTCCTATTTTCTTCCCAGTGTTTGCTCACTCTTTGTTGGTAAGCCCTACTTTTCCGCTCAATCGGTAGAAACTTAAGGTGCATTCAAACGGCCACGACACGGCACGTAATGGTTACTAGAATATTATTAATAAAAATAAAATGATATTTTTATATTTTAATTTTTTAAAGTTGATTTTTTAAATCAAATATCTTAAAATAGAATAATAAACTTTTTTATCTGGAACAGAGGGAGTATATTTATTCCGTGCAAAAATAAAATTATTTGGTGCATTTCAAAATAGAAAAAATATATTTTGTCACCGTATATTTTTGGAGCAAAATATATCGTCACTGTAGTTTCAAAAAAAGTTTCAATTTGTCATTATCATTAACTGTCATCCATTTTTTAACAAAATTAATCAGCTCCACTAAATTTTTTAAAATATGTTGGAAGATTTTTAATGGAAACTGAATTTCGAAATTACGGTGTGTAAGGTAAAGTTATTTATAACTGTTATTTTTTCTAAACGAAAATTTCTAAGCGAGCTTTTATTTGGAAGTAATCCTGATATGAAATCTTCAAACAAAAAATTAAACATTGTTAAAAAATAATTCTATGAAGAAGATAATTATTCATGAAAAAAAGAATCTTAAACACGGCATATTAACTTTCATACTTCTCTGTTCGACCAAAAAAAAAAAGTGAACTATTAACGTGAAACATCTCGTCGACTCTTTGGCTAGGGATTATATGTTATCTATTATATGTCGAATTACAATTTTTTTATTTTTTTATAATCTTATACTACAATTTCATTTAAAGAATTTTTTTTAACAAATATTAATAAAAAATAAGTTTATAGTTTTTTAATCAATTCTTTCATACAGTAAGAGTTAATTCAACAAATGACACTTGCTGAATAGAGTTAATTGATTGGACTTCTTTTAAACTCAACATATTTTTGTTTCCATATTATTTTAATTTTATTATTCTATTTTAAAATATGGAAAAATGTGTAGAGTAATTAATTAATCGAAAAAAATTCTCTGTACTTTTTTTTATTTAGACAATATATCTTACCCTTCTTGGGTTGATGTTTATATTTCAATCTTTCTTCCTTTTTGTTCATAAAATACTTTTTCCGTTTGAAACAAAAAATTTAGTAAACAATTTTGAAATGTTTTACATAATGAATCTAATTTCAAAAACTATGCCTATAATTTTCATAACATTTAATTTTTATCCTCCACTTGTGATTAAGTATTTATGTAATTATGATCAACTCTAATAACATTAATATATCTATTAATTATTATATTTTTCAAATGTAGACTTTTTAGGTGAAACGGATGGAGCATCTTCTTTCCTTATGCCTCAAAACAAAAAACAAAAATATTTCTTAATAATTTTAGAACTGAAAAATAATCTACTTTCTAACACCAATTAACTATCATCAAGAATCTCACAACATTTTTAAAAACTTTAGGAGAGGCAATTAAAATTAATTTTATTAAAAATTAGATGACAGCTAGTGATAATAGTGACATTAAGTGCTCGTTTGTTGCAGCTTATTTGAAGTGACTTTTGGTTTTGAAAAGTCATATTTAGAGTGTTTATTTCAGCTTCTAAATCAAAAGCCAACAAGTAAGATATAACACCCTTTATGCATTGAAAAGTCAAAGCCAAAAAGCTAAAATTTTAAGCTTTCTTGGTTTTTTTTTAAATGAAGACAACTATTCATTAATAAATATTTGATTATCCTCATTTCATCCTTTTATGAAATATACATAAAAATATGAATACTAATTTTCAAGTTTTTTTAACAAATAATTATAACAACTCATAAGCAGCTTTTCAACAACTGTAACAAACAATCTATCATACAATCAGTCACAAGTCATTCAGCCACCAACTTAAGCTATCAGCTATAAGTCATAAGTCATCAACCACAACAAACGAGCCCTAAATGCATCTCCTTTTCAATGTACATTAACAATTGGTACCAATGATAAGTGATGACGCGTGATGAAACATAAACATTGGTTAATGTAATTTGAAAAAAAAAATGATTTTCTTTTTCTCAAAATATTAGTCTTCTTCATTTTTTTAAGAAGTTTTTTGAATGATAGAAAAAACAAAAGCAAAAACTTAAAAAAGGATCTGGTATGAATATTTTTTGTAAGACGAACCTTCTGACATAACTCACTGTGTATTGACGGACTGAACTTTGAGAAAATGTGGCTCAATTTTATGAATTAGAATCTGTAAAACGTCTTACAGGAGACATATTCTTTATCTATGGCTAATATATCTGGCCATAATTAATACCACAGGTAAAAAAATAACTGAAAACACAAGTCCTCTCATATAGTTAAAGCATCTCCATTGTATCTTCTTAGGGGTTCTTCTTATTAAGAAGATATATTATACAATAGGAGATATATTCTTATACATTCTATGTTGAAAATGGGGACTTCTTAGGGTTCTTCTTGCCAAGAAGAGATCAACACACAATGGGGGAGCTCTTCTTAGGAGAGCCAACTAGGAGAGAGGAGAGATTTTCTTCTTCTTGAAGAAGAAGAAAACCAATAACTAAGAATACCACTCGCATGAAGGGGCGGTGTGGTGCACCGCTGCCTCACACATGGTGCGTGCACCACACGCGCGAAAATGGAGCATGAGAAGGCGCATCAGGTGGGTCCCATATCTGCAGATTCTCTTATTTATCTGATTTTTCAGAAGAAAAAAATATTAAATCTTAATGTTCTAAATTTTAGCCATTGGGTGTGGGGTGGGGGTGGGGGTTGTCTTGATAGACTAGGGGGTGGGGGCTTCAACGGTTGGGTTGGGTTTTATTTTTATTTTTTAATTTTTTAAAGCTTTTTTTCTTCTTTCTTCCCTATAAATATACTACCTCAACCTTCTTTATTTTCTCCATGACTTCTTCATTCTCTCTTCTATTTGTTCATTATCTTTCCTAAAAAATCAATTTCTCTACATACTTGTAACACCAGGAATTGCATATTTGATTAATTATGCATTAAGGTGTATTAGAATTAATAGTTATGTGCTACGTGTTATGATTAATGTATTTTATGTTGTGAACTTGAGTAATTGTCTTATGAGAGTTCAGTTGTGCTCAAGATATATTAAACTTGATGTGTGATGTGTTTAAAGTCCACAATGTGACATTAGTTTTGTTGGTTATGAGTTATAACCACCTTTGAATAAAAAAGGATTTGTTAAGCTAGAAAAAAATTATTTTCGGCTAAGTTGACCCTAAGTTCAGCCTTGATGACTAAGGGACCATTAGGATTAACTTGAAATTGTTTTAGAATGAGTTTTGTGTAGCATTGCACGTGCTTGAATCCGATTTTTAGTTCAGGCCACGTATTCCCGCAGGCCATAAGCAACGTGTACTAAAACGACCGGGTTAATATCAGTTTTGATACCCCAACTTTACCCGTTTTTCAGTTTTCATACCCATTGTACCTAGACAATCAAATTAAAGCCAAACGTTTCCAAAATCGATCAATTTCAATCCCAATCGTTAACTGGCTGTGAAGGACTAACGGATGACCTGCTATCCTAGGTTGGAAATCGGCTTGCCACAACCATCTTTTTTTATAGGTTATATGGACCGATGCCTGCAGCTTCATCTAGGAGAAAAGAATAATAGATATGCCAGTCATTAGAAGGAAGAACCACCATAAAAATCTTCCTCGTGCATCATCTTCTGCAAACCTATGAACGAGGGCTAACAATCCTGGGTTAGGTCTCCCTTGATCTTTGTTCTTTTGTTGATTGATGAGTTCTCGGTTAAGCGAGTAAATAATGCCACAGATAATGCTACTCAATTTAATGTGCTTTGAATTTAGGGCCTTTGATGGAAACACGAGTTGTTATTCAATTGGCCACCTTAGCTCAGCCCCCACAAGGAGAAAGACTCCATTTTTTCCATCTCATTGCCAGGTCCACATTCTACGCACTCTTACTGGTCCTAGCTATCGACCCTTCGCCCAAAATAAAGGTCGCCATTGTTCCAAGAGAATGCTTCCTCTACCTTTTATAACCAAGGTTGTGTCAAAAATCCAAGCTGTAGGCTTGAATTTGTTGAGGTGGTTGTGGAGATGGGTTGTTGGATCGACAATGGAGTCTCATCGGACTGCTTTCGACTGGAAACGAGCCTGGAGTGAAGATGGATCTGTTACAGATCACGACGGTTGAAGATGACATCGGCTAGGACTCAGAACAGAAACAAGACCCACGACTTGGTCGCGAAGCCGGAGATGAAGTCGAATGAGATTGAAGGAGGCTGGCGGCTGTGACGGTGATGCTTCGGAGACAGAAAATAACAGAGATGGCGACGCCCGACAAAATCGAGCTCGCTGCTACTTTGTGTGAGATGGAGAAAGGGGTTTTGATCGGATGAGAGATCGAAGATGGGGCAGAAGGACGGAGAGGGATGGATCTGGAGAAGACAAACAGAGTTGGGAGCTGGTACGGCTATGGAGGGGCTTGACCGGACATGATGGGCATAGATGGCAGATGGGTGATGACGAATTGGAGAAGTCGGGATACTAGAAGTCAGCCGTTAGTCCTTCAGCATTTAATTGGTTGCTAAGCCAGTTTCTAACCTAGGATAACAGGTCAACAGTTAGTCCTTCACGGCCACTTAACGATTGTGATTGAAATTGATCGATTTTGGAAACGTTTGGCTTTAATTTGATTGCCTAGGTACGATGGATATGAAAATTGAAAAACTGGGTAAAGTTGGGGTATCAAAACTGATATTAACCCAAAACGACCACACTTTTATGTAGAAAACTCGGAATTGAAATCAGTTTAGTTCGTTAGAAACTAGACTTCAATGGCTTTTTAACCATAGTTTATTTGTAATTTTCAAATATGCAGATCATCTCGGGCACGTTTTTTAAGTTGACTAAAATTATTGGATAGCATTTGGGCTAATTGGGTCTATTGGGCTTTTGGGCTTTGGGCCCACTTTGATTCTTTTTAGAAAAAAATTACAAGTCGGTACATCTTTTAAAATATGTTTTCAAATGAATCCACCTATTTTTTGCCCATATCTTTTAGGTACAATTTTGGGACGAAAGTACGTCTCTGCCCCCTACCAGTTTGTCCCACCATTACAGCCTCTTTCCCCCAAACTCGATTCCATCTCTCTCTCTTCCTGCATCCAGCAAGCCCCGTATCCCTCTCTTCCATCTATCTCTGTTCCAGCCGGATCATCAATGAATGACATGGTTGAAATTAGTATGTTAGTTATACTGATGATGACAACCCTTTACAACACACACACACACACAAGAAAACAAACAAAAGCGGACTAGACCACTAGATCTACTTCCCCAGATCTCCTTCATTTCCCCTCACCTCATTTCAAAAAAAGGACATCGAATCATCTTTCCTAAACCCAACCCTAATTCAATCAATCGCATTCCTGAATCTCCCCTGCTCAATTATAATGCCCTTATAATCCCATGGAAAGATTATTGTAATTTTCCATTAGATCAGAGGGAGATCCAACTTTATAAATTAAATAAAATGGGGGCTTATGAGTCCGTTCAAGTCGCCAACGACGACAACGGCGACGCCGAACAAGAAAATAACGGAGACAACGAGAGAAGAGAATTGAGTGAACATCATGACAACAAGAGCCGGAATTGCTACCTTGAGTGAACAGACCTAGCAAGAATGGTGGGTGATAGAAATAGTGGAGATGGCGGGGTTGGTGACAGGGAAGGGAGGTCCTGGTGCCTTGGCATCAACCTAATGCATGGATTGTCAACTTGATGCCTAGATTTGTCAACCTGATGCCTGGATTCAGCATTTTTGAATTTTTTTTGGTCTTCCTGATGCCAAGCCTTGGCATCACTGCATCGGTATTTTTGAATTATTTTTGGTTGAATAAACTGTTAAAACCGTCCTAATGTCAAGCCTTGGCATCAGCATTTTTTGAATTTGTTTGGTCTTCCTGATGCCAAGCCTTGGCATCAGCATTTTTGATTTTTTTTGGGCTTGAATAAACAATGAAACAGTCCTGATGCCAAGCCTTGGCATCAACATTTTTTGGTTTTTTTAAGCCGGATCAGATTTATCTTCATTAATGGCATTTTTGTCATTTTGCACCCAATTTGTAGGTATATGAAATGTCCAAAAATTTAATGGACCTAGATGAAAAGATATTTCTAAAATTGTACCCACTTGAAATTTGCCCTTCTTTTTATTGAATCAGCCGCAAGAGATAAGAGAAAACTCATCTCTCCTTCTATCAAATGAGTCGTCCTCCATTGTTGGGGATTTAGAGTTTCGAGCGTCCAAACTCAATTCGTTAACAAATATCTATCTTTTTTTAATTTTGACTCCACATGTGTATTGCACGTGTTGCGGGCTATATTTATACCCGAATATTTTATGTTTTCATCGATATTTTTCGGAGGAGGTAAGTTACTACTCCCCTCATTTTCTTGTGTATGCAATAATATGTGATACACATGATGTTTCTATGGGGATATATTAGTTAACGGGTAGAAAATATACTACTTGTTAATTGTTTTGAACTTTTAGTCGGTATACGTGTTTGTAGTAAATAATTATTTTGTTTTATCAGTAAAATAGCCGATAGGAGTGATATAGGGTGATACTGCAAATGGTCTTTTACTATTTTACGACCCAAAAATTATGGAGTTGTAATTATTAACGCTCTGGGATTTGTTACATTGAATAATTGACCCTATGGAGTCAAGTTTAAGTGAAATAAATTATATAGAGTAGTGTAACTATCTCCTACGATGTTTATAATTTATTTATGGGATGATTATACCTTTATAGAAATTACGATGCGATAATAAGAAATTGTTATTTGATGTTTATGGGTTAATAAATAATTAGCGATTGTGGCACGAAAGTATTGTAGTATTATAATTGACCCTACATGGTTAATTTGTGTGACAGTACATTATCAAATAAGGGAATATTATATTAGTCCCTACGTGGTAAGAATATTATTGTGGAATTGTAATTAACTTTACGAAGTTAAATTGGAATTGACTAATAGTTAAGTCAACTGAGTAGTTTAGTTTCGACATGGAATTAAAGTATTTTAAATGATATTATTTCTAAGATGAACTTATTACATTTTGGGAATAATTAGCAGCGTGTAAATTGAGGATTGAATAGATGCTATAAGATATGAAAATAGTATCCAAAAATTTAATTACGTGAAGTTGTAACAACTAATGTATGTTCGTATGCTTGTACTGAATGGCAGGTAGATTCGTACTAGTTATAAGTATAAATAATTATATGTCAATGGATTGACATTGCACCTATTTAATAACAAATATCTTTTGAGTTTGAGACTTAGTAAAAGAAGTGTTTAAGATAACATAGATTAGGTTAATCGTGGGTGTGTTACGAGACTTATATCAAGAGTTAAAGTGCTCATAAGTATTGTTTGACACAAATATGTATAGCGAGAACGAGAACTTGTTCTTATCATCATTTGTACACCATTTTGATACATGATAGTTATGAACTAAAATATAAGGTTTATGGATGATATAAATTGTCATTGATAGCAAGTTGGTGTATTGTGTGTAGTAGAGCCATTGACCTACTCTTGGGCTATCTAATGTTAAATACTCATAGATAGCTAGTGACATCTTTATATGTTATAAGATATAGTGTTCAAATACTAGTCAGTAGTCGCGTAGTATTTTATGATATAATAAGTACTGTTGACCTATATTAGTGATTGAGCATTTACGGACTCAACTATTGTGTTTTGTCATGGGTAGAAGGACTAGAGAACTACCCATGTATTGAACTTGGTGTCTAGTAGCTTCAGACGCAATTACGATTCCAAGGTAATGTGTGGTTACCTTTGCTTTTTATGAATAATATAGATTTAATGGTCTGTTTGAGATTGTCATAAGAAAGTCTAGTATTTACGGACTTGTCTTTTATAATAGGTGTTTGTGGTAGGACATGTGGCCTACTCTTTTGTTGTTGAATATTTAGTACTTACAAACGTTACATTCGTTATCGTTGAGATGATTTATCTATAGTGTTAGTTTTAAGCAAATACATGCTTGATATGTGCGTTGAACTCTCATACTTGGAACTCAACAACTGTATTTATTTATGAGCAAACATTCATGCATGCTTGGTATCTGTGTTGGGTTCCTATGCTTGGAACTTAACAGTTGTGTTTATTACAAGTAAACATCTACTTATGCATCGCATTGATTCCAACTGGCCTTTATGGTTGTGTCGACAATAGACGACAATAGTCTTTACGAAAGTTAAATCTCGTGATCGCTATGGGTTGTTGCATGGGTCTCTCCCTTGTTATCGGCCATAACAAGGATGTAGCCTTTGTTAGAGTAATTCGCATGACAGATAAAAGGCTAGACACTTGAGTAAAACTCAGGGTAATGACTCATGGTTAAGTCCCAAGGTCATTGGCTCTGAATACTATTGTGTTCAGACATGGATACTGATTCTAGATACTATTGGGTTCAGACATTGGTTCAGCATGTGTACACACATGTTTCAGTATGTGTACTACAACAGCTACACAACTATGGTAATTGAAAGGTAGGACAAGATAAAAACTCTCATGTAGTTGTATATCCTGGTTTATGTGTTTAATTACGTTGGGTCAATATGCATTATAACATGATCAACGTGATGTGTGCAAGTATATGTACATCTATACTTGATTGACTGATATGATGTTTATATGTGCATAAAAGCATGGCATGTAGTTGCACGTAGTAACTTACTGAGTTATCACTCACCCCGTGTTTGTTTACTTTAGTGTGCAGTTATCCAGGAATTTGATCTAGTGAGATCAGAAATTCCCGTGTGATTGGTGAGATACGTGAGACCTAACAGGTTGTTGAGTTATAGCTCCTAGAAGACTTGTTTTCTATAGCAGTGAGGACGGAAATGTATAGAGTTATCTAGACTCTACATTGGGTTTTGACTGTTACTGGTGTATTATATTTCACTAGTTGGTTGGCCTGGAACCATTGTGTTTAGTTCACGAGTAATAGCTTTTTAACTTTTGTTTTCATGGCTTTTCAAAAGCAGTGGTGTTTATATTATTTACATGAGTAATTATGTTTTATCAGGTGTATTTTTGTTTAGCTCGTAATTAATAGGGGCTTTGCAGGTGTTTTATGTGTTTATTAGGCGCTCAACCGATGCTCGTATAAAGATTGAGGGTCGGGGTGCTACAATACTTATCATCCAAATTGATCCAAGGGGTAATCATTTTTTTTTCAAAATTTACTGAATTCTTCAGATTTTGAAGAATATCAAAATACTCAAAACTCTCGTGCTCCTGAGAATGTTCAAAATTCTCAAATTTCATCTACTCCCCAATACCGCCTAACTTTCCAACAATCCAAATATTCCCAAATTTTCAAATTTCTACATGCCTTCAAATTTTGGAAATTTCCAAAATTTTCAAGTTTCTCAAACTATTGGGAATTCATCTAGTAACGTTCCTTTTCCTCCGAATTATTGGCAACCTACGGGAAACCACACTTTCATGCCGCAAGGTCCACCTCGTGCGTTTTCTCCATTTTTACATATCTTCGAATGACTTATGTCTTAACTTATAAATTAATTTATTTATACATAATATTTAAATATGAAATATATTAAATAAAGTTAAATAAATTTATTTGTTGAGAAGTATAAAAATAAGATTGAAGTGTAAAGTTAATGAGGTGACAGTGGGATCTAGTTAAGAAGATGTGTAAGAAGATTAGGAATGAAAAAATATATTATTCTTAAATAAAATAAGAAGAGAAAAATGTGTAGGTGGTAGTGAAACTCAGCTAAGAAGATGTATAAAAATAATGCACATTGGAGGTGCTATAAGAGCATCTCCAATGTTAAATCTTCCTACACGTCTTCTTAGTTGGGTCTTACTGTCACATACACACTTTTCTCTTCTTACCCACTTAATAATATATCTTCTCATTGTATAATATTCTTACCCAAAAAAATATATATATTAAATTCAGCGCCCCCTAACGGGTCACACACACATTTGAAATCACAGTACTTGTTTGAGATTGGAGACGTACAGGCCAATCGCTTTTGTCGGAAATTAAGGAGTATCGAGATCAGAGCCTGAACCAACAAATCAAATTAGATCCCCTTGAAATCCTCTATTGTAGGGGTGTGCATGAGCCCTATGCCACGAACTTTTGTAATATCTGGTATGACTGTATGAAGCCCATCAAATGGCAGACATCAATTTTAAAAGCCCAGTACAGCCCATGGGCTTCAGTAGACGGGCTTCGATGGGCTCTGATGGATTGTCTTGTTTTGTATCATTATATGAAACTCAAGATATACCAAGTACTTTTGAACAGTTATAAAATGATTTAATTCAATAAGAAAAAATGGACTTTTGGGGCATAGTGATTAAGGACTTTGGTATTTTGTGCAAGCATGAGGGTCCATTCTTAACCATGTAGCAAGAATAATTCCAAAAAGCTGGTAAATGTGACTTTCAAATAAAGGGATTAATTAAAAAGAAAATATTGATAATGTTGATAATGTTAATACAAAAGAATCTTTTGGTTTCAATATTGATAATGTTGCCTTTAAAAAAGAAAATATAATTTAAGAAAATAAATATTTTAAATGGTGAAAAACAAGGATGGGTCGGATTGGGCATAACGGGCAGGACGAATTTGAGAGCCAAGTAGTGCGGGCATTGATGGGCTTGAAGGTCATTTTCTCACCCCCTACTCTGTTGTTTCACCAAATATCGGCTAGAACCTTGAAAGATACTCCAGTAAACCCACTCTTAGTACCTCTTGGTTACAAACTAGCTAGTTGGTAAATTAATCAAACCTTATTCAGTAGTAATCTAACCTTCGTTTAAAAAAAATCTCATTTCTATAATTAACTTTTTTAATATGTATCACAAAAACAAAAACATAATTATCCATGTGAATACTTAATCTAGAAATATATAAAAGTTTAACATGTTATTAAAAAAAAATTGATTTATCAAATCAAACTACGTGTAATTTTGGTAGAGATGAAATAATAATTGTGAGAACATGAGGTACAAGAGTTGAGAATGTGTACGGAAGGGACCCAACCTGGAAGGTCCCACGTGGACGACCTCCGACGTACATGTATATACAAGATGGTTTACGAGCATTGCACAAGGCAAGATGTTAATCGGGTTGGACCTAACCCTATAGGGTTGTGCCCCTGCATGACCACGGGTTAAACGGGCCACTAAAATTGCATCTCTAGGCCTGACCCTGCAGGAATTGGTTTAAACGAGCCCTGAATAGGTCACACCTAAAAATAATGATGCTTTTATTTAAATTTACAATTCAAAATTACGTAATAAACGAAGTGACGGACAACGATCAAAAACACAATCCAAAATAAAATAAATTCATATGACGAGTTAACAACATCACTTAAGTGAATAAATTCAAAACACAAAATAACTTCAAGTACTAATCAAAAAATATGAAACAAGTCATTCGAAACCAAGCCTTCTTTTAAGAAAGCATTCTTCAACATAATTATCCTCTTTAGCTACAATAATAAAATAACATAAATTAATTGTTGGTAAGAAGTTATTACAATAAACTATTTAAATCAAATAGTAACGTATATATATAAAAACAATTACCATAAACAACCTTGTAGCCAACTACGAGTACGAATAAAGGCTTGCACATGATCACCATGAACTATATATCTATTAAGAACACGAACTCCAATGCTAAAAGCAGACTCATATGCCACAATCGTCATAGTAATGCCTAGTTAGAGATGTTAATCGGATTGACCCTAACCCCATAGGGTCGACCCTGTAGAGGTGCAACCCTATATATAGGGTCAACCCTTGAATTTAAACGGGTTACTTTCTCTCGACCCTAACCTTTTCTAGTTTTGATTTAATAGATCGAGTCGGCTATGCGGTCATCAGCCCTTTTTACATCTCTAGGCGCTTATCCTTGTAGGTTGCCACACATCCCCGCATATACGTACCCATGGTTTCCTTGCATCCACAGAAAGGAATAATAATCAGACACCATTGGTTTCCTAAGCTCGCAAGTCGACAAGCATGCTCGACCACCACTACGATGGTCACTCGTTGGGGACTTTGCCCACCATAATGTTCACTTACCATATATTAAGAAAGGCTACCAGAGGGTGTTAATAGAAGGAAAACCTTCTGGTCACGTCGAAGGAGTTGTCACACAGCAGTCCTATCGTAATTAATGAAAAGCAAGCACCACCATCACACACCGGTCCATCGCCATAAATGTTAATTAAAGTTCTTTTTTGGACATCCGCTAGGGAAGCTTCGCCAAATATATGTCACATGACTATTAATGTGGACGAAATCGGGCTTAGGCCTTGTCCCCACCGTTTCCACAATAAAAAACCCCCTAAAACTCTCAAAGTAAGGTTAGACTCTCTCTCGACTCCCAAACCCTTGCATCAGTGCAATACCTTTGTGACTCCAATATTATCTTTGGCTTTGATCTTTCCCCACATGTGAAAGCTCACGATATAGTTGATTCATACTCATTCTCACACTTGAGGGTTTGTTGGGCCAACCCACAACACTCTCACGGTGTCTTTAGTGATTTCAGATATAGGTGTACATCGGAACCACCAAACCGAACCAAACCAGTTGGTTTGGTTTGGTTCGGTCGAAAATCGTTCTGTTTCGGTTTCAAATATTAGAAAATCACTCGGTTCAGTTTGGTTCTCGGTTTTTAGTATCAAACCAAACCAAACCTATTATATATTATATATTATGTATATAATATATAATATATATTATATAACATTTGTTAACTATTCTGAACCTTTAGATTATATGATATGCATAATATAAATCTTTGTTTTAGTCATTATATATATATATATATATATAAAAACGAGTGGCTTGATTCGGTTCGATTCCAAGTCTTCTTCGGTTTGACTTGGTTTGAATTTTTTTGAACAATTAAGGGATAGTTCGGTAAACCAAACCAAACTAAACCAAACCACGTGTACCCTTAATTTGGGGTTGCAAACTTGCAATGAGTTCATTGAATTCATTGAGTTCGTCCTCAAAATATATAGTCAAATCCAGATATCTGAGAACGATCACCGAGCCAATTGCCACATGTCTACCCGAGCCTTGACACTATCAAGCCATTTTTTGCTCATGATCGTGTACTTTATTCAAGTAAAACATAAAGTAATCAAACCAGAATTAAACATAGTAGAACACAAAAACCATAATCATATTATTCGTTATTTCTCCAAATTTATATCACCTCATTATTCACTTTTTACATTGATTGATACATGAACTGAGGACTGAGGTGGCATGGCTCCAATGTAAGACTATGCTCTTTTGCGATTTACTTGCATTGCCACCGGTTCAACCACATGATCAGTTCCCTCCATTATACCCACCATTACCTCCTCCATAACCGCCTCCTTTGCCACCTCCATAACCGCCACCTTTGCCTCCTCCATAACCACCGCCTTTGCCTCCTCCATAACCACCATTACCTCCTCCATATCCACCATTCCCTCCTCCATAACCGCCTTGACCACCTCCATAACCGCCTTTACCTCCTCCATAACCACCTTGAGGCCCTTGACCACCTCCATATCCACCATTACCACCTCCGTAACCGCCTTGACCTCCTCCATAACCGCCTTTACCTCCTCCATAACCACCTTGACCACCACCATAGCCACCCTTGCCTCCTCCATAGCCACCCTTACCTCCCCCACTACCATAGCCGTCTACCCCATCTGCGCCCACTGCCCACATGAATGAAAAGTGTTATAGAGTGATGGATATAGCCTCAACCTTGTTTATCTTTGCAATATAAATCTATGCATGCAATAACACAAAAAAACAAACAACAAAATTTTATGAGTATACATACATTTTTGCTCATCTTGAGCAGGCTCAACTTGTACGGCTGAAGAAATGAGAGCTAGAACAAACAGAAGAACCAGAAATGCATAAGCCTTAGACATCATTATATCTACAAGATGGATATATTTTGAATGTTGTAGCCTCTTTCCGTTGCTCCCTCTATTTATAGCATACCCATCGGCGACATGAAAAATAAGAGTCAAAGAGATGCATAAGTTAAAGTCACATATAGATTGTGGTTGGGTGTTAAGACTTTGGATTGTAATATGCAATTCAAATGGGGAACTATGTGATTACGTTATGTTGAATAGTGATTTTGGGGCATCTGGAAAATTAATTGGTCCAAAGTCAAAACTTTCCTTAAATTTGGCTCCTATTTTCTTGCTTGTTGGCTCAAATAGTCAAATGTCATGCTGCTTATGCTTATGGGTATGCTCTCTTCTTCTTAAAATGGATATTTATTTTTTAAATTTTTTTCATCTCAAAATAAGTGTCTATTTTATATTTAAATCATTAAATTCTCTTTTACTAACAATTAAACCTCAATATGAAATTTGTAATACTCTAAGGTGAACAATAAATGTATTTATGTATATGTGATATTAAAATGACTTAATAGTTAACTTCATTCTATTTCGAACCTAGGCGATTATTGTAGCATTCCTCATAAATAAATGGGAAGATTATTCTTAAAAAGTGTTTGATAATATAAGGTATGTGAATACTAATTAATGTAGTATAATTTTCTATTAGTAAGAAATTAAAACAACTAGAATGCAATGATAAAATTAAGACAAACTTGACAACATCGTCTCAAAGTTCACTAAGTACTACTTGTTAAGGATTTTCATGCTTCATTAATGTTATTACTAATCTACAAAATAACTAGTTGTTCATTCCTTTTCAATTTTGATTGAAATTTTTTACTTCTCCAACATCAATAAAGCAAGAAAAAGTCATTAAATTAAAAATTAAAAAATCTATATACTCATATTTTCCTCTGTTTTGCTCTATATAATGAAAGATTCATTTTGATGTATAAATTATTTAATAGATTAATCAATTTCAAAGCATGCTTCAAAAGTGAAAATTAACACAACAATCGTAAATTATAAACTATTATTAACAAATTAAACGAGATGAAAAGAATTAGAAAAACCTTATAAAGAGTCGAAGAACAACGACGACGGAGAGCTAGGAGTAAAAAGAAAAACCTTATAATATAAATAAAAATTTGGGTGAAATTGAAAAGCTTCTAACCCCTCCACTTCCACGCTCTCTTTTTCAACCGCAAAAAGTTATTTTCGAAATAAATGTTTCTATAGAACCCAAATTCAAAAAATATTGTAAATTATCTTATTCTCCATTCTTCTTTTTATTCTCCATCGTCGTTGAATTCGTTGACCCGAATATGCAAAAAAGTATGAAGAGAAAAAGAGTGGGAAGTTGGGTGGCGAAGAAAAACAGACTACTTCTTCGTCACCCTAACTTCCCACTTTTACTTATTCATATCATGTTGTTGGTTGTGTTATTGTTGTTGTTGTTCTTCTTCTTCATTGTGTTTATGTGATTCAAAATAGATTTACTTATGTGTTTTATATCGTTATGCATGTAAATTGTTCGATAAAATGGTTAAATAATTTTTTTTTGTTATTTGACACCTTTTTGAATCTGAATGCTTCAATTTTGAATCATAATGCATTATTTGTGAATTATGATGCATTGATTTGGATTTAGGATACATGAAAAATGCATATAAATTTGAATCATTTGTTGATTGTGCAGTGAAAATAAGGCAGATGAAGATCTATTTTCGTAATGATTAATTTTGCATCATGATGCATCAATTTTGGCATCGCAATGCTAAATTGGAATAGATAATTAAAATTGAAGCATCGCGATGCAAAATCTGATGCATTACGTTGCAAAATTGGATTAGTTGATTAAAAATGACGCATTGCGATGCAAAATTGAATTATATAATTGATTCCATTTAAATTGATGCATCGCGCTATAAAAATTGATGCATCGCAATACATTTCTATAACGCACATCAGACTCATTAGGGTATCATCGTCTTTTTGTCCCCAAAAATGTCTTTTTCTGGTTTAAAAAAAACATGGGACTCGACGGATTATAAACTTTTGAAAGTTGACGGGTCCACAATTATTCCTAAAACTTTAATATATGAAACCAATATCCATCCCTTGGCCGATTTTCCCGGGAGTATATATTTTCTATCTCTTGGGATGAACAAGTACCACTCTGTTTCTCTAACCTCGAATGCTTCAATAAGCTCCCAAGGATTATGCGTGTATGGATCGAACACAAAAATAAGGGTACCCCGATAACCGTTTTCGGAAACCTTTTTACTTAAGTACTAGATCAGTTATTCATCTATAGGTAAAAACTGATACCTACCTATCGGAAGATTATGATAAGAAAAACTCAGGAGGCTCTAATCCTCCATTGTTATTGTTGTTTATGTGGTGTTTCAACATCACTTGGCAACTTTTATACTTGAAAAGAAACCTAAAGAAATCCTAAAACTAAACCTAAAATATAAGTTATCAAAACTAATTAGGAAACAAAAGCTAAAAGAAAAGAAAACAAGTAAGAGTAGGTTTCCTGTAAGACTGTTTTTCTTAAGTTTCTATAAGGTAATTATCTAAACCAATTAGGAAATAAAACATCAACCAAAAAACCCTAAAAATCATGTTTATTGAACCCCCCCCCCCCAATTTCCAGAATTGTTGTTTGGTCCCTCGAATTTGTTTGCAACTCCGTTAATTGTCCAAAGCTTTCAAAATACATACTAACTTGGAAAAATTACGAGTCAGTCCACTTTTTAAAGTTTATAATCGCTATAGTCACATATTTTTTTAACCGGAAAAACTCACTTTTGGACCCGAAAAGAATATGTTACCCTTAATAAGCATGAGACACGTGTAACAAATGACAAACCTTGAATCGCGATGAAAAACATATTCTTCAACTTTAATTTGTACCGCTTTATAACTTATTCATTTATATATCGCGATGCAAAACAATTTTTTCAAATTCATTTGCATTGCGATATATAAATATGTGAACCGCGATACAAAATACATGTTTACTTCAATTTCTGTTTTTAAACTTAAATAATGTAAAAACTAATGAATGTTGGATCCATCGAAATACATTAATAATTGAACTTTGTCAAGAAATACATCAAAATGAAAATTTCCAAATTCTAAGTGAATTGAAAGAGTAGTTCAAAATGAGATTAGTAAAAAGGTTACAGGGAGAGATCAAAGTTTGGGCATGGATCAAATGTCAAGAAATAATTCATCTTGGGTCAATAATGGGTAACTTCGTTGTGATCGAGAAATAATTCATAGATTAGATCCATGTGATTGTTTATCAACAAGTTCCTTCTCAAGCTTTTTTGATCTAAGATTGGTATGTATTCGAGAATCATAAAGCTTGAGAAAGAACTTGATGATAAATAACGGCTGGAATTGGAAATAAATCATATGAAGGGAGCTATGGATGTTATGAATAAAAAAGGAAGAAATGGCACTACATATTTAAAAACGAAATAAGGAAGAAGAAGGGTTGTTTGTCATTAATTTATGGCTCTTTGATATACGTGCTAGCTAGGTAGTTTGCTTTCTTTAATGATGGTTGTTGATATTATGTATCGTAGTATAACAATACCTAAACCGCGGTGCAAAAATATGAGGACCGTGATATATCTTTAATGTTGGCTGTTGATATTGTGTATCGCGGTATATAAATATGTAAACCATGGTGTAAAAATATGTGAACCGCGATGCAAAAAATATGTGGAGTGCGATATATCATTAATGCTAATATTCTGTATCACGGTGTATAAATATGTGAACCGCATCCTGTCGTTATTTCGTAGCATGCCTCAGGCTCATTAAGGGTATTGTAGTTTTTTTGCCTCAACAAGTGACTTTTTTCGATTAAAAAAAAAACATGACAGTAGTGATTATAAATTTTAAAAAGTGAATCGGCCCGAATTTTGCCGTATTAACTTCTTGTCTTGGGCTTCTTCAATTGAAATTTGGGTGCTAATCGACCCGATCCCTACAGTGGATTTGTAATTGGTAAGGGGATAAATTTGGGTCGGTATACTTTCAAAAGTTTTCAATCACTCCAGTCCATTATCTTTTTTTTCAATTAGAACAAATCACTTTGAGGGTGAAAAGACTACGATACTCTTAATGAGCCTAAGGCGCGCTACAAATCACTTCACTCAAATGCACCACGCTGAATCAAATTTTGCATTGCAATGCATCAAATTTTGCACCGCTATACATCGATTTAAATCCATAATCCAATTTTTGCACCGTGATGAATCGATTTAAATCCTTCGTCCAATTTTCGCATGCCGATGCAAAATCATAATGAACCAGACCTTCATGTCCTCCACCTTCTTCTTCTTCCATCTAGTTCCAAAATCATAATGAAGGTGTGGTTCATTATGATTATTCCTCGCAATGCAAAAAATGTGATGCATTGTGGTGTGAAAATTGGACGAGGGATTTAAATCAATGCATCGCGGTGTAAAATTTTGATTAGGTATTTAAATCGATGTATCACGGTGCAAAAATTGATATAATTAAATTAATGCAGCGCGGTGCATTTGAGTTAGTGATCTGTAGCATGTCTCTGGCTCATTAAGGGTATCTTAGTCTTTTCACCCCCAAATGACTTTTTTCGGTTGAAAAAAAAAAAGATGATGAACTAGAGCGATTGAAAACTTTTGAGAGTGGACGAGTCCAAATTTACCCCTATATTTTTGGGTAATTTCGGGCAAGTTCATTTTGCCAAGTTTATAACCCTTTCATTTCCCTTTTTTTTTTCAACCGCTAAAGTTCATTTTCAAAATATTGTTCATAAAATGTCTAGATCGTCTCCGTCAACAACTCCGGCCAATACTTTGGATTCGAAAATCATCATTGTTGCGCAACGAAAGGGGATCGACATGGAATGAACCTGGGCTGGAGGATTTTCAGTAAGGACGAAGGCAGAGGATGAAGAAGATGACTTACTACAGAAGAGGGGGAAGAAGAAAGTGGAGGAGATGCATACAAAACCAGTTTGCATCGCGATGCATCAATTGGTTGCTTGAATTGATGTGCCGCATTGCATAAGTTGCATTAGATAATTTAAATTTATGCATCGCGATGCACTAAATTAGATTTGGTAATTTAAAATCGATGCATCGCGGTGCATAAA
Source organism: Codonopsis lanceolata (assembly GCA_013146195.2). Lineage (NCBI taxonomy): Eukaryota > Viridiplantae > Streptophyta > Magnoliopsida > Asterales > Campanulaceae > Codonopsis > Codonopsis lanceolata. The sequence continues at coordinate 38,207,340 of CM028384.1, read as the reverse complement.
ATTGGTGCAGCGTGATTCAAAATTGAATTAGGTAATTTAAATTGATGCAACATGATACAAAATTTGGATTTGGTAATATAAATTGATTAATCGTGGAGCATTATATTGGTGCAGCGCGATGCAAAATTGGATTAGGTCATTTAAATCAATGTATCGCAGTGCAAAAATTGATGCATCGCGATGTACTGAGTAAATGATATCCGTACCGCGCCTTTGGTTTATTAAGGGTATCGTAGTCTTTTTGCCCCCAAATGTATGCACCACGATGCATCAATTTAAATTACATAATCTAATATATGTATCGCACTGCACCAAGTCAAATACCCAAATGATGTGTCGCGGTGCAAATATTGAATCAAACCTTCATGTCTTCTACCTTCGTAAACCCTCTTCTTTCTCCTACTCCTCTGCCTTTGTCCTACTCTCCAACCCAATTGATGCATCCCTCAGCAAATCACCGTTTCGTTGCGCAACAATTGTGATTTTCAAACGATAAAGTGTTGATCGGAGCTATGGAATAAAACGATTTGGGCATTTTAAGAGCAATATTTCAAAATTTTCTTTATCGGTTTAAAAAAATAATAGGGTACTGTAGCGAAAAAAATATTTGCGAAAAGGTATCGACCATTAATTTCTCTTATATTTTTTTAATCGGTAAAATGCATTTTTGGTGTAAAATGACGAGTATACTCTCAATAACCAAAGGTGCACGTACAATGCTAAACTCAAGGCATCGCAATGAAAAATTCTAAGCATCGCGATGCATCACATTTGAATACTCTTTAAGTGTGCCTAATATAATCATGGTTGAATACCAACCTCTACCATGATATTTTGATTGAAGAAGTAAACATACAACAAACCTGGTTGAATAATACACAGAACGAGCTCTTCAATCGTTCGAGCTATATATAATTATCAACATAAAAAAGACCGACCTCAAGCAAAACTATTTAATGACAATCGTTGATTGCTTAACAAAGCTCTTATTCCAACCGACCGACCATTTGAGCTTCGACATTAAAAACAAAGTTCTTAGGGGGTAAACGGGATTGCTTTTAGAACTCAGTCGTCAAATACAACGTCACAATCGAGACAAAAATGGAGGAGGGAGATGGATTGGTGATAGTGAGGGATATTGAAAAATGGGGACATTTGATGGGTGAGTGAAAATGGAGTGAAGAACTTAAGTCAACAATGAATTGATGAGGGAACCAAATGAAGAGGTAGCGTATGAGCAAGCTAGGAGAGGGATCATGTTTTGTTTTTTTGGTATGGATGAGGGAGAGGATTAATTTTACAGATTGAGGGGAAGATATATATATATATATATATATATATATATATATATATATATATATATATATATATATATATATATATATATATTTATTTATTTATTTATTTATAGTTAGAGCGAGAAAAAGATGAAGGGTGTATCGAGCTTTTCAGCATGGGGATCCAATTTATGCAATGTAAATTCAAAATTGTGCATCGCATATCCAGAATTGTGTATCGGGATATTTTTCATGGTTAATCAAGTTTGTACATAGAAAAATAAAAATTGTGAATCAGATTTACTTTTGTATTCTAATTCCAAAATGATGCATCGTAATTCTAAAATTGTGCATCCTTTATGGGTAATCTAGTCTGTGCATAAGAATTTACTTTTGTATTCTTATTTCAAATTGATGCCTCGCAATTCCAAATAATTAGATCACAAATCCAAATCGATGCATCGTTATTTTAAATCGAAAGTTTGGAAACCATGGATTCCCATAATCCATTCGTGTGAATGGTTTATGTGGAAACTACTTTATCGAGCACTTCCGGTAGATTTAGTTCTACACAGGTACTATTAACATTGTTCATTGTTTCTAAAAGTAGATAGCTAAAAGTATTTGGAGCAGATTTGCGCAACCTTTCAACATGGTATGTCATTATTCTTTGCTCCAACATTTAATTGATTCATGGGCCGTGCTTCAGTGCGAAACTAGTCGAGTAGGAAAACTTGCTATCCAACTATTAAATATTCCAATCAAAGAGGTTGTGTTGGGTCATGGGCAATGGCTTCAATGGGTGGCACCTTCGGCTCCAATGTATAAACTAAAAATAGATGGTTTGCCGGAAAGAGTATTTTATTCTCTTACTACTAAGGAAGAACCTAGTGGCGAGGCTAAAGGCTCCCACGAGGTTGCTGTGCGGGGGCATTTGAGAATAATAACATAGCTGTCCATATTTGTAAATATAGTAAATTGATGTAATTTAGGTTGATTAATTAGTTTGTTACCTTATAGCCTGATCCCTCTTATTCCTCTCTTGTATCCAAATATATATTGTAATCTCGGGAATGACAAAGGCAAGGATTCACAATCATCTTTTATGGTATCAGAGCCTAGGGCACGATCCTCTTTCTTCTACCGCCCTAGCCTTCTCTTCTTCTTCTCTCTATCATTCTTCATGTCTACCTCTAAATCATCCACGCTACGTTCCACCTGGCTCTTGTTGTTTCCAACATCAAGAATCACATCTCAGTCACACTTGAGATGGAAAACGTCCAGTATGTGACGTGGGCCGAACTCTTCAAAATTCACGCGAGGTCCCATCGAGTTATCAACCATATCATTCCGTCGGACGAAGGAACTAAGGCACCTACCAGTGATGACGAAAAAGAACTCTGGTCGACACTGGATGCGACCATGCTTCAATAGATCTACACCACCATCTCCAACGATCTTCTGCAAACGATCCTTGAACCTGACTCAACGGCTATGGAGGCTTGGAATCGCTTGCATGATATATTCCAGGATAACAAAAACTCTTGTGTTGTTACTCTTGAGCAAGAGTTCTCTCACACAAGCATGGATGACTTCCCCAACGCCTCTATATACTGTCAAAAGCTCAAGGTATTGTCTAACAAACTCAAAAATATCGGTGCACCCGTCACTAACAACCACTTAGTTCTACAAATGGTGGCTGGGCTTACCAACTCCTACAGTGGCGTGGGCACCCTTATTCGCCAGAGTAACCCGATTCCACCTTTCTATCAGGCTCGTTCTATGATTATTCTGGAAGAAGCGGATTTCGCGAAACAGGCTGCTACTAATTCCCCAACAGTAATGGTTGTCAAGGAACACGATGAGCAGCCCTCTGATGTCTCCTCTCATCTCCATTCCCATGGCAATGGCCAGCGCAATGACAACCGACAGCACACCAGTAGGAACCGCGGGGGTGGCCGCAATCGTGGTAGGGGTAGCAATTCTCGTTCAGGGCATACTAGTGGGCACAACAGAGGCGGCAGACATCATCAGCACGCAAGGCCTGCAGGTGCTGGATCATGGCAAACCTGGAACAATGGGCCGCAACAGTGGGATAGTCCCTTTCTCCCTTGGGCTATCCCACCATGTCCTTATCCCACAACACCTTGGAATAAGCCCAACATCTCTCAACAACAACTTGGCATCCTAGGCCCACATCCCCAGCAAGCTTTTGCAGCCTCAACCCAGCCCTCTCCTACAGATATTGAAGCTGCGATGCACACTCTTAGCCTCACTCCTCCGGTTCCAAACTGGTTTATGGACACCGGTGCCACCTCTTCATATGACTTCCAGCCAAGGTACTCTCTCGTCTTATTTCAATTTGAGCAATAAACGTGGTATTCTTGTTGGAAATGGTCAGTCTATTCCGATTAATGGTTTTGGTCATACAACTCTATCTCCCCCCCCCATCCTCCGTTATCTTTAAACAATGTCCTTCATGCTCCCCAAATTATCAAAAATTTGGTTTATGTTAGAAAATTTACATCTGATAATTCTGTTACTGTTGAATTTGATCCTTTTGGATTTTCTGTGAAGGATTTCAGACGGGGATGCATCTGATGCGATGTAATAGCCAAGGCAATCTTTATCCCATCACCAACACCAATCGAACCACCTCACCTTCTGTCATTGCCGTTGTTGCTCCTACTTTGTGGCATGCCCGCTTAGGACATCCCGGCGCACCAATTTTAAATTCTCTTCAAACCAATAAAATTATTGCTTGTAATGAATTTTCGTGACCTTAATGTTTGTCAGTCATGTTCTCTTGGTAAACATGTTCGTCTACCTTTTATTGCTTCCTAATACTTACACTGTTATGCCTTTTGACATTATTCACAGTGATCTTTAGACCTCTCCCGTCCCAAGCTCATACGGCCACCGTTACTACCTTCTTTTTTTGGATGATTTTTCACACTCAATTTGAAAGAGAAATTAAAACTTTTCAATGTGATAATGGTCGGGAGTTGATAATGTTAAATTTTGGGATTTCTGTAAATCACATGGTATGGTTTTTCGCCTTGCTTGCCCTTATACTTCTTCCCAAAATGGCAAAGTCGAACGTAAAATTTGCACCATAAATAATGTCATTCGCACCTTACTTGCTCATGCTTCCATCCCCTCTTCTATGTGGCACCATGCCCTCCAAATGGCCACCTACCTTCTAAATATTCTTCCTAGTAAACTCCTATCTTATAAATCTCCTCTCAAAATCCTTTATCAAAAAGACCCATCTTATTCTCATCTTCGCGTCTTCGGTTGCCTATGTTATCCTTTATTTCCTTCCCCTACCATTCACAAACTACAAGCTCGCTCAACCCCATGTGTGTTTTTGGGTTATCCTGCTCATCATCGTGGCTATAAATGCTATGATTTATCTTCTCACAAAATCATAATTTGTCGTCACGTTATTTTTGATGAAATCCAATTTCCCTTCTCCAAATTGCACAACCCGAACCCAAACACTTATCAATTTTTCGATGATGGACTCTCCCCCTATTTAGTCCATCACTTTAGCCCAACCTCTTCGCCTCCTAGCCCTATACCTAGCAACCCACTCCCTCCGCCTATTAGTCCTACCGCCAGCACTGATAGGCCATTCTCTGCCCATCTTCCTTCCCCAGGCCCATCTTCAGTTGCTCTAGCCCACTTCCTGACCATAGCTCTGCTCCCATTTAGCACACTCCATCTTGTGTTCAACGTCCTACCACTCGCAGTCAAAATGACATTTTTAAGCCAAACACCAAATATAATCTTCTCTCCCAAGTCACTAAATCTCTTCTCCCTCGCAACCCCATGTCTGCCCTTCAAGACCATAATTGGAAACTGGCCATGACTGACGAGTTCAATGCTCTCATTGCAAATAAAACGTGGGAATTAGTACCTCGTCCGTGTAATGTTAATATTATTCGTTCAATGGATTTTCCGTCATAAAGAAAATTCTGATGGTTCTTTTGAGAGGCATAAAGCCCGTCTTGTAGGTGATGGTAAAACTCAACAGGTGGGCATTGATTGTGGAGAAACTTTTAGTCCGGTGGTCAAACCGGAAACTATTCGCACCATTCTCTCCTTAGCTCTTTCCAAAGCATGGCCTATTCACCAGCTTGATGTTAAAAATGCATTCCTCCATGGTGAGCTCAAGGAAACTGTCTACATGCATCAGCCCTTGGGGTTTCGAGATCCAAAGCATCCTGACTATGTCTGTTTACTCAAGAATTCGTTATGACGGACTCAGCGGGCACCACGGGCAGTACAAACGCTTTGCAGACTTTGTCTCCAGTATTGATTTTTCCAACAGCCGCTCGGATCATTCACTCTTTATCTATCGCAAGGGCACAGACATGGCCTATCTACTCTTCTATGTGGACAATATTATCTTAACAATGTCGTCCATTAGTCTTCGCAGATCTATCATCACACTTCTCAACTCATAACTTGCCATGAAGGATTTGGGTCCATTAAGTTTCTTCTTGGGTATCGCGGTCACTCCACATTCTAATGGCTTATTTCTATCCCAACGGAAGTATACAGAGGAAATAATGGAAAGAGCTAGCATGTCCTCTTGCAAATCCAGCCCAACTCCTGTTGACACTAAGCCAAAACTGAGCAGCTCTTCCTCCAACCCGTACACTGATCCGTCCCACTACCGCTGCCATGCAGGTGCTCTATAGTATCTCACTTTCACCCGCCCCGACATAGCTTATGCTGTTCAACAAATCTGCTTATTCATGCACAGCCCAACAGATGCACACATGCATGCTCTTAAGCGCATTGTGCGCTATATAAAAGGCACTTTTGATCATGGCTTACATCTCTATCCGTCCTCGGCCACCTCTCTCATTTCCTTCACAGATGCGGACTGGGGTGGATGCCCCGACACCCGGCGATCAACCTCAGGCTATTGCGTTTTTCTTGGTGACAACCTAATCTCCTGGTCCTCTAAACGACAGCCTACATTATCTCGCTCCAGTTCTGAAGCAGAATACCGCGGCGTCGCAAACGTGGTCTCCTAGTCATGCTGGTTGCGCAATCTCCTTCTTAAACTTCATTGCCCCATTGCGACTGCTACTCTAGTTTATTGTGATAATATCAACGCCATCTACCTCTTCAGAAACCCAGTTCAACATCAACATACCAAACACATTGAAATGGACATCCACTTCGTTCGGGAAAAGGTGGCTCGCTGCGAGACTCGTGTCCTTCATGTTCCATCTCGCTATAAGATTGCCGACATATTCACGAAAGGTCTTCCGCTAATTTTGTTTGAGGAATTTCGAAATAGTCTCAACATCCATCCTCCTCCCGTTTCGACTGCGTGGGTATAATAACATAGCTGTCCATATTTGTAAATATAGTAAATTGATGTAATTTAGGCTGATTAGTTTGTTACCTTATAGGCTGATCCCTCTGATTCCTCTCTTGTATCCAAATATATATTGTAATCTCGGGAATGACAAAGGCAAGGATTCACAATCATCTTTTAGAGAAAAAAATTAACAAAGATAAACTTGTGCAGTTGAAAAGAAAAAGTGGTACTAGGGTAGTTGAAATTTGAAAATATCTAAAGGGACCAACCCATAATTTATCCTTGAAATTTTGGATTGGCCTTTAAGCACACAAATCATCAATACTTCATTAATCTTCTTTGCATGTGCCCTCGTCTTTGCTCCACGCATAACTTGATTTGAAGACCTAATATTGTCGGGGTTACGACTCTCATCCTATTACTTAAATCACTGTAAACATACTCAATACTCGCTTCTTTTATTGTCATATTTAACCTGACACAACGATTGATTTCATTATTAATATTGATATAATGTGTAGTTTACTTTAAAACTCACGTACATATAACTCATAATTTAAAAAATGGTAAAAAATATTGTCTTAAAAAGTTAAGTTACAAACAAAATAATTTTCTTTAAGAAAAAAAAGCAGAATCAAAAATTTCTGTCGGAGTATATCAAAACAACACGAGTACATTCCTCTCTGAAGTCTGAACCAAACTACCAAAATACATGCCTGAAATTTACCGAAAGATTAAAAAAGCATATATAATGACCATATCTAGAACTACATCATCAATTGGATCCATTAGCCTCAGAGGAATAACACAGTAAAAGACTATTATCTTCACTTTGGATACATCAAAATTACAGCCAACTTTGGTTTCGACCCATTTAACGTTCCAATCCGTCTTATACCCGACCCAACTCACCCAATTGTTAGACTGAAAGTAATCACAGTAGTCAAGTATATAGAATACATAACTTAAAAGTTAAATAATATGATATAAGGAAGATGGATTGGCATCTAGGGAGGCAGGAATTTTTAGTTACTGAGAAGCATCAGACCAAGTAATATCCATCTGGCCCCATTCATCTTCAGGCACACCCAAGGCTTTCCACACACCTATTGAGGCATCAACAATGTTATTGCGACATGGAGGTTGATAGTCATTGTCAGCATCACATCCCGTGGTTGAGTCACACTCATCGACAACTTTGGCAGTTACGCTTCGACCATTACCACTTATTGTGATGTCGTGAAGACATCTTTCCCCTCGGTTGTACCATCCAGTTGATAGTACCACGATAAGATCTTCATCTCTGTGGTATTTGTTATCACACCCTATTGGGACATCCCCACCGCTTGGGAAACTGGTTAATGTGAGTACTGCCTTAGTACTATTAGATACCGCAGGTGACCATTTGTAAACGGCATAAAGCTTAGCTGGAAGACAGCACTGGGAGCCATCCTCGTGGTTGCATGGAGAACGATTTCTACTCTTAATTATCCCGCTAGGCTTGCAAACCTGAGCTTTGGCTTCAGAAGAATGCAGAGCAAAGAGAGTAAGTAATATAAGAAGTAATGTTGCTGATCTGAAGTTCTTTATTCTCTTTTGCCAATAGTGATGGATGCTAGGCAAATATAAGGGGTCGAAATTCAAAGTTTAAGGTCAAATGGCAGGAGCTAATATTTATATGCAAAGTATGCTAAAGTGATTGGCCTATATATGATTTGCCCGAACAAAAGGCCAAAGCTGAGCTCAACATACATAGATTAAGGTTGAGGCAATCATATTCATCTCCGGAAGGAAGGTTATGTTATATGTTAATATTTTTGTATGGAAGGCATAATATTTGGAGTCTTAGTTTGTCTTAATCGTTTTCATAATCTATTAAGTAAAAGAACAACATTGTCTAGTTGCTTACTCTTAAATAAAAATAGTTGCTATCAAAACATATATTCTGCTTTCTAGCTTGGACAGTGACTGCCATGAAATGGATGGTGCATGAAATTGTGTTGGGGCTTTTTCAAACTTAAATAACTGATAAAACATCTTCAAATTCATTTCGAGAATGGTCTCAAGAATGAATCATGTTCTAGACCTATACACCCGACTCGAGCTTGTTCACTAATAGATGAACCAAGCTTAACTAACATTTTGAACTAGTCATTTAAATCTATGCTAATGTGAAGAACAATCAAAATACTACCAAAGAGATATTACGGATTCCTCGTTTAAAATTTTAATTGAATACTACTGCAATACAACATCAATACTTTTACGCACATTCCATCGCAATCACCCATAAAAGCAAAAGACAGAATTGTATGAAAACCAACATATTACAATCATAGCCATTTTATAAGCAATGAAAAGGCAACTGGACAAAAGTATTGTTACTCAATTACAAGAAAAGGATAAATAAATTATTGGTATTTTTTTAAGCAACAAGAGAGAGCAACATAACAAAATTATAAGTTCACATAATCTCTCTTACTATAAAAGTCAAGCTTGTTTCTTACAATTTAATAGATGGACAAAAATAACCCTTCACCAAATAAACCACCCACTATTTAATTAAGGACAAAACAAGTAAATTTACCATGACAACAAATAATATTTGGACAAAAATAGCCTCAAATATAATAAATCATCTACCATTAATTAAGGTCAAACAAGTAAATTTATCAGGGACTAATTAATTCCATTAATAATCAAATAATAATTTCATCCCTTGACTTGTACATGTTTTAAAGTTAAGTCCTACAGTTTTGAATTTTATTTATTTCGTCTTGTATTTTTACTTTCTTATCGGCCTCCTCCTACCATTATCGTTACAAATGTCATCCAATATTTTCTAAAATAACAAAATACCCTTACTCAATGAGAGACTAAAAATTTATTTGAAACTAAAAATAATATGATATTACATTCTTAAATAATATTGGTTTTACTCAAGAAAGACATTATAGAAGTAAATGAAAAATGTTACTATAATAATATATTTGTTAGTGAGTATCAAGATATTAAGCAAAAATATGTAGCGTCTTTAGCTATTATCCATGAATAAGCTAAGAGAAGTGAGTTAAGAAAGTATGTCATAATGTCAATAAGATGAAGAAAATGAAGAACCAATTGATGAATTTGTGCTTTTGTTACAAAAGAAAGCCAAAATCTACGCTATTTTTTAATTTTCGACTACTACAAGCAACCTTAAAAACTATCATATCGCTTCTAACTTATAAATATTACAAACAAACCACCTGTTAGTAAGCACAAATAACTAGGTTTAAAATATTTTACTCCTTCCCATAACGTGGTTCCAAACCTCTAACCTCTTTTGGTCTTAACTTGCTTGCTCCTCTTCATAGAACCCGAGTAGTTACGTGTGAGAATCTCTATTCTCCTCCCCGGCTATCAGCTTTCTTTTCTTCTACCACAACTCTCCTTTAATTGAAAGAAATTGTCACCAATCAACATCCTTTCAAGTAGCTCCATCCTGAATTAGATTATCTCCTTACTTAGTAATTTGACACCGAAAGTGTGTAGGAGGTAAGAAATGAGAGACGTTCGAGAAAGAATCCGACTAATCGAAGCTAAAGAGATTCTATGTTTCTATTTTAATAAGGCGAGGTGAATGCGTTTCTTGGTGATGGTGATGGCGGTGCTTTACGCATGGATGATGGTGTTAGAGGTTGTGGTGATAGTAATTTTAGGGATGAGAGTGGATTAGATGAAATACATCGTTGTGAGATTTCCTAATCATCAAATTTTCAAATATCCATATGGGTTTCAGATTCAATTTGAAAGTTTGAAAATTCAAAAAAATTGAATTTGAGTTTGTAAAAAGTGAAATTTAAGGTTGTGGTGGTGGTGTGTCTATCATTGATGGGTTTTCCAAATTGGTTACTTCGAAGGAAAGAGTAAGAAATTAGAAAAGGAAATAAAATCAAATCAAAAAATTAAATTTTGGACTAATGGTAAAATTTGAGGTGTTAGTGGTGGTGGTGGTGAGTCTATAAATGATGGGGTTGACGAAAGAAAGTGAGGGCTAAAAATAAATTTTAAATTTCATTTTTGGAGTAATGCATTTTTAACGTTGAATTTAAATATCAGACAAAGTATAACTAATTTTAGATTATTTAAATAATTATTTTTTAATTAAAAAAATATTTTAAATATTAAATGGCAAACTAAATGATGAAATTATAACAAATCCCACTTTGCGCCACAAGCAAAATGACCAAAATAATCCTTATGTACACGATTTTCCATCACTATTTTTAATGCCCATAGACGGGAGAGGACAAATAGAAAAAACATGTAGGAAAGTGAGACATCATATGTTGGGAATGACATTATTAGAGGTATATGAAAAATTGTAACTATAATAATACATTGGTTGGTGAGAATCGAGATATTAAGCAAATCTATAGCGTGCTTAGTAATTGCGTATGAATAAGCTAAGAAAACGTGTTAAGGAAAGGTGATATAATGTCAAGAAGATAAAGAAAAATAGAGAACTTAGTTGACAAATGCATGCGTTTTGTTAGAGAAGAAATTAAGTTAGAATCGATAGGAAAGTCGTTTGAAGAAAGTAGTTCCACTTAACGAAGCTAAAGATATGTTATTTTTCCATTTTAGCAAGGCAAGGTGGACACGTTTCTTGGTGGTGGTGATAGGCGTGCATTTGCAGTGATGATGGTAGTGGTGGGGCGATTTTAAGCATGAAAGTGGTGATTTATGTGGAATACGACATTAAATAAATGAGTAAGAAATTAAACAAAGAAATAAGATAAAATTTAAAAAAAAATTGATTTATAGGCTAATAGTGTTATTTGAGGTGGTAGTGGTGGTAATGGTGATGGGTGTATAAATTAAATAAATTCTAAATTTAATTATGAGACAAATTAAAATAACAACATTGCTAGCCTTACAACTAATTTTATAATTTTCCTTACTACTAATCCTTCAAGCGCAAAAATGTCATTGTTCAAAACAACTTTGTACTTCTTCAAAACATAGTTGTAAGGAATGTAGTATAATTAGTTTTAAGGTTAGCATTTTCCTTTCCATTTCTTTGCATTCAAGCCCGTCTCTCTTCCGATGAATTCCGATAAGGGTTATGTGTTTTTGTTAATCGCATGTTTTACTAGGTTTTTAGTAAGTATAGTATATACCCTCGATTTCTACTTTAGGCGGGAGTTTTGCATGAGATAGAATGAGGAAGATCAGAGATGGAGTTTGGCTAGAATCGAAGAAGGACGACGCCAAAGTTGTGATAGGCGTGACCGAAGTGGGAAGGGTTTAGGCTGGAGATGGCGGCTATTTTGGTGGAGCGAGAGATGGGCACTTGCATCGGGAGAAGAGGGAAGGAGAGTGTGTGAGATTAGAGTTTTTTACTTTTAATACATTTATTCCTAAAGCAGATAATGAAAATGTCATTTTTACCCCGCACGTGGAAGACCATGTGCTATTTAACGTGAATATTCTAGCATCCATCACTGATAGGTTGGAAAATGGAAAAAAATGTAACGTCGATATCATTATGGAACAAACCTTAGGTTGGGGTACATTATACGATTTGGTGGATACCTTGGGGAAATTGTAATTTGGTCATATAATTATTTTTGAATTATTGAAACAATTATTTATTATTATTTTATTATTTAAAAACATTTTTAAATACTAAATGGTTAATTATATAATAAAGTTATAACTAAATCTTATTTTCCACCCCAACAAAATGATCAAAATAATATTCATGTGACATGCACATATCATTTTTAAATGCGTTACTATTTTTAACACCCATAGACGGGAGGGAGTAAAGTGAGACAAATAGAAAAATAAGGTATGAAAGTGGGACACTTCGTAGGTTGAGGTCAAATGTGAGATTTAGTGTGTAATTTTGGGGGCTAATCATATGTTTGCCCCATCAAAATTAGTCCAAAATACACATTGTCCCCTAAGATATCCACCAAATCCACTTTGACCCTCAACGTAATTTTGTAGCATTTCCATATTCCATATCAAATTTGGTGATTGTGATGTAATGTGTGGTAATCGTAGTGATAAAAATGGTAGCAAATAATGTTTAAGATCGAGAATTCGCTCAATTCAAACCATAAATCATATCAATGGTGCCAAGGAGAAATTTGTTGGAGTTTAAGCTAGGGACGATGAAGACGGATTGAATCATGACGTGCCTCATCATTGTCGTATGCATCTGTGATGAATTCAAATATGAGTTTTGAAATTCATCATGTATGCTTATGCATTGTGTTTGTGGCTTGGTCATTTAACATCGGCAACTCTGACAACTTTAATTTTTTGTGGGTTCTTATTCATGGCGGCCTTGACACCTGAATGTGATCCTCTTCTTGTGTTTTATCTCTCTCTGATATGATTCTGCACTATTTTTATTTATTTTTCTATATAAAAATTTGAATAAAAGATTTATACACTCTTGAGTTTTATCTCACTTAAAATTTAAATAAGATGTCATTGTTGGAGAAGAAGCAGAGAAAGCGTTGTCGGAGAATAAGAAAATGAAGTTTTTTTGGGTAATAAAAGCACAGAAAACATTGTTAAAAATGACCAAAATGTCCTTCACGTGAAATACCATGTGCACCTTAACGTCATATTGGTAACCTTAGTAGTGTCTAGGGGACAAACTAGAAAAAACTTATACAATGACATATGAAAATGACACAAAAGTTAGGTTGGGTGGTAAAATGAGACTTTATAGATACTCTTGGTGAATTTTGTATTTTAGAGTGTAAGTATATACTTTGGGATTGTCAGTTTGATTTATATAAAACAATTTATTATTTTTCAAAGAAAGTCATAAATTTCATAAACGACATAAGTTAAGTCTCCAACAACAATGTGCTTATCTAAGAAAGTAAGTTTGAATTGTTTTCAATTCCAACACCGATAAAAGTGAATGAATTCATGTTTGGTATTAAAAAGATTTAAAAATAACCAATAAAAAAGACAAATATGTAGGATAAGTTGCAATATAATGACTAAAAGCTTACATTATAAATTACCGAAAAACAAAATATCGAAAAACCTAAACACACAACAATATAATTTATAAGTCTCAAAAACTATAAAGATTAAAACACAAAAAGAATCCAATAATTAAAAGTAAACAAAAAAGTTAAGAAACTGGCAAATCACTTTAAAAAACCATTAACATCACGTGCGTTAACCACGTGCAACGCACGTGAACCTTACTAGTTACATGAAAAGGACAAAGACAAACTAAGATTCCATATAGATGAACCCTTTGGTCTATTAGTCTTATTCAGTTTCAAGTTTAGCCAACATTGTTCTAGTACAGCAACTCTTCATGTTAATCCAAATAGATATGAATAACTTATGTTCATGTAAGATGGATATCCAGGTTATCTCTAGCAAATCATGCCGTAGATTAGCTGAGGAGTCTTTGAAACATAAAAGATATTTAGGGACACAAAGCAAGAACAACAATCTGTACAGATGTGAACAGGTTGATCTCAAGCAGAAACTGGAAAGGCCACACCACATAAGAAAACCCACCCATGTAAAGGTCATACCATATCTATGAACTCATTCACATTATGGGTCCAATGTCCTCATCTTGAGGAATAACAGAGACCAAGTGATTACTGCAACAGTTCACACATAAATATATTCAATTTAAGGTTATCACTTCACATTCACACCTAAATATAATCGATTTGAGGTTACCACTTTATTGGGGCTTTCACGCAACATTCCATTGCAGTCATTTTCAAGTAATAACTGTTAAGACATCTGCAAATCATAAATTTTTGAAAAAAAAAAAAACATTAAGTAACTGAAAAAGATACAGTTTGTTAATTTAAATGAGGAATACAGCAACTAAGACTCCAAATATGAATCCTTTCTAAATTAGTCACATTCTATTCTTGAGGAACATACCAGAACCCACTTCTCTTTTGGGTCCAATGTCCTATTCCTGAGGAATAACAGACCGGCAAAGCAACGGATTACTGCATTCACACCTGAATAAATCCAATCTGAGGTTACACTATATTGGAACTACTTCCACGCAACACTTCAATTCATTGCAGTCGCTATTCAAGCAAAAGATTGCCCGCCAATCTGTAGAGAACAACTACTGAAAAAATATAAGCATTAAAAAAGGGGGAAAAAGGAATTACTAACGTAATTGACGAAGATGACAAACTAAGACTCCAAATATGAAGCCTTTTGATATTAATCATAAAATAATACAACCATCTATGGAAACTATCAGTACCTCCAATTCACCTGCATTTAACAAAGGATTGTATATTCAGTATAACTTTGGCAGTTTCTTTCTCCAACTACTATATATAATGAGCAACTTTATTTTATGTTGCATTGAACTAAAAACATTCAGAGTCAGTGAAAGATAGAGAGAGTGAGAGCGTGAGAGAATGAAGAACTTCAGCCTAGGAGCATCTCTTCTTTTGTTGCTTGTTCTCCTTGTCACACATTCACTCGACGTTGATGCTCAAACATGCAAGGCAAGTGGAACAATTAGGGGCAGAAAGCCCCCTCCTGGACAATGCAACAAAGAAAACGACTCCGATTGTTGTAAACAAGGAAAGCCGTACACGACTTATACATGTTCACCACCGGTGTCAAGTAATACCAAGGCTACTCTCACACTGAATAGTTTCCAAAAGGGAGGTGACGGCGGCGGTCCATCTGAGTGTGATAACCAATATCACAATGACGACACTCCAGTTGTTGCACTCTCAACTGGATGGTACAAAGGAGGGGACAGGTGCCACAACTTCATCACAATAAATGGTAATGGACGAAGTGTAAAGGCTATGGTTGTGGATGAATGTGACTCCACAATGGGATGTGATCCAGATCATGACTATCAACCTCCATGCCCCAACAACATTGTTGATGCTTCCAAAGCTGTATGGAAAGCTTTAGGGGTGCCCGAAGATAACTGGGGTGACTTGGACATTACTTGGTCTGATGCTTAGTAATCCACTTGTTTCATTATGTTACCCCTATACATGCACTGTAATGAATTATTGAATATCTGGTAAATGAAAGAATGTATTTGCATCACAATTTGTATCTGGAACAACATATTAAGTTACATCCACCCATCAAAAAGCATCATTAAAATCAAGTCGGCTTAAGGTTCAAAAGTTTTTTGCATTTGAGAAGACATTACTAATTTAAATTACATGATGAACTAATAATCTTCGTCAATTTCACAAAGAAACAAGCTACAGAAAGTAATTAATAACCACATAATAAACTAGTTTTGGACATGTAATCAAGAAGAGGGTGAATAGCACTCCAATATAAGGTTAGCCATACTCGAGCTCAGCTAACTTGGAAAGTTGGAGGTCAACCGGACCAGCCTATAAGCTGAAAGAGTCCAAGTATGCTACGGAATATAAAATTAAATATTTAATGAAACTTAATATGTGGCCTAAGGGACATGTTAGCCAGACCCTTACCAAAGAATGATCATGAGTATCACAATGACTTCACAACTAGTACAACATTCCAAATGACGCCATTAGTAATTTAATTGATCGACTAAATCAGCAGCAAGCAGGGTTCTTTCGTGTATGCGAAATTGAATCAAGTAATTTGAAAGCTATTGTTTGAAGCACTTTTATACAAAAACGTTCAATCACACTCTGATGGAAAACAAGGTTGGACCGATGCTTTACCTTCTTTCTTTTAATTAAGGAGGGGCAACATGTAAATATAAGAAAAATAAAAGTGGGGGGCTTAAAACTTGACCATTTAGAGTGCCTTTAAGCTGCAACGAGAAAGACACAAATGAGGGGGGAGATGGATATTACTTGGACAGAGGAACGATTAGGAGAAGAAAGCGTAAAAGTCATGGTGGTTAATGAATGTGATTCTACAATGGGATGTGATGCAGACCATGACTGCCTCCATGTCGCAATAATATCATTGATGCCTCCAAAGCCTTGTGTGTACTGGAAGATTATTTGGGTTGGGGGGGTGGGGTGAGGGTGGGAGATGGATATTACCTAGACATATGCTTAATCAGGATAGGCTACATCGAAAATCTTGTATTGTTATATTTGAACTTTTAAGTTCGTATGATAAATGAAACTCTTAGTGTACTTGAGCTAATCAACATTACATGGAAATTCTCTTTCACTATGAATTGCTCACAACATATTATATAGCACGAATTCATAGAGAATATATTAGTGTCTTTCAGGCTTTTCTTCCTTAAGCCACATTGTCATTACTGTATGACACCCCCAAGATAACCATTGTCATAAGATGGAAGAGAAGCTAAAAGAAACAAGCTCAACAGCTAGTAGCGAACACATAACTATATAAGTTTCTTCTCTCCTTCACCTCTAGTTTCAACCTAGAGAAGGTGTAAGGGTAATTTAGGCAGTGCCTAAATTATCTTGTTTTCACTCTCTTGGTCAAAATAGGATTTTAATTGGTATTATTGTGATAGGATTTAATTAGGAGTCTCTTATTAGATTTAGGTGATATTTTTGGTAACTAAATCCTTGCATAAGTATTTAGTTATTAATGGTATCAAATTAGGAAACATAATCTTGCTTAATTTTCAGCTAAATCTCTTTCCTAGTAGGGTTGCTTTGTGTATTTGCGTGGATTCCTTACAAGTCTTGGATTTGCAAGTTTATTTGCGCCTATATTAAGAGAAGAGGTCGAGCTGTTGAAGTTGCACAGAGAGAGCCTTGAATCAGAGAGCTTTGTATACTGAAAGAGTCGAGATTCAGAAAGCAGTAGTATGAGAGATTAAATCCAGAAGTCTTGTGTGTTCAACGTCTCGCATACGAAGACCATTCTGCATACCTGCTGCTGCTGCTGTGTAAAGCTTCAGGAACACAGCCTTGTGTTTTCTGAAGTATTGTGTTGTGCTTCCAGTTGGTGTAATTGGTTTGGAAGCTGTTCTTTTTGATTCTTTCTTCCCACGTTTGTTCTGGTAGTTTATGTGGGTTTTGTGATTCTCCAAGATTCTATATCTTGTGAGAATTTTGTGTTAATTGTTAAGATTCAAAAACTGTTTTGATTTTAATATAGTTTGTTGCCTTGAGGCGTGATCTACAAGTTTGATACTTGTAGATTGTTTTTGTGTGATTTTCTGTCTTTCTAAGTCTGTTTGTTTTTAATTCTTAAAACAATTCTTCCGCTGCAATTTTCTGTGAAACACTTCATTCACATTGTTCATTGTTGCAACATTCACCGCAACATTGACTGTAACATCGTTCCATATTGAGTTTCCGTGGCATCGCGTTCTTTCAATTGGTATCAGAGCCTCCTCTTGATATCACTAAGAGTCGATTCTGTTTAAAGACGTGATGGATTCTCAGTATGAGAACGTGGTTCGTCCTCCTACTCTCACTAATGCTAATTATTCTATATGGAAAGTCAAGATGCGTATCTTCATCAAATCAATTGATGAAAGAGCGTGGCTTGCTGTGTTGAATGGTTGGAGTCCTCCCAAAACTGTTGATTCTGATGGTGATGTCAAAATCACAAAGGAGTCTGAGTGGACCAACGATGATAGGAACACAGCATCTTTTAACTCAAAAGCCTTGTCTGCAATCTATAAGGCCTTAGACGCAAATACTTTTAGAGTGATAGCAAATTACGAATCTGCCAAAGATGTGTGGGAGGCCCTTCAAACCTTATGTGAAGGACCGCCTGTCCGCTCCTCTAAGCTAAGAATGCTAACGACTCGGCTTGAGAACACAAGGATGCAAGAGTCTCGAGGACATAATGACATATTATGGAAGACTTCTTGATCTATCCACTCGCTTTAGCCTTAGGAGATCCTATTACAAATGAGCGCCTTGTCAAGAAGATGATGAGGACTTTGCCTGAAAGGTTCAATGTCAAGATATGTGCTATTGAAGAAGCACATGATATTGACAAGATGAGTTTTGAAAGATTGGCTGGAATTCTTCAAAACTTTGAATTGAACCTAAACGATCAAATAAAAAACAAAGGCAAAGGTGTCTCATCATCTTCCACACCCTCTGGGAAAAACATTGCTATGCCTGCACCAATTGATCTGTCATGTGATTTGCTTGAAATCCAAAAGGACATTGATGAGTCGATTTTGGAGAAGAATCAATTGCTCTATTGACTACTAAATTCAAAAAAATTTGAAAAATAAAAGTCAAAATAGAACTCCATCATCAAGCTCGAAAAATAATTTCAAACCCGATAAGGAAATTTGTTCCCAAAGAACAATCCTTTCAATCCCTCGAAAAACCCTTCACAAATCCTTTTGCTTCTAAGTCATCCTACAATGGTAAGAATCTTGATTCTATCCAATGTAGAGAATGTCAAGGTTTTGGACACTATGCAAACCAATGTGCTAACACTTTAAGAAAGAAAGGATTGAATTTTTCTCGCAACTTTGAGTGATAGTGATGGAGAAGATCCGGTGATCTTATCACCTTGAATGCGCTTTATGATTCTCGATTCGTACTTGGTTCAAGAATGTGTCACCCGATGTTGCAACATCGAGTAACATCGGGAGAAACATTGTGCGTAAAACAGAACAATTTTTTCTGCTTTTAATTCCACGCTTGCAGAGGATGATGGTCATTCAGATTCAGATCTCGCTGGAAGGGTACAAGGAGCCGTACAAGGATTGGGAGAAGAGGGCTCATCAAGTTACACTACTTGGTAAGGCGAATGAACTCCGAAAAGGCCAATGCGGATCAAAAAGAATGCATAATCGGCTGGAAGGAGTCCTAAGTAGAAAGGATGTGGAGATTGAGCGGTTAAAGGAGCAACTTGCTCAAGCGTAAGCAACACCGACCAAGTGGAATTCTAGCAAACGTAAGGTTGAAGATCTCGCTAAATTCGTAACTCTTCCGCATCGTATTGGTTTTGTCCCTAAGGTGTTTGTGAAAGAAGGAGAAGGAACATCCGGAACTAAACAAACCGATGAAAGCTTTCCGAAATCAAGCTCGTGAGAAACCAAGAGTAAGAAGGAAAAATTATGTTTGTCACTTCGCCATAAGCTCGGTCACATACGACCTTTTTGCTTTCTCGAAAAAGGCAATGTATGAGAATGAAAAGAGGCAAGAATTCTTTGGAAAAGCTCATTGGCGTAAGATGAAGCAACCAATGCGCCGACCAATGCAAAGAACATTGGCATAAACATTGGAAGCCTCATTCAAAGGCAAATCATAATTTTTTTCAAAAACCTCAACCCAAAACAGTCAAAAAAATGTGGGTTCCAAAAACATGTGATGAAAAATGCAGAGCCAAATAGCCTTTTGATATCCGCCTCGGCGCCTCCATGTCACATGATGAAAAATGCAATGTTACATTTACTTCCTTAAAATCTCATGTTGCTGGATCCTGGTATTTTGATAGTGGTTGTTCTAGACATATGACAGGTGCAGCTGAGAATTTGAAGGAATATGTAAGTATTAATGGTGGTTCTGTGACCTATGGTGGTGGTGCCAAAGGGAAAATTGTAGGTAAAGGAACATTGAACGTTGAAGGTCTTCCAAACCTCAAAAACGTTTACCATGTGGAAGGCCTTAAGACAAACCTGATCAGTATAAGTCAGTTGTGTGATGATGATCTTCAGGTAAGATTTGACAAACATTCTTGTGAGGTTCTTGATCATAATAACAAATGTCTTCTGACAGGTTTAAGATCGTCTGATAACTGTTACTTGTTCAACAATACCTATTCGTGTCAAAAAGCAAGTATTGATGTAACAGATCTCTGGCATCAGAAACTTGGTCACATGAGTTTTCGTAAACTCGATGAACTTGTGAGGCATGATGCTGTTAAAGGATTACCAAATCTGGAAAGGAATTACTCAAAGGTATGTGGTTCGTGTCAAAAAGGTAAACAAGTCAAGGCTTCACATCTTCCCATCACACAATGTTCCACTTCTAGATGTTTGGAGATGATTCATACTGACCTTATGGGTCCCATTGAGGTAGAAAGCCTAGGTAAGAAAAAGTATACCTTTGTCTGTGTAGATGACTTCTCTAGATATACTTGGGTAATATTTTTAAGAGAGAAGTCTGAAACTTTTGAGGCTTTCAAAATTTGGTACACCCGTGTTATGAACTTATATGATCTAAAACTCACTAGGATTAGATCAGATCATGGCACGGAATATGAAAATGCATCCTTTTCTAATTATTGTGCCTCAAATGGTATATCTCATGAATTCTCTGCTCCCAAAACTCCACAACAAAATGGAGTGGCGGAGAGAAAGAACAGGACATTACAAGAAATGGCTAGGGTGATGTTACATTCAAAAAATTTGGCTAAAAGATTTTGGGCTGAAGCATTGAACACTGCTTGTCATATTGGAAATAGGGTCTTCTTGAGACCAGGTAGCACAATGACACCTTACGAAATTTTTCTTGGGAAGAAACCTACCTTGAAATATTTTCATGTGTTTGGCTGTGTGTGTTATCTGCTCAATGATAGAGATCAACTTTCCAAGTTTGACTCTAAGAGTGATAAATGTGTTTTTATGGGATATTCCACAAATAGTCGAGCATATAGAGTATTTAATCTTCGAACTAAGACTATTATGGAATCCATGAATATTGTTTTTGATGACTTAACTGGTCTTGGTCACAAAACTTCTGAGGAAGATGTTTCAGGGATTTTGGATTTTGGAGACTTTGATCCTGAATTAGATGCTGAATCCAAGAGTTCAGTGAGCGCATGCAATTCAGCAGATGCAGGTGGTTTAGATGGAAAAATTCAGGATGTTTCTCCCAATGTTGCTCCGGATGTTGTTCCGGATGTTGCAACATCGAAAGAAACATTAACCACAGAACCGGCAGGAAAAGAAGGTGCTGGAGCAGTTTCAAATCAGGAAGATGATCACCCGACTAATCGATCAGAAATTGACATTCCAAGTAAGATTCGGAAATCATCCACTCACTCAAGTTATAGGTAATGTAAAAGATGGTGTGTCAACAAGAAAGAAAGGTAAAGTGGACTACAAGAAACTAGCATGCATGACCACTCTTGAATTTGATGATATACATGCTTCATGTTTTGTTTCCACTGTTGAACCTAAAAATGTGCAAGAGGCTCTTAAAGATGAAAGCTGGATAAATGCCATGCAAGAGGAACTAGATCAATTTTCAAAAAATGATGTGTGGTATCTAGTTCTGCACTCCACTTCAATAAATGTTATTGGAACTAAATGGATTTTCAAAAACAAAACGAATGAAGTGGGAGAAATAATGAGGAATAAAGCTAGATTGGTAGCTCAAGGGTATACACAGTGTCGAGGGTGGACTTTGATGAAACCTTTGCACCTCAGAGTCCGTATTGAGTCTATCCGTCTACTTCGGCAATTGCTTGTTTCCTTGACATTACTCTTCAACAAATGGATGTGAAGAGTGCTTTTTTGAATGGGATTCTTGAGGAAGAAGTTTTTGTGGAACAGCCAAAAGGGTTTGAGGACCCCCATAAACCCAATCATGTGTTTAAATTGAAAAAGGCTTTGTATGGTCTCAAACAAGCTCCTAGAGCTTGGTATGGTAGGCTTACGTGCATCACCTTTTACAAAGTGGGTTTAAAAGGGGAGAGGTGGATAAAACATTGTTCATTCAAAAACAAGATAAACATATTTTGATTGCTCAAATTTATGTTGATGACATCGTGTTTGATCCACCTCCAAATCCTTGAAAAAGAATTTGTGCATTGCATGACATCCACATTTGAAATGAGCATGGTAGGAGAATTGACATATTTCTTGGGCATTCAGATCAAACAATCACATGAAGGGATGTTCATTTCTCAAGCCAAGTACTCTCTAAACTTGGTAAAGAAATTCGATCTTGAGAATGGAAAACATAAAAAGACCCCTATGGGTACATCCAACAAACTTAATAAAGATGAAAAATCGAAAGTGTTGATCCTACCTTGTATAGAAGTATGATAGGAAGTTTGTATTTAACCGCCACTGGCCCGCATATCATGTATGTGTGTTTGTGTGCAAGGTATCAAGCAAACCCCAAAGTTTCTCACCTAAAAGTCGTAAAAGAATCATTCGATATGTTGGTGAGACCTTTGGCATGGGTTTGGTATACTAAGCACACAAACACCAACTGTCGGGTTCAAGTTGATGCCGACCGGGCCGCAAGATTGATGACATGAGAAGTACATCCGAGGATGTTTTTATCTAGGAAACAATCCGATTTCTTGGTTTAGCAAGAAACAAAATTGTGTGCTCTATCAACAAATGCTCTATCAACAAATTAATCAATATATAGCCGCTGGTAGTGCATGTACACAACTTTTGTGGATGAAACTTTTGTGGATGAAACAAATGATTAAAGATTATGGATTGCATAGTGACATCTTAACTATGTATTGTGACAACACAAGTGCTATAAGCATAGCTAAAAATCCTGTTCAACACTCAAGAACAAAGCACATAGATATAAGACACCATTTTATTAGAGACTTAGTTGAACAAGGCATTGTGTGCATTGAACATGTTGGTACAGATAACCAATTGGCTGATATCTTTACTAAAAGTCTAGATTTTGAGAGATTCATCAATCTTAGGAAATCTCTCGGTATGTGTGCCATGTAATCACTCACTATATAATATAAAAAAAAAAATTAGGCATACTGCATTGTTGTCTAGGAGGGCACACTAGATCAAATCTGTTTGTATTTAGTACCTTTGAGCATGTGTAATGATTCATTCAAAATTTCTGTGATTATGTTGTCAAATTTCTTCTCACCTTCTCCCAAGAAGTTGTTGTGTTTGAGAGAAATCTCTCGTTTGCACCACAAAGGAAAGAGCTACCTTTCAAAAGTTTTAGGATGCTGCAATTTGTCAATGTACCATGAAGCTTCGACTTGCATGGGTTGATCTTGACTAAATTGACTCCTCTGATTTGAGAAAGTGTGAAAGCTACCTAACGGAAAAGAGCTACCTATGAACAAGGTTGTGGCTTCTTTCTTTTGGAACTATGGATTTTCGAATTTCATGGGTTGATCAAATGCAAAGGTGCTACCCTTGGTAAATAGTGTGAAAGGTTCCTAGTGGTGTCTTTAGCTTGAAATAAAGTAAAGCTAGTTTATAGGGAAATAAAGTACCTATAATGTTTTTGGGAGTATTTGTGTTATTTGGTGAAAGAAAAATTGTAAATTCAAACATAAAATCACAGATTTTTGGTGAATGTGATTTCCATTGTTGCAACATTGGGAACTGCAATCAGTTGATCTAGACATATCACTTGTGTGTATATGCATTTTTTCGATTTTGCATATTTTAGACATACTGTTTAGGACATATAGGTGCATGATATCAGCCTTCTTAATGTCTGTCCTTCAAGTTTAATGCCTGTTTTGATTTTTGTTCTCAAAGTCATGATTTTATGTGGCTGTCTACACTACTGTGTTGTTTCTTCATGATTAGAACTGGGCTGAGTATCTGTGTTTATATATTCTGTGGAGTCTCAACTCTGGTTAAGTATGCTTCTGTGTATTCCAAAAATTTCTGATCAATTAAAAGAATGTGTTTGTGAAATCAGATTGTGACTCAAATTGCTCTCATAACTCTCATGTCTCATACAGCAAACTCATGTCTCACTTATATCAGGTTGGTCAGCTTGTGCAGTTTGAATTTTGAATGCCTGGTAATGTGTGCGTCGGTTCATTATTCTGCATTAATTACCAACGTCTAATTGCAATTAGTGGCAGGTTTAGTGAGTCTCTCTTGCAGGAACGTACGCCATTGTTCACAACAAATCTCTTCAAAATTTTCCGCGACTTTATGTCTCGTCTCGCTGCTTTCTCAAAATTTCTATCTTCATCATCCTAAGTTCTCCACTCCTTCGAAATCAATGGCATCCTCTTCCAAAAGCCCCAAATTTTCGGGGTCGAATGTCACAACAACGAAGACATCAATGAGCCCTAATCTCTGGCAGAGCTGATCTCATTAAAGGCCATGGTTGTCTATCAACCGCCCCTCGAACCTCTCACCATGATTCTCCTGTGTGTGAAAAGGAAACGCAATTGATGTTGAAAATCCCGGCGACTTGTCCGTTTTTCCTCCATCTAAGCAACCCTAGCACTCGCCTCCAAACGCCAACGAGGAATTCTGCCAACTGATGATAATTCCCTCCCCCGCCGATGTTCAAGCCGCCAAGAAAATAAGGTTGAAGCCGGATTCTTCAAGGAACCGCTTATTCTTGCAAATGACTCGACGATGAGGATTTTGCTGCTCCTCCAAAGCAGTTCAATTCCCCCTGCTCGTGAGCGTTGCCTCAGGTCACCAGCCTTCCTCCCCGCACAGATCCGGCCTACAAGATGATAATTATCCAATTCGTCTCAAGTAGTCTTCCCTTCGATCTCCTCCCCTCGAAGGCCTTCATCAAAAGTTGCACCATCCGGCATTGATGATGAAGTTGTTCGAAATTTAATTCGACAAGGCCAAAGCTCGTGTCTTCCTTCATCGTCCTTCAACCTCCGCCTCCTCCCGACCGCACCTAGTCCATCGACTTCCTCGTACTTGACGATAGTTCTCACTGTAACTATGCTACTCCGAAAGGTACCCCCGTCATAGTGAAGAATCCGATAAGTCTCCTGACGATCTTCAAGAGACGCCTGTTGCCTCAATGTTGCACCGATTGTTGCAACATCCGTAAAAATGAAACCCCTCGTACTCCTTTCTCCTCTTCTTCGCTATTTCTAAACCGCTTCTAGTAGATACAATATTTCAGAAATATCATTGATGAAAGGAATGTTTTGGATTCTGTGGTTAGACTCTATAATCTGCAGCCCCTATGTTTGAACGCCATCTTGTGACATCCATTTCATCTGCCGCCTCACTGCCGCGAAATAATCCATGAGTTTTATTCAAATTTGAAAAACGAATTGTCGATTCTTGGACTCTAGTTTTGAGAAAGTTTATGCGAGAGGTCGATGGTATTCATTTTCCCCCCACCGCCATAAATTCCATGCTTGGTTCTCATCCTTCCGGCTGTTGATTTCAATTTCACTAAATTTGTGTATTTGTGAACTGTGGTCAATTCCACTGTGGCCGCCCAGCGGTA